>JBAMCL010000453.1:600000-776705 GCA_037075165.1 Hirtodrosophila histrioides | reverse complement strand
TCCCACGCAGAATCCGCCTTTTATTGCCGCTGCGGGCAGGCCCCGTTTGGTGGCTGAATCGGGGGCCGCGTCGGCGGCAAACTCTCCAAACTCTCGCCTAGCGGTGCACGCCAGCAGCGTTATTGCTAGGCTTGAGTTTTGGCGCTGACGCCAGCTGCCAAATAACGGCGAAATCGTCTGATGCTCGCCTAGCAACAGCGGTGAATTGCTGACGCTGCGCATTGCTCGCCGCTAGTGCAAACGAGTGCTGCATATTGCACATCCAATGCACTCTTTACGCACTAACGGCGTAAGCTCATCTCCAATGTTGCGCGATCAGCACTAACAGCGCTTATCCTGGCGGCCGCTCTCTGTGCGACACGTAGCACTTGCGGGTTACGTGTGTTAGAGCGAGAGCGAGTATGCGAGCGGCTTGTAAGAGCGAATTCGCCGCAAACGCAGTGGCGCGTCAAAAAGTGGTTTTGCTTGTTTTTGTTGAAATTGTTGTGGGGAGCCAATACGGCTCCTCACAGTTTCTATGCAAACTAGTCTTTCAATTTTTGCTGCAGGCAGTACATATGTCGGTTATAGCTGCCAAAGGAATGATAGGTTGATAACTATGTTTTCTATGAAAATCGTATTTGTTTATAAAGACATCTTTACCAATATCATCCTAACCTTGTCCCTGTATAGTTTATAAAATATAATAGAATTCGGTCAAAATTGGACCACTATATCATAAAGCTGGCATTGGAACAGACGGGTGAAAAATTAGTTTTTGTACAAAATACTTTATTGTTTATACAAATATTGTTGGGCTAACAAGCTTTTTCATTAGCGCTAATAATGCGAAATTTGTTTATAGTTACACATATTGGGCTAAATTATAATGCGAATTAGTTAAATACTTTCGATTAAGTATTTGTAAGCGATTTGTTTTGTTTTAGAGTGTATGTACAATGTGCATATGTGCTAATGTATTAGCCGATATTTATGAGGTAGTGCAGATTAAACGAGTTTAGGTAGGTTAAACGAAACGACTGAGATGATGGCCGATTAAGCGAAAGTGTAATGCGAAACTAAAACTAGCAGCGACGTTAAATGTATGCACCGACCGTTTGACAACAATGCAAGAAGAAGAAGTAAGAATGGCAAAAAAAAAAAATTTTTGTGAAATGCGAGAAGCGCCAAATAATAAACAGATGACAATTGAGTCATATACAAGACGCGCCAATCAAACGGTATTGCAATTTGATTGCCACACAGGGCCAAATACAAACAATATATAAATTAATATTAGTTTTTAGATGCTGTGCCGAACATACTCTCCCGTTGAACGGCTGAACTTCAACAGAATCCTTAAGGGGAATTACACACAGCTTGTTAATAGCTCGCTTAATGATTCCAGCAGAAGTTTTGAGAAACCCACGTTCTCGTCCTTGATAAGGATCTTGATGATGGACGATGTCGTTAAGAGCCACACCAGGTTTTGGAGTTTGCTATTTGGAAGGCTCTTGAAGAAGCCTTAAATATTCTTCTCGCCAACGGGACCAAAAGACTTTCTGTATATAGGACATCCATTGCCAGATATCCAGCCGATTATATTGAGATGCGTTACATCAGGGTCTGTGAATATAGTTTGTGGACCACTACCTAAAAAATGAGCTGGTTTGAGAGTATTGAGGTCTTCTAGATCTTATGAAATGGAAAGCAACAGTCTAGAATTAATGACTGCCGGTATGTGGCGAACGAGAGTGCGAAGTTCTTCGAATCCCAGAACATGATACGGTAGAAATGATACTTGGCAGTTTTTACCGTAGCCTCGACAAGGCCACCAAAGTGAAAAAAGCGTGGTGTTATGAATCGCAAATAGATTGTATCCGCCAAGCAAAACTGGAGTACAGCCTCATGATGAAAGCTTCTGAGGAAAAGATTTTTTAGCTGCAAGAGCTCGTTCTTAGCGCCGAAAAAGTTGGTGGCGTTGTCAGACCAAATGTGACGTGGCTTGCCGCGAGTGAATTTAAAGCACTTAAGGGCATTGAGAAAACCCATTGCGAGTGCCAGAATTGTAGAAGAATGGTCTACAGAAGTCCACGCCGGTTATATCAAACGTTCGAGTTCAAACAAGTCGCTCTTTTGGCAGATCAGCAATAATTTGCTCCACCAAACGCGGCTTTCTCCGGAAACATTTGTTGACTAACCTGGAAACTGGAAACGACCACCAATGGGCCATATCTCTTCCACCGCTAATCGTGCCTTTGGTTTTCTGGGATTCATTCAGCGTTGGTCGAAAGAGCTTTACGATCCCTACATTACTAAAACTCTCCATACCTCTCTTGGTCTACCATTTCTTGAATATGGGTCTTGTATTTGGTGTTCCCAACGCAAGGTTCATCAGTATAGAAAAGAATCGAAACAATAACCATTTCTGCTCATTACACTGGAATTAACTGGAATTAACTGGAATCCCAGTAAGGCTTTTGATTCTGTTAATCATTCTCTTTTACTTCACAAGCTTCATCTTCTAGGATTTCCAAATAACTTAATTCTTTTGATTTCTAACTATTTAACTCTTAGAACCCAAAAGGTTTATTTCAAAGGCTTTGTCTCTAAGTCTGTTCAAGTTACTTCCGGAGTACCACAAGGAAGTCTGCTTGGCCCCTTATTATTCACTCTGTTCATAAATGACCTTCCTTCTGTCATAATTCAGTCTTGGGTGCTGATGTATGCCGATGATGTTAACCTTTGTCTGTCATCTACTGATTTCTTATCTGGTCAAAGGTTGCAAACTGATCTTGACAGTTTTCAAGAATGGTATCTGGTAAATTTATTATGTTTTTATTGTGGTAAGTGTAACGTAATGTCTTTTTACAGGCGAGTGCCCTTTTTAAATAATTATATTATTAATGATAAGCCGCTTGTTCGAATTGAGTCAGTTATCGATTGGGGTATCCTTTTAGATTTCAAGCTTAAGTTTGACAAACATATCTTTTCCACCGTTAATCGTGCCTTTGGTGTCCTGGGTTTCATTAAGCGTTGGTCTAAAGAATTTAACGATCCTTACATTACTAAAACTCTATATACTTCTCTTGTTCGACCTATTCTTGAACATGGGTCTTGTATTTGGTGTCCCCAATACAAGGTTCATCAGGATAGAATAGAATCGGTTCAAAAACAATTTCTTCTCTTTGCACTCCTGGGTCTTAACTGGAATCCTAATACTCACTTGCCTTCTTACCGTAGTAGACTTTTACTAATAAATGTTCCTTCTCTTTCTCATCGTAGAACCAGGCCTAGTGTAATTTTTGTACACAAACTTATAAATAGGGAATTTGATGCTTCCGAATTAACCAGCCAAATTAGTTTAGCAGTTCCGATCAGAAGTTCAAGCAATTTTCTCCCCATTGGCTAATCATCTTCCTCTTAATTACTTTAAATGCATGTTTGTCTTTTAGTCGTTCTAAGCCCAATTTCGATAACAATAACGTTCCATTAAATCGAATAACCAATGTTAAAGACTTGGGCATTCCTTTATACCCTTGTAGAGGGTATTATAATTTTGCCACGAAATGTGTAACGCATTGATGGAGAAGCTTCCGACCCCACAAAGTATATATATCAGCATCAATAGCCGAATGTGTCCGTCGGTTTTGTAACGAACCTATTGGCGTCGCCGGGTCTAGCTCGGTCGACCAGGAGTTCGTGCCAACAAATTTATAATTCGCAGCACTTGCTACAATTAAGAAATCAATTGTTTAGTTTTCAATATATAATCTGCCGCTTCACCCGGATACTTCAAGTTTTACAATACAATGACAGTAATTAGTTCAAGCCGGGATCGGACAGCAAGTGGGTCAGAGGTTAAGGCATCCGCCTTACAGACGGGAGCACTCGGGTTCGAATCTAGCCGACTACTACTCATATACGGACAAGTTTGGACAACAATTTCTAATGATAAAGGTCACTGATGAGGATGCTTGGCAGCATCCGAAATAGCGCTATATGAACAGCCAATACTTTTCATATCTACCTTTCTATATTCACCCTGAATTGTTGACGTCGAGCCTGTTAAATATTTCATTTACAAAATTATACGTCGCTAAAACACACATTTCTACCAATAAGGGACGGCACTCCCATTCATTATGACAAACTAACTTCATTGTATCAATCTCATATTGAAAACAAAAACCAACAAACTGACCTGCATAAGATCAGATCAGCTAGTACCGAACTTGCACTTGGATGAGAAAGCGAAGCTTTCACAAAAGTGATAACAAAGTTCAAAACAAGTGGTTCTAATAATAATAAATAGAACTGTAAGGGTTAGAAACTTAGATAAAGGGATTAAGCTTTGGTGCGGACTTAGAATTTCAAATGGACCTGTTGATGACAGTAATTAGTTCAAGCCGGGATCGGACAGCAAGTGGGTCAGAGGTTAAGACATCCGCCTTACAGACGGGAGCACTCGGGTTCGAATCTAGCCGACTACTACTCATATACGGACAAGTTTGGACAACAATTTCTAATGATAAAGGTCACTGATGAGGATGCTTGGCAGCATCCGAAATAGCGCTATATGACCAGCCAATACTTTTCATATCTACCTTTCTATATTCACCTTGAATTGTTGACGTCGAGCCTGTTAAATATTTCATTTACAAAATTATACGTCGCTAAAACACACATTTCTAGAATTACTTTGTTTAATTATATCGTTGTAATGTTGGGTGTTGCTTTGGCCAAGTGCCCGTAGGTCCAGTTGCCCAATATTCTCTTAGGCTTGTTCCGTTCGCTAAGCGCTTTGAGACTCAGCAATTTTGATACTATCGGTTATTGATACTATCGGCTGTATTGTTTTGTCTAGTCCCTAGGACTCACCAAAGGTTACCCCAGCTTAGACCAGGTTTAGCCGTCGGTGTCTTTCGGGATTTTCTGGCTGTCTCTCTCTGGATGACCCAAGATTACCCCAGCTTATACAAGGTTTAGACATCAGGATCCGTATGAGATATTGTTCTGCCTGTATTTCTGAAAAGACACCAAGGATACCCCGGCTTATACCAGGTTTAGCCGTTGATGCTCTTCCAAAAATGCCCTATCGTTATCCTAGAGATTACCAAGGGTACCCCAGTTTATACCGGGTTTGGCCGCTGGTTCTCGTCGGAATTGCCTTATGTACTCCTGAGGAAAGACACCAAGGATACCCTAGTTTAAACCAGGTTTGTCCGTTGGCCTCTTCTCTGGATTTCCACGTAAAACCTCACTGGTACTTTACTCACGTTTGCACTTTGGTCCGTAGGCGACGCCTTTGCACCGAGTAGCAGAATCTCGCTACGCCGCGTGGCAGAAGACTCGTTTCCAAGTCTATCTATCTATCACTACTTGTACTTTGTTGTTAACGTACTTGTTTCGTTCACGTTGCACTTCACTTGACTTCTCTCTGCTTGACTGTCTCGTTTGGCTGTATCGCTTGACTGTCCAGCTCCCACGCAGAATCCGCCTTTTATTGCCGCTGCGGGCAGGCCCCGTTTGGTGGCTGAATCGGGGGCCGCGTCGGCGGCAAACTCTCCAAACTCTCGCCTAGCGGTGCACGCCAGCAGCGTTATTGCTAGGCTTGAGTTTTAGCGCTGACGCCAGCTGCCAAATAACGGCGAAATCGTCTGATGCTCGCCTAGCAACAGCGGTGAATTGCTGACGCTGCGCATTGCTCGCCGCTAGTGCAAACGAGTGCTGCATATTGCACATCCAATGCACTCTTTACGCACTAACGGCGTAAGCTCATCTCCAATGTTGCGCGATCAGCACTAACAGCGCTTATCCTGGCGGCCGCTCTCTGTGCGACACGTAGCACTTGCGGGTTACGTGTGTTAGAGCGAGAGCGAGTATGCGAGCGGCTTGTAAGAGCGAATTCGCCGCAAACGCAGTGGCGCGTCAAAAAGTGGTTTTGCTTGTTTTTGTTGAAATTGTTGTGGGGAGCCAATACGGCTCCTCACAGTTTCTATGCAAACTAGTCTTTCAATTTTTGCTGCAGGCAGTACATATGTCGGTTATAGCTGCCAAAGGAATGATAGGTTGATAACTATGTTTTCTATGAAAATCGTATTTGTTTATAAAGACATCTTTACCAATATCATCCTAACCTTGTCCCTGTATAGTTTATAAAATATAATAGAATTCGGTCAAAATTGGACCACTATATCATAAAGCTGGCATTGGAACAGACGGGTGAAAAATTAGTTTTTGTACAAAATACTTTATTGTTTATACAAATATTGTTGGGCTAACAAGCTTTTTCATTAGCGCTAATAATGCGAAATTTGTTTATAGTTACACATATTGGGCTAAATTATAATGCGAATTAGTTAAATACTTTCGATTAAGTATTTGTAAGCGATTTGTTTTGTTTTAGAGTGTATGTACAATGTGCATATGTGCTAATGTATTAGCCGATATTTATGAGGTAGTGCAGATTAAACGAGTTTAGGTAGGTTAAACGAAACGACTGAGATGATGGCCGATTAAGCGAAAGTGTAATGCGAAACTAAAACTAGCAGCGACGTTAAATGTATGCACCGACCGTTTGACAACAATGCAAGAATAAGTAAGAATGGCAAAAAAAAAAAAAAATTTTGTGAAATGCGAGAAGCGCCAAATAATAAACAGATGACAATTGAGTCATATACAAGACGCGCCAATCAAACGGTATTGCAATTTGATTGCCACACAGGGCCAAATACAAACAATATATAAATTAATATTAGTTTTTAGATGCTGTGCCGAACATACTCTCCCGTTGAACGGCTGAACTTCAACAGAATCTTTAAGGGGAATTACACACAGCTTGTTAATAGCTCGCTTAATGATTCCAGCAGAAGTTTTGAGAAACCCACGTTCTCGTCCTTGATAAGGATCTTGATGATGGACGATGTCGTTAAGAGCCACACCAGGTTTTGGAGTTTGCTATTTGGAAGGCTCTTGAAGAAGCCTTAAATATTCTTCTCGCCAACGGGACCAAAAGACTTTCTGTATATAGGACATCCATTGCCAGATATCCAGCCGATTATATTGAGATGCGTTACATCAGGGTCTGTGAATATAGTTTGTGGACCACTACCTAAAAAATGAGCTGGTTTGAGAGTATTGAGGTCTTCTAGATCTTATGAAATGGAAAGCAACAGTCTAGAATTAATGACTGCCGGTATGTGGCGAACGAGAGTGCGAAGTTCTTCGAATCCCAGAACATGATACGGTAGAAATGATACTTGGCAGTTTTTACCGTAGCCTCGACAAGGCCACCAAAGTGAAAAAAGCGTGGTGTTATGAATCGCAAATAGATTGTATCCGCCAAGCAAAACTGGAGTACAGCCTCATGATGAAAGCTTCTGAGGAAAAGATTTTTTAGCTGCAAGAGCTCGTTCTTAGCGCCGAAAAAGTTGGTGGCGTTGTCAGACCAAATGTGACGTGGCTTGCCGCGAGTGAATTTAAAGCACTTAAGGGCATTGAGAAAACCCATTGCGAGTGCCAGAATTGTAGAAGAATGGTCTACAGAAGTCCACGCCGGTTATATCAAACGTTCGAGTTCAAACAAGTCGCTCTTTTGGCAGATCAGCAATAATTTGCTCCACCAAACGCGGCTTTCTCCGGAAACATTTGTTGACTAACCTGGAAACTGGAAACGACCACCAATGGGCCATATCTCTTCCACCGCTAATCGTGCCTTTGGTTTTCTGGGATTCATTCAGCGTTGGTCGAAAGAGCTTTACGATCCCTACATTACTAAAACTCTCTATACCTCTCTTGGTCTACCATTTCTTGAATATGGGTCTTGTATTTGGTGTTCCCAACGCAAGGTTCATCAGTATAGAAAAGAATCGAAACAATAACCATTTCTGCTCATTACACTGGAATTAACTGGAATCCCAGTAAGGCTTTTGATTCTGTTAATCATTCTCTTTTACTTCACAAGCTTCATCTTCTAGGATTTCCAAATAACTTAATTCTTTTGATTTCTAACTATTTAACTCTTAGAACCCAAAAGGTTTATTTCAAAGGCTTTGTCCCTAAGTCTGTTCAAGTTACTTCCGGAGTACCACAAGGAAGTCTGCTTGGCCCCTTATTATTCACTCTGTTCATAAATGACCTTCCTTCTGTCATAATTCAGTCTTGGGTGCTGATGTATGCCGATGATGTTAACCTTTGTCTGTCATCTACTGATTTCTTATCTGGTCAAAGGTTGCAAACTGATCTTGACAGTTTTCAAGAATGGTATCTGGTAAATTTATTATGTTTTTATTGTGGTAAGTGTAACGTAATGTCTTTTTACAGGCGAGTGCCCTTTTTAAATAATTATATTATTAATGATAAGCCGCTTGTTCGAATTGAGTCAGTTATCGATTGGGGTATCCTTTTAGATTTCAAGCTTAAGTTTGACAAACATATCTTTTCCACCGTTAATCGTGCCTTTGGTGTCCTGGGTTTCATTAAGCGTTGGTCTAAAGAATTTAACGATCCTAACATTACTAAAACTCTATATACTTCTCTTGTTCGACCTATTCTTGAACATGGGTCTTGTATTTGGTGTCCCCAATACAAGGTTCATCAGGATAGAATAGAATCGGTTCAAAAACAATTTCTTCTCTTTGCACTCCTGGGTCTTAACTGGAATCCTAATACTCACTTGCCTTCTTACCGTAGTAGACTTTTACTAATAAATGTTCCTTCTCTTTCTCATCGTAGAACCAGGCCTAGTGTAATTTTTGTACACAAACTTATAAATAGGGAATTTGATGCTTCCGAATTAACCAGCCAAATTAGTTTAGCAGTTCCGATCAGAAGTTCAAGAAATTTTCTCCCCATTGGCTAATCATCTTCCTCTTAATTACTTTAAATGCATGTTTGTCTTTTAGTCGTTCTAAGCCCAATTTCGATAACAATAACGTTCCATTAAATCGAATAACCAATGTTAAAGACTTGGGCATTCCTTTATACCCTTGCAGAGGGTATTATAATTTTGCCACGAAATGTGTAACGCATTGATGGAGAAGCTTCCGACCCCACAAAGTATATATATCAGCATCAATAGCCGAATGTGTCCGTCGGTTTTGTAACGAACCTATTGGCGTCGCCGGGTCTAGCTCGGTCGACCAGGAGTTCGTGCCAACAAATTTATAATTCGCAGCACTTGCTACAATTAAGAAATCAATTGTTTAGTTTTCAATATATAATCTGCCGCTTCACCCGGATACTTCAAGTTTTACAATAGAATTACTTTGTTTAATTATATCGTTGTAATGTTGGGTGTTGCTTTGGCCAAGTGCCCGTAGGTCCAGTTGCCCAATATTCTCTTAGGCTTGTTCCGTTCGCTAAGCGCTTTGAGACTCAGCAATTTTGATACTATCGGTTATTGATACTATCGGCTGTATTGTTTTGTCTAGTCCCTAGGACTCACCAAAGGTTACCCCAGCTTAGACCAGGTTTAGCCGTCGGTGTCTTTCGGGATTTTCTGGCTGTCTCTCTCTGGATGACCCAAGGTTACCCCAGCTTATACAAGGCTTAGACATCAGGATCCGTATGAGATATTGTTCTGCCTGTATTTCAGAAAAGACACCAAGGATACCCCGACTTATACCAGGTTTAGCCGTTGATGCTCTTCCAAAAATGCCCTATCGTTATCCTAGAGATTACCAAGGGTACCCCAGTTTATACCGGGTTTGGCCGCTGGTTCTCGTCGGAATTGCCTTATGTACTCCTGAGGAAAGACACCAAGGATACCCTAGTTTAAACCAGGTTTGTCCGTTGGCCTCTTCTCTGGATTTCCACGTAAAACCTCACTGGTACTTTACTCACGTTTGCACTTTGGTCCGTAGGCGACGCCTTTGCACCGAGTAGCAGAATCTCGCTACGCCGCGTGGCAGAAGACTCGTTTCCAAGTCTATCTATCTATCACTACTTGTACTTTGTTGTTAACGTACTTGTTTCGTTCACGTTGCACTTCACTTGACTTCTCTCTGCTTGACTGTCTCGTTTGGCTGTATCGCTTGACTGTTCAGCTCCCACGCAGAATCCGCCTTTTATTGCCGCTGCGGGCAGGCCCCGTTTGGTGGCTGAATCGGGGGCCGCGTCGGCGGCAAACTCTCCAAACTCTCGCCTAGCGGTGCACGCCAGCAGCGTTATTGCTAGGCTTGAGTTTTAGCGCTGACGCCAGCTGCCAAATAACGGCGAAATCGTCTGATGCTCGCCTAGCAACAGCGGTGAATTGCTGACGCTGCGCATTGCTCGCCGCTAGTGCAAACGAGTGCTGCATATTGCACATCGAATGCACTCTTTACGCACTAACGGCGTAAGCTCATCTCCAATGTTGCGCGATCAGCACTAACAGCGCTTATCCTGGCGGCCGCTCTCTGTGCGACACGTAGCACTTGCGGGTTATGTGTGTTAGAGCGAGAGCGAGTATGCGAGCGGCTTGTAAGAGCGAATTCGCCGCAAACGCAGTGGCGCGTCAAAAAGTGGTTTTGCTTGTTTTTGTTGAAATTGTTGTGGGGAGCCAATACGGCTCTTCACAGTTTCTATGCAAACTAGTCTTTCAATTTTTGCTGCAGGCAGTAAATATGTCGGTTATAGCTGCCAAAGGAATGATAGGTTGATAACTATGTTTTCTATGAAAATCGTATTTGTTTATAAAGACATCTTTACCAATATCATCCTAACCTTGTCCCTGTATAGTTTATAAAATATAATAGAATTCGGTCAAAATTGGACCACTATATCATAAAGCTGGCATTGGAACAGACGGGTGAAAAATTAGTTTTTGTACAAAATACTTTATTGTTTATACAAATATTGTTGGGCTAACAAGCTTTTTCATTAGCGCTAATAATGCGAAATTTGTTTATAGTTACACATATTGGGCTAAATTATAATGCGAATTAGTTAAATACTTTCGATTAAGTATTTGTAAGCGATTTGTTTTGTTTTAGAGTGTATGTACAATGTGCATATGTGCTAATGTATTAGCCGATATTTATGAGGTAGTGCAGATTAAACGAGTTTAGGTAGGTTAAACGAAACGACTGAGATGATGGCCGATTAAGCGAAAGTGTAATGCGAAACTAAAACTAGCAGCGACGTTAAATGTATGCACCGACCGTTTGACAACAATGCAAGAATAAGTAAGAATGGCAAAAAAAAAAAAAAATTTTGTGAAATGCGAGAAGCGCCAAATAATAAACAGATGACAATTGAGTCATATACAAGACGCGCCAATCAAACGGTATTGCAATTTGATTGCCACACAGGGCCAAATACAAATAATATATAAATTAATATTAGTTTTTAGATGCTGTGCCGAACATACTCTCCCGTTGAACGGCTGAACTTCAACAGAATCCTTAAGGGGAATTACACACAGCTTGTTAATAGCTCGCTTAATGATTCCAGCAGAAGTTTTGAGAAACCCACGTTCTCGTCCTTGATAAGGATCTTGATGATTGACGATGTCGTTAAGAGCCACACCAGGTTTTGGAGTTTGCTATTTGGAAGGCTCTTGAAGAAGCCTTAAATATTCTTCTCGCCAACGGGACCAAAAGACTTTCTGTATATAGGACATCCATTGCCAGATATCCAGCCGATTATATTGAGATGCGTTACATCAGGGTCTGTGAATATAGTTTGTGGACCACTACCTAAAAAATGAGCTGGTTTGAGAGTATTGAGGTCTTCTAGATCTTATGAAATGGAAAGCAACAGTCTAGAATTAATGACTGCCGGTATGTGGCGAACGAGAGTGCGAAGTTCTTCGAATCCCAGAACATGATACGGTAGAAATGATACTTGGCAGTTTTTACCGTAGCCTCGACAAGGCCACCAAAGTGAAAAAAGCTTGGTGTTATGAATCGCAAATAGATTGTATCCGCCAAGCAAAACTGGAGTACAGCCTCATGATGAAAGCTTCTGAGGAAAAGATTTTTTAGCTGTAAGAGTTCGTTCTTATCGCCGAAAAAGTTGGTGGCGTTGTCAGACCAAATGTGACGTGGCTTGCCGCGAGTGAATTTAAAGCACTTAAGGGCATTGAGAAAACCCATTGCGAGTGCCAGAATTGTAGAATGGTCTACAGAAGTCCACGCCGGTTATATCAAACGTTCGAGTTCAAACAAGTCGCTCTTTTGGCAGATCAGCAATAATTTGCTCCACCAAACGCGGCTTTCTCCGGAAACATTTGTTGACTAACCTGGAAACTGGAAACGACCACCAATGGGCCAGTACTACAGACGAATTACTGCCAGCAGCGTTCGTGGTCCAGCATGAAGATTCTTCTCATAAAAATGAGTGACAATAGCGGCTGTGTCGGAATGTTGTCTATGCAGTATAATAGGATGCTGGATCTCAAAGGGAAGTGTTGACTTCTCAAAACGCCTACCAACGCGAAGAATACCAAATTTATCCAGAAAAGGTAGAAGTGATGACAAGACGCTGGAGCGCTCGACCAGTCTCTTTGATTGCACATTCTGTATATCATCCAAGAGTCAGTTTCTTTGAACGTTCCGTAAAAGTATCTGCGATCCAAACGTTTGTCAAAGATCAGATCTCCAGGGCGTAACTCCAACATTGGCTTCTCAAGCAGGCAACACGCAGGCCAGCATACAGCAAATTAAAAATTCAGGACCAAAAATTCAGCACATGACCAGAGTTCTGATCCTAAAAGTTCGTTCGGAGTGGCACCTCTGGAAAGAATGGCAGCAGGATTGGTGGCTGCCGAAACGTAATGCCACTGAAAATCAGCTGTGAGTTGCTGAATGCTGATGAGTCATCTCGGATCCATGAAAGACCAGTAAACAGTCTCATGACTGTTTTTTCCTGCAACAGTTGGGCCAGCAAAAGTCTTCGAGCGGAGCCATTCGTGACTTGGAGCACAAGAGTCGTGAAGTCTATTGCTTTCCCTTCAAAACCACATATACGCACGCACCTTACGCAATGACGCTTGTATCGCAGAAACCGTGAACTTTCACATCGCGCATTGAAGTACAAACCAAGCGGGGAATTGTAGAAAATTTACCACTGCTAAAAGTTCGGCGAATTTCCTGCCAAGCAGTATACAGAGCAGCTGGAAGACTTTCATCCCAATCCAAATTCGCCTTCCAAAAAAGTTGAAGAAAGACTTTAGTCTGGTAATTGGCCCAATTAATCCCAGTGGATCGTAAAACCGAGCGATTGTTGACAACACAGACCGCTTGTAAGGCTTAGAGGTCTGATTGGCAGGTACAAATGAAAACAGTAATTTGTCAGGTGCGGGATTCCAAGCAAGGCCCAAAGTTTTCGCTTCTATCATTAAACCTCAAGAACGACTCTTTATCCTTGTTTGGTTTAAAACATCTGCCGCCTCTTGTATCGAAGAACATCTACATAAAAATCTCAAGGAAGAATTTTTGCACCAATTGGAAATGAAGACTGCTCATCAACTATTAACTGCTGCATTGCTCGAACTGCAAGAAAATATGCTTTTTTAGTTCC
The DNA here is from genome assembly GCA_037075165.1 of Hirtodrosophila histrioides. NCBI lineage: Eukaryota > Metazoa > Arthropoda > Insecta > Diptera > Drosophilidae > Hirtodrosophila > Hirtodrosophila histrioides. The sequence continues at coordinate 763,220 of JBAMCL010000453.1, read as the reverse complement.
ATATGTGACAGTGTCTAGCTTAAACACACTTATGTTAACTTCAGGTGAATCACGCCACAGGATATGTTGCAGTTGGTTAACTGGGGCGGTAGCTCGTACGCAGCGATATATTTTGGCAATGTCTCCAGGTAGGCCAAAGGAAACGTACTAAATTGCAATAAAATGTTGAAATGTATCGGTTGTATGACGGGACCATCAAAACTTTATTCACCGAACATCCAGTACTGGCAGTTGCTGAAACATCAAAAACCATCCGAAGCTTGGTAGTCGTGATTTGTTCTTAAGCACGCAGTAATGTGGAAGAAAATATTTACAAAGTCGCAAAGACTCTGGAGTGACATAAGTCATATGGCCCAATTCCACATACTTCTTCATGAAGGTGCAATACTGGGACTACAGTTGAGGATAACGCTGTAATTTCCCCTCAAGCGATGTGAATCTGCGAAATGCCTGTTGATAGAATTCGCTCAATTCATTTAGAGTGCGTTTAAGAGGCAGTCGTTCAGAATGTTCTTCTGTTAGCAGTCTTTTAATAGTCTTTACAATATGCCCCGCAGTCAAGCTATTCTTTTGTTGTCTTGGCAAGTCTTTTAGTAGTAGTCTTTTTACCTCCCAAAGTCGACGAATTAAGTCATCAGTCAGCTGTTGGGATTAGTTGAAATATACGGCCAATCCCATATTGCCGTATATGACAAAGGTACCGCTTTGCCGTGTACAGCAACCTGCTACTATCAATCCAAGGCGCGTCTTTTGTAGGAGAGGCAATCCCTGTAGTAGCTTGATGTGTCCGAGCTCCGATCAACAGGTCTACTCGCAGCGGTATGTCAAAGAACGGGTCAGCAAGGCGAATATTTGCCGGAATATTCCAATGCGATATGTTAAAAGCAACACTTGGCTGGCTATCAGCTATGACGGGAGCTGTAACTGCTGTGATAACCGTAGAAAAATCCGAAGTTTGGGATTGTAGATTGATGGCAACAGTAACGAAAGGAGAGGAGGAATTATAAATTTTTTGACCAGCACAACAGCAGTGGCCAGGAGCACAATATCACTGCTGAGATTATGGGCAACAAGACAAATGGAGGCAGAAACTGGAGTAAGTGAGTTAGGCTTAGAAGATGAAGGCAAAAAATCGAAGTAAAACAGTGTATGGTGCTTGGAGCCACATGTTCGACAAGTACCAGAGTTGCACGTCCGTACAAGGTGCCCCTTTCCAAGGCAGTTCAGGCATAAGGACAGTTTTATTGTTTCTTTATGACCCAAAGCTGGAGACAAGTTGCCAAATCTGGAGCAATGCTATGGCCAGGAGTATCACAAAAAACACAGGCACTGGCACTCGGGTTGGTAGCAACAAAGGATGATTTACTAGGGCTTGACTTTATCTTCTTGCCCACCTGACCACCCGGTTGCTATAGCATAATCCATACTCTGTAGTGTTATGCATCGCTGCTCCAAAAATGTTGTGATTTGTGACCATGATGGAAACATATTTGAAAAGGCAGCATCCTCGAGCTTCTCTTCCCATTTAGCCTGCGAAAGCGTATCCAATTTTGCAACAGCACTTGCTATATGCACCCAGCAATTTGAAATTGAATTCCGCTCGGTTTGAGAGGTGCTGTTCTCATTTGCAATCGTTTTATTTTCGTTTTGGCTTTTTTGAACACCTGTTCGAAACTGAGTTTCGATAGCAATAAATAATCGGTAGTATCAGCTGTTTCACAACGAAAAGTTAACACATGTGTGTATAAAGAAAAAATTAATTGTAATAACAACTTTGTTTTATTAATTAAATGGATAATCTTTATTTGTATTTGGAGCAGCGAAGCTTCCAACGTTCAGTTGAATCTGATTTTAAATTTTTCCTTAGGTTCTAAATAAACCTAAGTCTCATCGCTGCGCTGCCCACAGTTGGACAGCAGAGAGACGGTTATGTATATTCTATATATTATATGTATGTAATTATGCTCTCTTAAGCTGGAGCGCTAGGGTATATGCATACACTTGAGTTCGGTCAAGTGGTCGGCGCGTGTAACAGAATGCTGACACTTGGGTTTATGACCGGTGCTTTGTTTATGTAAACACTGCAACAAAGTGTTACAGTGTGTTCACTTTAAGTACTCTTGGTCAAGTAGATATTCAATATATATGCATACTACACAATATTACAATAATGTCTGCTGCAATGATAATAGGCTGTGCACAAGCCAAAAGGAAAAATAACATAAAATAAAATTAATTATTATATATGTAATTTCACTTTAATGAAATGAATGAATGGGTTAATTCGCATCTAAAAATGATAAAGAATATTAGAAAATTGTGTTTACGAATATTTATTTTATATAATCTGGAATTTACTTGCAATTCCGTAGACTCAAATTCTATTTTTTTTTGTTTGCAACAGCTTAAACGAAAAGTAATTTCGCTTCCGAAACTTTTGAGTGGAAGTGGAATTGGGAACAGGCCTGATAGTATCGCATGAAAACTAAAAATGTCGAATGCCAGAGTTTTCCACCGATATTCCCACCATGTGGTTGAATTTCCCAAAATTGCTGATACACGTATCGAATTATTTTACGTGAAGAGCTTTGAAAATGAATTTGATCACGTGATCGGACTAAAATTAGACCTTCGCCCATACAAACTCGAGACCCAAATTTTCAGCACATGGGGGTGGATTTTCTAAATTGGTGAAATATGTGACAAATGAATTTCTATATAGATCTTTCAAAATGAGTTTGAAGCCGATTGGATGGTATACAAAGAAGTTTCATGCAACTGTTTTCCGCGATTTTCCGTGATTTTCCTCGGTTGTGGGTGGAATTTTCCAAAATCCCGTCTTAGTGCGCACTTTTATAATTGATGGAACCTACTGCGAAAATTTCAGCATCCTAGCTCTTATGGTTGGGGCTCTGCGATGATTGTCAATCAGTCAGCACGAACTGTTTTAAATATATAGATAAGGCTTAGCAAAACCAATTGATAAGGTTCTGAACCATAAATCGTTTGGAAAAATTCAGCAAAAATATCGGCGATAGTATGATCTGAGACAGCTGTCGTTTTTAAAAAAATACGGTTGATGGAAGTGCTGATTACCCACGCTTAAGGTTAAGTAGAACCGCTTGACCACCATGAGGTGGTCGCATTTAGACCAGGTAAGTCCTTAGTGTCTCCGGACACTGAAGGTCGTTGGGAGATTTGTTGATCCTGTCGAATGCGTGTGCAATTGGCAAACTCTATCAGAGCATTAGGAGTGTATCGGGCCGCTTTTGCGATGCGAGCCAATGTTGAGATATCGATGTCTGAGCGTTATGAGTGGTGGACAGCTGTATATAAAAAGTTCCAGTGTTTTCGCAACTCCTGGTTCCTTACATTTACGGCAGGCATCCTCCGCTGAGATTCCCAGCTTCTTAGTATAAACAGCCACCAGGCAATGTCCAGTCAATAGTCCTACCATTAGTCTGAGTGAGTTTCTGGCTTCGTTTCTTGCAAATAGTTTTGGTAATCCTGCAGCTGGTTGTGTTTCGCGTCCCTTCACCACCTTCAGCCCAGGCGGACATTCAGTCTGTTGTATAGCGATTGCAAAGAGGCTTGCATGTTTTCTGTGTTTTCGTTAGGTAACCCAACTCCTTTTGCAAGGCAGTCTGCCATTTTGTTGCCTTCAATGCCGCGGTGGTGGGAATCCACTAGATATGCACTGTTCTAGCGGTGCTCAGATTATCTAATGCCTCCCTGCTTGCCAGGACATTTTTGGATATATTCATATTATATATTATATAATATAATATATTTATTTGTTTTGCTCATTTGTAGAGAAGAAACCCGATTTTAATACGGCACAAATGCTTTAAATGTGGCTATCGATCAAATTTAGCAAAATCATGGAAAAATCCAGGTAAATTTTATAACTGTGGGGAACCAGGGCATAAGGCTTCCAAGCGTACGTGTAGTTATCAATAACGATGAACATAATGCTAACACTATGACCAACAGGGTCGACAGTGGTGGAATAAGCATCTTTAAAGAATTGACTTGCAAAATTTATGCGTCGCGGCATTGATCGATACAGGTTGTGATCTTTACCTATTACGTGACGACATAGTCAAAAAGCTGCGAGATATTGAGCTCAATAATGACAACACTTACAAGCTCAAGTCAAAGTAGATGGCAGTCCCTTGAAAATTACTTTCCACGTCACTAGGAAAGATGATATTTATCGTTCAGCTGTGATCGGTAATAGCATATTGAAGTTAGTTGATTTGATCGTCTGTGAGAGTTCTGTAGAAATTCGGACTAAAGCTAATGATAATACAAAACTCATAAAAGCAGATACCGAAAAGCAAGAAGAAACTTTTAAGGTACCAGAGCTCTTCCAAGAGGATAAAGATTTATGTTTATTTACAGCAGTACTCTCCAGAAGTGAAAAAGAAGAGTCCATTAGAAATTAAAATAACGATAAGCAGATTAAAAAGTGGCTCGAAGAAGAAATAATAAGGCCATGTACATCGTGGCATGCATCTCTTGTTGTCGTTGTTTTAAAGAAAGATATTAGAAAAATGCTATGCTACTATTATAGGCGCTAAAGCGCAAAAATTGTAGGAGACAACTTTCCAATGTCTTTATTGGACGATGTACTTGAGATAAAGGGTTATAATGTATTGACAACTCTTGATATCGAATATCGAATGCCATAGCTGTATTTTCACGATTTATGCAGTTCTAGTAGATATGGTGCAGGATGGTACGGTCGTAGCATACATGGATGATCTTATTATTGCCTCCAAGGATTCAACTGTAGACATTCAAAGCTAAGGTACATTCAAGAGAGATCAGAAAAGCTGTGTTTGATTTGCGTATAAAATGGAACAAGTGCCAATTTTTTATGAAGTAAGTTGATTTTTAAGGGTACGTTGTAGGGAAAGGCACGATTAAACCCTCTTAGGCAAAAAAAAAAAATAAAATAAAATTAAATTAAAAATAAAAATAAAATTTCCCTAGACCGCATGATCAGAAGAGTTTAAAGTGTTCATATAATCATTTGCGTTGGCAGCCAAACCACTATCTGATTTGTTTGCAAGGACGCACCGTTTAAATTCAATTTAGAACTGCTTACCACGTTCAAGCAGTTAAAAGCAGCATTATTTTGCGCTCCAGTGTTATCATTAAATAAACCGAAGGCTCAGACAGAAGTACGTACTGACGCTTCAATGCATGACTATGGCGATGTGCTCTTACAATAAGACCCAGACGATCAGCATCCCACCCAAATCAGTATTTGGAATTTAAGTCAGAAAACTTAACCAAACTTCAAATATCAATCATACCAGATTGAGGTGTAAGCTAAAATTGAAGCACTGAAGAAATGGCGCGTTTATTTACTTGGAAGACAATGAAAAAGCGCGCGAATATGCCATTGATAGTTTCGCGTTTCTTTTATATCTTTCTATTTCTTCTCTGAGTCGCGCATCTTGTCTCACGCTAAAAGATTCGTTGCATCACAGATTGCAGCAGGCAAAAACTAGAGATGATTGGGTCAGAGCAGTAATGGCTGCCTTGTGGAACGCATCCACAAGATAGTAATACCAATGTGGTCCAAGCGATGTCTCGAAAACGTTGGTAACTGATGTAAGCATATTGATGCTGTAGAGCAAACAATAAATAGTACGCCACTTACAAGCACCAAAGTTTCACCTTTTAGATTGTTGACTCGCGTGAAAAGAAGTTAAACAGAATATCTGACTTGCAGAAGAAAGTTCAATAAAAGAGGTAGATACTGATAGGAGTCTGTGGACGGCACTTATATAGGCATTGAACTTATCCGACAGTGCACGCAACTTGCCAGCAGAACCATTTTCCACTTTCTTGAGCCCCGCAATTCAACAATAAGAGTCTGGAAAACTAAACGTCGGTTATCAAATCTTTTTTGCAATAACTCTAACGCTATGGAATAGTTAGCATATAAATTTCTCAAACGATCGAATTGTATCCAACGCCGAATCCTTAAACCCTAGTCTCAAAGGCCGCATTTTCTTAGTATTGTTGAGGTCTGAGTGATTCTCAATTACTGTTGTAAAAATTGAATAAAAATCTGCCAACTTTGTATAACCACCATGTTACTTGATGGGAAGCAACGCCAGAGGTGTTCTGTGCCTGCCACTGTGAGAAGCAGCAGAAAGAGGATCTTGTATAAGAGTAGGGAAGGACGGCAGCAGTCTACTGCGCTTGGCAATTTCAAACCGTACCAATGTCTCCAAAGTGACGGAAAGCTCATTAAATGACTCACGTATCTTACCACCGATTTCATCAAAATCTAGTTCCTCCAATTGATTTTAAGTTTCCTCAAATAAAGAATCCAATTTTTCTATTCGCTTAAACAACACAGACAGCGCAATCTACAGTGGGAAGAGGCGCTTGGGTAATATTAGCCTACAACACCTGCAAACGATTAAGATATGACGCTGTCTTGCGTTTTAAAAACAACCCCCTGTTTATAGAAATATCAGCATTAAAATCTTCCATGGCAACAAATGTACAAGAAGTTATGGAGAACAAACGTAGTTTGGCACTTATGTATTTGCTTGTATACAAATGCACCTGTGTATTTACGTATGCATATATGTACAAAATTAAGTGTGCAAAGTAATTTAGCCGAATACTTATTGTCGCAACTGTGCGTAACAAGCGCGCGCAGGCCAACCGAAAGCACGGACAAAACGGAATGCACGTTAACAGCGAGAACGAGATGCATCTGTATGTATATGCTTGTGTGTATATGTCTGTTTGTTTATGCGTTTTGTGTTGCCGCCGATATAATAAATTGCACTTGGAGATTATTTAATTATGTTATGCAAACACAATTACGTACATCACGTCGGGGTCACCAAAATGTTAAAAACAAGCTTTTTTATTAGCACTAACAGTACGGGACTCGTTTATAGGTATTTTGGGTTAAATAAAAATGCGAGTAAGTTAAATACTTTCGATTAAGTATTTGTTAGCGACTTGTTTTGTTTTAGAGTGTATGTACAATGTGCATATGTGCATACGAAACGATTGAGATTATGTCCGATTAGGCGAAAGTGTAATACAAGCAGCGACGTTAAATTTATGCGCCGGTCGTTTGACAGCAATGCAAGGATGAGTTAAAAAAGCAAAAAACAAATTTTGTGAAATGCGAGAAGCGCTAGATAATAAACAGATGACAATTGAGTCATATATACAAGACGCTCCAATCAAACGATATAATGCAAAGCTGAATTATATTATGAGGTCATTGGTCGGGAACCCACCTCTTGTGAGGAACTCCTTTATAAGGAGAGACCTTAATATTCCTTCAGTTTTGGAGGTTATTAATATAATTTCCAAGAACCATGCTGTTAAGAAGTCATGCCATAACACTTCGTTAGCAAAAGCTGTGGCAGATCGCAGAATTTTGCGTAGAAGGGAGACGCTGATCATATGTAATTGTAATGCTTACGAGCGGATTATGTTTCTTATTTAAGATGTTCGCCTTTAATTAAATTAATGCCATAAATAAAAAGTAATAAAAAAACCAACAGATATGGATATTACTATAAAAAAAACGGCAAAATACAATTAATATATATAATTTAATTTTAGTTTTTAGCTGCTGAAGCCTAACAAATATTATATACTATTATGTTCTAGTAATACCCCGGCTTTGCCTGGTGAAATACTACTAATAATGGAAAACTGTTGTATGAAACTATTTTGATTACCACCCACTCGGCTTGTATGTTCCAAAGTCTTATTTTAGTCCGATCAGCTTCAAGCTAATTTTTAAGGCTCGAAACATTAATTAATTTGATACGCTTTTCGCAGATTTTAAAAAATGCACTCCAACGGTCAGTAAAATAGTAGAAAATTGTTGGAATCGACCTCAAATTCATTGTCAAATAATGATAACTAACCCCTACAGGCCTGATTTGGTGTCAAGGTCAATAAAATTGCTGGCGAAGCGGTGCTATTGCAATTATTAAATGTGCTTGCGTGCTGCGCAGTTTTATTATTGCAAGCTCTGAGGCTCCCGTTGATTCTTCCGAAGAGAACAATTTCCCAAAGGAGAGAGAGCAACTATATGACAATATTACGGTGAGTGACTATAGATCGTACGCTGAGCGAATAAGACGTACTATTTTTATGTGAACACCTTGGTAATAAGACAAAAAATTATTTATTTTTAAATTTTAATGGAGTTCAATAAACCCATTATCCCCACTCTCTCGCCATAGCTGGAGCGCCTGCGCCTATGCATGGTTTCGCATTAATAAATTGACCTAAACTTAAACATAGCTGATTAGCGTTGATAACATCTAAATATTGCACATATGCTCGGTCTTGTACAACACATTTCAGTAATTTATTCGAAACATGAATACTTCCGCTTGAAAGAAAACATCGTCCCTTGCATTTCTTATGGGGCAAAATGGAAACCGAAATTATTGCAATATATCCGGAACACTTTCCAATCGTTGATGTATATTCGCGTGAGTTCGAAACTCATCTAGACGTATACTTGCATATGCATATGAAAATCGTCGCACATACACACATACAAATTTACACAAATCGTACTTGCACATTTTCTTGCATTTTGATGCAGAATATTGGGCTGTTATCGTATTGATATTCGTTGACATACATATGTATGTATATTTGCCTGACAACAAACTACTTACAGGCAACTCCCCCAACAGACATACATTGCAGAAACATTTAAGGAAAAAATATATGGAGAGTATATTGAACTAAACACTCACATAAAGCCAACAATTTAGCATTACATCGGGAATATGAACTGTGTTCGAATATCTAAAATATTGTACACCAGTTCTTACAATCGCATAATCAAAGTAGAAGTACCCCACGAAGGCGTTTGAGCAGATCCTTTACGTCCTGTTTACATCAGTACTATGAGTATAAGTATATAATTGTTGATAATACCGCAATTCTAAATTGCAAGAGATTCCCAGCAACCAGCAACTGCAGAACTAGCAGCGACCACTTCGGCAGAAAGATTACCTGACGCAAGTATATTGAAGTCAAGAAGGCCAGGTGACCATTGGTTATTAAACGCCCGCTCCTCACTAAATTGAAACTACAAAGTTTCCATTTACAACACAGTCTTAGAACCAATCTGGACCTATGGCTCTAAACTAACGGGTAATGCAAACAACAGCAGCCAGCTCAATCTAAGATCCTGATAACCATTACTGAATAATCACATTTAGAGGAACTTGAATATAAGAACTATATAAAATGAGAGAGCGTAGCAAAAAGAAAAATTCCGTGCTTAAAACCGAACTCGTCTACAGCTAAATGGCCTTCCGCTAGATTATTTATTCTTAACACCGCTTTAGTAAGATATAATTGTGTACAACATATTGTTAGAAGAAATTAGATTAAGATTTACTTCATTTTTCTTATTGAATATAAACTAAACGTAAAAACAAAAAAACTTAAAAGATTTTAAAAGCACATACCTTATCTTCTTTGAATTGGGATAAGCATCTGGAAAGTCTTTTCCTCCAAACAAATGCCAAGTAAAAGTCATTTCACACAATGTATAACTTTGCTCAGATATTGGGAAATTTCCAGGTGGCCGTAGGAGATCAAGTTTCTTATTTGGTGAGCAGAAATGGTTGTCAACTACTCGAAGTGGGTCTTCAGAAACGTATATTTGCTCAACTCCATATTTATCCTTAAACATAGAATGAGAAGGAAAAGAGAATATTAAACAAGAAAGAGTGGTCTAAATGAGAGTATTCGACGAGCATATTCCCAGTAGGACTGAACCACCCGAAGTTAAAGGACAACACAAAATTTTGAACTAAGTTTATTTATGTATAGAATAGAATATAACATTTTTGCAGACAGTAAACATTTTGGAACCGGTCAGATCGGATCACTATAAGATGGCAAACACCGATGAACAATCAAAAGCCATCGATGTATCAATTACCAGCGATCAGCTGTGATTCTTTTGCGCTCTATTTTCAAAATTAATTACCTAGTAAACTAGCTATCCCTACATTCGAACAAAGTGTTAAATCTATTTATCATTACCTGCCAAAGTACTTAACTCTTGTGTCAAATATTATCATTTCATTCATTTGCATTTTAATTTTGAACTTGCATCTTTACTGTGTTTCTTGTTGTGCATTTGAAGTTTCTTCTTTGCTGCATTGCCTGCGTATTGTTTTTTTGTGCTTTGCGCTCTAATCAAATTCGTCGCTTTCCCACCACATAAATAACCAAATTATACCGGACTTGAAAACGAGTATTCTGCTGTAGGGTACGTCCAACTGCTCGCTTGACATAGCTTTCACAGAATCTTTGGGTTACAGTCACTTACGAAAAATCGACTAAAATATATTTTAAAAGTCTATATACATTTTAAAAAACTTTATTTAGTTATTTATTTATTACAAATAGTTAATAACATTAATAACAAATTAATAACAAAAAATAATTTTCTATTATTCGCTTCAGAAGTCCCAATCTTACAATTAAAATAAAGACGAGTGAACCTTTTGTATATAGTCCTATTGCAAAAATGTTAATGTCAAAATGGAAAATATTCATGATTTCTGCCACCAAATCAAATTACATAAATTTTCAAAAGTAGCCAGTTTCATAAACTACTGGCTGGTAAAACGCCAGCGTTGCCCGATGAAATATTTAGATTAAAATGATTATGTTGAATTTGACTACTTTCGCCAACCGTAAAAGCAAAAAATAGCAACAACAAAATAAAAAAAATTAACACAATTTTCCCTCCTGTGGTGGTAGACATTCCCCAATAGTTGAGCCAAATGCTCAATGATTTGTTGTGTAGGGCCGTAACAATGACTTTGAAGTCGAATCACTAAGCAAATAATCTCACTCATTTGACTTTGACTCCCTTTTCCCGCCCGTGGCGACGGCAAGGCGAAATTTTTTAAAATATTTGTTTAAATAAAGTGCAAACCTTTAATTATCGCATTTTTTTGCATAAGTCCCGTACACGGCGGAAATGTGCACCGCTTTCAGCAATTCGATTCAAAAGTCCCAAATTTGGTGGCAAAGCTGTTAGAAGTTTGTACTAAGAATTATCCACCGACCGATCGATTATCAATCGATCAATAACGTGAATGTCATATATTTTTGCGTAACTACGTTGTTGTTTTTACTCCCTGTGTCCATAAAACGGGTACAAAAAAGGTTTAGTATCCTGTGCAAATGTATGTAACAAAGTATATATATTCCCGATCAGTATCAAAAGAGATTTCGATTTGGCCATGTCCGTCTGTCTGTCCCCCTGTCCGGATGAAAGCGTCGATCTCAGAAAATATAAGAGCGAGAGACACCAAATTTGGAAAGTAGGTTTCTCTATACCATACGCAGATCAACTTTGTTTCCTACTTCAGATATTTTCCCCGTTCCCCCGCAATTCGAGTCTATTTCCCATAAGCTGTAAGGTGGCCATAATTTTTTCAGTGTGTTTTCTGGCGAGAATTCGGGACGTATACAATGTACGGGTTCACCCTAAAATTTCGACCTATTGTAGTGTGTATGTGCATTAAATAGCACCCTATATTTAAGTACATAACTATGCGACACTTTGTTGCATACTATAACAAATATAAAAGCCAAAAGCGCAGAGCCACTTGAGTTCATTGACTCAGGCTCATATAACGCACACGGACCGCTAGTACTCTAGCTGGGCATTTAGCTGACGGCGACAGAGCGATACATATATTAATATCTATATATTAAGTTTCAAAACGGTCAGAGTGCCGAATAAAGAACATTGATAAAACTTCACCAAAAGCGAAAAGTCCTGTTGTAATTTATTCGGTATAAAATAAGACCTTTTACACTATAAGAATAGAATATATAGAATATATTGTTCTGTTGGTGGCCTCTTGGGGAGTTCTCAGCAGGTTCGTGTCGTGGGCTTAGGCGCCGATACCTTCCGTTCTCTTAGAGCCCCATATAAACAAACAGATGCTTGCGTAGAGAAACACACACACTTATGACCTGCGTACTTATTAGGTTTTTATTATATTGGTCTCGTTTAAGATTGTTTTTAAAACTGCTGCACTTTTTATACTCTGATCCCAAAGGGAAAAAGAGTATATTGGGTTTGCGAATTGTCCGTCTCTCCGTCTGTCCGTATGAACGGAATTTTTTTCCACACCCTTGAAGCTAGAGCAACCAAACTTGGTACACATGTTGGTGTATATCCTCAATTTATGAAGTGGCAATTCAAAGTCCAAAGCTTAGCCGAAAGTTAAGCTCTGTCCGAAGCTCAAAGCTCTCGTGCTTTTTACCTCAATTCACCATGATCCATAAAAGCTCCAGCACCCTATAAAAACAGTTATCTTGAGGATTGTTAATTAGTTTTATTTCTCCACTATAAATGAATAAAAAAATAATCAAAAGAATAAAAATAAAATAAAATATTTTTTTCTTGTAAATTAACTTTGAACAGTTAATTGGCGCAGTCGGTAGGATGTGTGAAAAGTTCTAAAAATATTCGAACATACAAAAAGATCAAAGTAAAAGGTTAAAGGTATATAATTAACATTACCTATTGATCTTGTGAATCGCTATTAACTAAACCTTACACATCCGCACAATAACTTAAGTACCGATTGACCGTGTTACCCATTATTCCAGTCCGGTCAGTAACAAATTAAAAGGTCATCAAATCCAAATCAGTCGGTAAGCAATTAAAAATGTCCTCGAATTAAGCTAATCGGAATTGACCAACTGACCATGAAGCCAACAGTAAACAGTCCACCTGTTGTTACATTGGGTAACGACGACCTGGACCAGCTGTTACGACAAATAAAAAACATCCCACGTTTGGGGGAGATCCACAAGCATTGCTCACTTTCAAAATCGAATCGATTATTTACTGCAATTATATCAACCAAACAATGATGGACAAAAAAGCATTATCCTGGGAGCTATGGAGATCCAAATAAACGGAGACGCACAGAGACTTCTACAGATTACTTAACCAAGCGACTGGGTATCAGATCAGCCCTCATTACAAGTCATAGACACCTACAGAAGAGCTACTGCGACAACTTTACAGCACCCCATACCCTGGAAATCTTCGTAAGTTCTGCACAGATATTGAGAGTAGAACATTAGCTATTAGTAATAAATTAGAAATGGAAGGAAATAAAAATAGCACTTTACTGTACACAAACGCAATAAATAATACTGTGAAAACTGTAATACAAACAAAACTACCAGATTGGTTGTATATGACCCTAGCTAGGGGTAATATAACTTAAGCACGTTGTCCAAATCAAAGGATATTATGAAGAATCAATAAATTATTAAATTACAGTAAAACTTCCCAATCCACTAAGCTTTATACCCCTCAATCATATTACAATAATGATAAATCAGATACAACAACAAGTAAGAATGCTCTAGTCAAGTATACCTGACTACGAAACTCCCTGTACCCAGATCTAAAACTTCCAATTATATCTTCGAACAATTACACATACATACACACACAAAGCCGCACACACACGAGCCACTGCGTAAGCGATGCATTTTAAGTGGTGGCTGTGCTTCTTCTTCGCCCCTTGCTGCAGCACTGAATCTTCTTTCGTCAATAACTTCTGTGTTTATTATCCGATCAATTGAAATTTGGAGAGTAGATTAAGAGTTACTAAAGTATTATACATGCCAAATCTCAAAGCTTTATCTTTAAAATTGTTGGTATAAAACGTTTTTATCGAATAGCGGGGGAATGGGGCGAGATACCTGAAATTGGAAACAAACTTGATCTCCGTATGGTATACAGGAACCTACATTCCATTTGGTGTCTCTAGCCCTTATAGTTGCTGAGATCTACGCGTTCATACAAACGGACAGACGACCAGAAGGACAAACGGACATGGCCAAATCGAAATCTCTTTTGATACTGATTAAGAATATATATTACTTTATAGGGTCGGAGATGTCCCCTTATGCCTGTTACATACTTTTGCACAAATCCAACGCAACCACAGTACAAAAGTACTCAGAGGCAAAGTAGACAAGCTATTATTGACCAAAACCGAAACGTCAGACAAGAACTACACACAACGTATATCAAGAGCAAGCGATCAATAAAATTAACCAACAAACTACTAATAAGTCACCAGAATATGTACCAAACCAGCCCCAAAAAATAACTAGGGCAAGTAATGGTAGACAGTCATGTATGCAAGTAGATGAAAGTTATTAACAACTTGATGAAGAAAATCAGATTGAAGATGATTCTGATCAAGAAGAAGAACCCGTTGATGCCGACCCTTCTCACTATGTAGATTATGAAAATTTTCAAATGGGACCCTCGTATCAGAATCATATATATAAATAATAATTAATTATAACAGATACAAGTGTTTTTATAATATTGCCAATACAAGAAAATAGAACAGCTATTAGGGCTATGATGGGACAGACAAAATTAAAAAATTACGTGTGAATAAAAGCCAACAAGTTGTTTCAACAAGAACAGAAATTCTACATTCATGAGCTCTCTCCGCATTATGACATGCTATTAGGAAGAAACTTGTTGAAGGCAGATGATGGGTATGTCGATTTTAGAAGCAATATAACAGTAATTAGCGAAAGATCCTTTCAGCATAGAGAATTAAAACATTCAGACCTCAATTCCTTTTAAAATTTTTAAGCACTAATTCAGGAAAAACATTTTACCAACGAAATAAATTACGCAATAAATAATGACACCAATAAAAAACAAGAATACCGACTATACCATTTGAACGAATAAGAGAAAAGTAATGTAAGATATATATAAATATCATACGAGTATACAATTGTAAATATTAGAATTAGTATTGAATTAAAGATATATGTACTTTAAGTGTAAGCCATAATACAACGTGCAAGCTAACAGCCTCGCAACGCCAAAGGGAGAAGAAGAAGAGCAAGCGTCACTACGAGACCGATTCAACAGAAGAACAGATCACGAAATTATAAATAATACAAAATTGACAAAAATAATAAAGTATAAAAACTTATTTGTACAAACAAATAATCATTGTGCTTGTGTTTTATCCTTACAATAATCAGAAGTTGTACAAAATCAATTAAAATCGCCTACTAAGCAAAATATATGTATACATGCAAAGCGGTACTCGAATACATACGCAATTGATTGACAGTAAAGCACATACAAAATTTGAAAAAATGAGTGAACAAGACTATGAAAAATATACAGTGCAAGACAACGTAAGCGACAGATGATGAAATACAATACAACGTAAGCGACAACAGTGACGAAATGCATAACAACGTAAGCGACAAGGGCTTTAGCAGTAACAACGAGGAAATGCAGGACAAAGAAGCTGAAGAAAACATTAAATATGCGCAAATCAACGATAACCAAAAAGGCAAATCAGAACTAATATACGAAATTGAAGTGGACACAATTAACAAACAGGCAGTCAACGAATACAACGATATTATTAAAAAATCACCAACAAAGATTACGAATGCAGACAAAGAAAACTACGAAGAAAAGAAATTTGATCTATTGCTAATCGAAATGGAATTAATTAAGAGGGAATTAAAAGTTTCTGCCCGCGAAAATGAAATATTAAGACAACAAATAAATAACAACAACTGCACAGAAAATAAAAATATCAAATTATCTTTTACAGAACTTAAAGAATTAGTATCTAAGTATGATCCAATGGAAAATAATTTAGACATTAAATTGTTTAAACAACAAATAATGTCTGTGCAGTCAATATACAATTTAGATGACCACACTGTTCGTGCACTAATTGCCAACCGCATAAAAGGGAAGGCCGCTAAGTGGCTGCAAAACCGCGTCGATTCAACAACAATGCCAGTCGATGAATTACTTCAAGAAATGGAAAATGTTTTTGAAAACCGTGAAAGTCAACTAGAATTGCAGCGTAAGTTTGAGAAAAAGATATGGAAAACTGAGGAAACTTTCCAAGAATACTTCTATGAAAAATTAATAATGTCAGCCAAAGTGAACATTAGTCAAGATGAATTGCTAGAATGTGTTATAGATGGAATTCCAAACTATGGATTACGTACACAAGCCAGAATGCAACATTTCACTAACACAAATGAACTACTCGATGCCTTTAAAAAGATAAAATTGATGCCAGAGAATACATCTCCCCAAAAGATGACACAGAAGACCAATGTTTCAACCAACGAAGCCGGAGCACCAACGGTACCTAAATGTTTTTATTGCAACTCGAAGGGACACATGGCCAACGAATGTCGCAAGCCGAAGCGAGCAAGTGGAGCTTGTTTTGTTTGTGCTGAAATGGGGCACTTATCAATTAATTGCACTAAGCGCAACGACCTGGGTCAACGTGGAAGTTCAAACACCAATAATCCGTATGTAAGGTCTATAATATTTATATTCTTAAATAAATCTAATCATACCACACCTCCTTTAGAAACATTGATTGATACTGGTAGCCCAATTTGTTTGATTTGTGAAGAACACGTACCAATGGAATATATTGAAAATTACTCTTTTGTTAAAAACTATTATGGAATAAACAATAGTATGCTTAACATTATTGGAAAAACTCAATGTAAAATCATATTTGAAAATGAAGTATTTAATAAAGATTTTTTTGTTGTACCAAATGAAACAATGCAGTGTTCGGCTATATTAGGGGCAGACTTTTTGGAAAAAGAAAAACTCATAATTATCAAAGAAAGTAAAATAAATTCAAATGTAAGTACAATGAAAAGAAACGACAGCGAAATAGAAAATTATAAAGACGATTTAGTAAAAGTAGTATGCGACATAAATCAAACAAATGAAAGTAAAAAGACGAGGCAAGTAAATAATCAATGTAAGAACAATAGTGTGGTATTAGATATACAAATTAATAAAAATATGTCCGAGATGGAAAAAGAATGTCTTAGTATAATGACTATTGATGTAAAAGATGAAGATTTCTGTCCAATTATTAAAAATGCTAGTATCCATATAAACGATATTACAACATTACAAAATATATTTCAACAATATTATCTAAAGATACTCTTCCCGAAAAACCAGAAACTAAATGTGAATTAAAACTAATACTTAACAATGAAAAACCTCTTCACTACAAGCCACGAAGGTTGTCATACAAAGAAAAAGAGCAAGTGCAAGAAATTATAGACGATTTAGTAAAAAAAGGAATAATACGGCCTAGTCAGTCTGAGTATGCATCACCAATTGTATTAGTTAAAAAGAAAACAGCAGATATTCGATTGTATGTAGATTATAGGACATTAAACAAAGTTACATCTAAAGACAATTACCCATTACCTTTAATCGAAGACTTAATTGATAAACTAGCAAACAAAGAAATATTTACACTACTAGATCTGAAAAGTGCGTTCCACCAAAAAGAAGTTCAAGAAGAATCAATTAAATACATACACATATGGGTCAATTTGAATACACTAAAATGCCATTTGGGTTAAGAAATGCGCCAGCGACTTTTCAGCGGTTTGTAACCAATGTATTTAATGATATGATCAGAGCAGGTAAAGTAGCTATATATTTAGATGACATAATGATAGCTTCTAAATCAGTCTAAGAACATCTGAGTACACTTACAGAAGTTTTTCAAAGATTAACAGTGAACATGTTAGATTTAAGGTTAGATAAATGCAAGTTTATGGAAGAAAAGTGTGATTACTTAGGATATATAATTTCAAGAGACGGAATACAGCCAGACAAAAGAAATATTGAGGCAATTACAAATTTTCCGATACCAAAAAATACAAAAGAAGTTCATAGTTTTTTGGGATTATGCTAATATTTTAGAAAGTTCATTAAAGAATTCTCCCTACAAGCTAAGCCGTTATACAATCTTATTCGAAAAGATGTATTATTTCAGTTCAATGAAGAAGAAATACATTGTTTTGAAACACTGAGACAAAAGTTAGTACACGCACCTATTCTTTCTATATATGACCCTAAGCATGACACAGAACTTCACTGCGATGCCAGCTCAATTGGATTTGGTTCAATATTAATGCAAAGAAAGGATGACGGGAATATGCATCCAGTATTTTATTTTTCGAAGAGAACAACAGCCTACGAGTCAAAGTATCATAGTTTTGAATTAGAGACTCTAGCAATAGTTTATGCCCTCCGAAGATTTAAAATTTATCTACACGGAAAAAAATGCAAAATAATAACAGATTGTAACTCACTATCTTTAACATTAAATAAAAAGGAAGTTAATCCAAGAATTGCCCGATGGGCATTAGAACTAGAAAATTACGACTACAACATTGAACACAGAGATGGTAAGAAAATGCAACATGTTGACGCACTGAGCAGAATGTCTAACATACTAGTATTAGAAGAAAACACTTTTGAACAAAATCCGTCAATATGTCAAAACAAAGACGAAATTATATCAAAGATACGTACGCAACTGGACGAACAAGAATATACAAGATGAGAAATGGTTTAATCTACAGGAAACACAAAGGCAGAATATTAATCTACGTACCCAGGAATATGGAAAGAAATATCTTAACACTGTACCATGATGATATGGGACATAGAGGATGTGAAAAAGTCTATAATGCAATAACAAAGTCATATTTGTTCCCTAAATTGACCGAAAAAATTAAAGAACATGTTAGAAATTGCTTAAAATGTATAACGTACTCTCAAAATGTGGAAGACACGAAGGCTTATTACACAGCATCTATCTAAAGGTGACAAACCGTTTGAAATAACACATATCGACCATTTTGGTCCAATAAAACTACAAAAAGGACAAAAGAAAAACCAAAAACACATAAAAGTAGCAACAGGATCACCACAAGACAATGGCCAAGTCGAAAGGATAAACAGATGCCTGGGACCAATGCTAGCCAAATTAACAAGTGCAGGAACAGAAAGATCACTAGATAATGTTTTATTAGAAATAGAATTTGCTTTAAACAACACTGTACATAGAAGCACAGGCATAACACCAAGTGAAATTTTATTTGGAGTAGGTCAAAGGGGAGTCGTTATTGATTATTTAAGACAGGGGTGCCCAAACGCTGCTTATGGAAGAGCAAACTTCAATACATATGCAAGAAAACACTAACACATCTAAGGCAAACAATTTTTTTCATTTTATTGTGTGCACCGAAAAAAAAGTAGATACAATTTCTATTATTTCTTTGCAAATATTGCATTGTTTTCACACCTAAAAATGTTTTCCAAAAAAAGTTCGGCGTCCAGCTATTCATCTTTTCACCGTCACTATTTTATTGTAACTATTATTTGAATGCAAATAATGCACTTAAAATGGTTTGCAGAAAAATATCGTGTCCAGCGTTCAATCAAATAGCATTTTTTTAAAGTGCAGGCCTCAACGAAGAGCAACAACAAAATTACACCGAAATTCAGTAGCGCAACAACAAAGTAATGAAGTGTTGTTGCTTTGCTCATGAGCCCAGCCATCGAAAAGAGATAAGAAAGGGAACACGCAATATTGTTTTTGTATTATGCATTGGCTTATGACAAGAGCCGTGCATGTATACGCGCATTGCTGCCTATACCTAAGAGCAATTACAATAACAAAATGAGCCAGATGAGCAATGGGCTGGGCACCCCTGATTTAAGAGAACACTTAAATGAAATACAGCAAGAAAGAAATCTTACTGAAATAAGATCAGTGGCAGGAAAAAATATTGAAAAAAGCCAATTATACAATGAACGACATAAAAACAAAGGTATAATACAAAGAAAATATAAAGAAGGAGATTATGGAGTCTTAAAAAATTTTGTTAGTGTACTGGGAGCATGTAAAAAGTAATACCAAAATATAAAGATCCGTATAAAATAGATAAGGTACTTCCAAATGATAGATATGCTGTGTCAGATGTCGAAGGATTTCAATTAGCACAAATACCATACAAAGGAATCTGGGAAACAGCAAATATAAAACCGTGGATTAATATTGAAGGAATTTCAAAGTCAGAAGAAGTAAGTGAAGAGTCAGATGAAGAAGTAAGTGAAAAGTCAGATAGGAAAGTAAGCGAAGAGTCAGATGAAAACTTAAATTATGAAATAGAAAATTCAGGTGATAATGATAAGTCAGATGAAGAAGAAGAATGTGATATGACAAATGAAGATGTAGGTGAAAACTTAAATTATGAAACAGAAAATTCAGGTAATAATGATAAGTCAGATGAAGAAGAAGAATATGATATGACAAATAAAGATGTAGGTGAAAACTTAAATTATGAAAAAGAAAATCCAGACGATAATGATAAGTCAGACGAAGAAAAGTTAAATTCTGGAAAACAAAATAAAATTTCAAGGTCAGAAAAACAATATAAAAAATCGAAATCAAAAGCAAAACGTAAAACAAAAAATATGTAAAACAAAATGCAAAATCAGAGTCAGAAAAAGAAACCCATAATTGTATCACAAATGAAAAAAGAGAAAGATATAATCTTAGAAGCAATAATGAGAAATAAAATAAATAAAGTATTATTATATGTAATCGAGTCGATTAATTGTCAGCATGGCCGAATTGTAAGATTATATAAATATCATACGAGTATACAATTGTAAATATTAGAATTAGTATTGAATTAAAGATATATGTACATTAAGTGTAAGCCAATAGAGGACTACCCATAATACAACGGGCAAGCTAACAGCCTGGCAACGCCAAAGGGAGAAGAAGAAGATCAAGCGTCACTACGAGACCGATTCAATAGAAGAACAGATCACGAAATTATAAATAATACAAAATTGACAAAAATAATAAAGTATAAAAGCTTTGTACAAACAAATGATCATTGTGCTTGTGTTTTATCCTTACAGTAAATTACTTAAACTGTTAAAAACATTTGAAGATATACAATACAAAGAACGCGAAAATTTGACATTCACAAGCACAATTAAACACGAAATAAACACAAATCATGAAAGTCCAATATACAAAAGGATATATGGTTATCCATTTGCATTCGAAAGTAAGGTAGAAAAACAAATTAAAGACATGCTTGTTCGAGGCATAATAAGGAATAGCCAGTTTCCTTACTGTAGTCCTCTGTGGATAGTCCCCAAAAAACTCGACGTTTCAGGTAAAAAGAAATTTAGGCTAGTAGTATACTACAGTGGTTTCCTTGTACAGAATTAAAATAGAAAAAGGCTACTTGCAAGAAAATGATAACGACAGTCTAGTAACAATACACAGTGCAGAAGAAGACGGTGGAAACTTAATACAATTAACTGAAAGGCCAAGTCGAATTAGTAAGCTCAGATAGAGATCACGTAACCACAGAATCTTACTTCAAGAATATATTAATTACAATAGAATACACAAACTTAACCCAAGAAAAAGCTTAACAAATACTTGAGAACATTTCTGTACAAAAAAGAGTACCGCATACATAGACTATTCAAAGAAACTTATTATTATGCATTTTTTGAAAAATTAATTTAGAACACAATTACGAGTGTGAAAATTACAATCAATCAAAAACAGAGCATAGAAATACCAATCATTCATTTAAAACAACTCCAGAATCCAAAAATTTTAGAGATGTTTACGTTTCAGCCATATACGCTATTAATAAAAACAATTATTTGAGATGTATTGACCAATATTCAAAATTTGCGACAGTTATAGAAATCACAGGAAGAGATTGGATGGAAATAAAAAGAGCATTAGTGATAGTTTTTACTAACATGCGAAAACCTTTGAAGCTGAAAACAGATAAAGATGCATCATTTATGAGTAACACCCTTAAAGAATGGTTGGACAAAGAAAGTGTAGAAATAGAAATAACTACTAGTAAGAAAGGCATCACAGATATCGAACGTTTCCATAAAACAACAAATGAAAAAACTAGAATCATAACAACCGATAACGAAGAAGAAAATAAACTTATGAAAATGGAAGTTATCTTGTACACATACAACCACAAATAAGACAAGAATTCGAAGTTCATACAGATTTTAGAAAGGCATCCATAATTCATGGAAAGTTAGTAAATCCATTTCGAAGATAAGGAAAAGTTATCCAAATGAATGAAGATCATTACGAAGAAATAAATAGAGGTCATAAAATAAATCACTATAAAACCCAATATAAAAAGAAAAATAAGTTTAATGACAGTAAATATCTTTCACAGGATAATCACGAAAACTCAAACAATCCATATCATTTGTAATACTAATATTATCCTCAATGATAATCAGAGAAGAAGATACCTAATCAATAGAAATGCACCCAATTAAAACAAGTAAGAATGCTCAAGTCGAGTATACCCGACTACGAAACTCCCTGTACCCAGGTCTAAAACTTCCAATCATATGTTCGTCTCTTACACATGCACGCACACATGCAGAGAGCCGCACACACGCGATCCACAGCGTACGCAAGGCATTTTAAGTCG
Source organism: Hirtodrosophila histrioides (assembly GCA_037075165.1). NCBI lineage: Eukaryota > Metazoa > Arthropoda > Insecta > Diptera > Drosophilidae > Hirtodrosophila > Hirtodrosophila histrioides. Next base: position 740,753 of record JBAMCL010000453.1, on the reverse strand, counting down.
TGGCTGTGCTTCTTCTTCCCCCCTCGCTCCAGTACTGAATCTTGTTCGTTGAATAACTTCCGTGTTTATTATCTGATCGGCTTGAAATTTGGACAGTAGATTAAGAGTGACCGAAGTAGTATACATGCCAAATCACAAAGCTATATTTTTAAAACTGTGGCTGTAAAACGTTTTTATCGAATTGCGGGAGAACGGGGCGAGATACCTGAAATTGGAAACAAACTTGATCTGCGTATGGTATACAGGAACCTACATTCCAAATTTGATGTCTCTAGCTCTTATAGTTGCTGAGATCTACGCGTTCATATAGACGGACAGACGGACGGACGGACAGACAGACAGACAGACGGACATGGCCAAATCGAAATCTCTTTTGATACTGATCAAGAATATATATACTTTATAGGGTCGGAGATGTCTCCTTCTGCCTGTTACATACATTTGCACAAATCCAATACCCCCTTTTTACCCATTTTATGGGTACAGGGAGTAACAATCCAAGGATTCCTTTGATTTAAAACAATACATACCAAAATCATTGTCGAGTTGATATTTCAAATATATATGAAACTTCAGAATCATTATTAACCCTAGCACAATGACACTATGACAATAACCTATAAGTAAAATACTTAGTTACAATTACAAAACTTTGAAGCCAACTCTATGCAAATTAGCGACTTAAACGGAGCAATAAACACATTGAATAAAGGAATTTACAACATCAATCAAGTAATAAATATTAGGAACGAAGACATAATGTTAAAGGAATACCTGTTTAATCTTATACAATTCACAGAATATATCGAAGACGTCGAGTTAAGTATGCAATTAGCAAGAGTAGGTATTTTTAATCCAAAACTATTAATTCACGACAAGATTCAACACATAACACACGAAAATATATTGGAGATAAAAACATCAGCTTGGATCAACCTAAAAGAAAATGCTATTTTTATTATATCACACATTCTAATAGAAGCAATACAAGAAGAAACATACATAATAAAAAGTTATCCAGACACACAAGGAAATTGGTTAGTTGAACCAAAGACAGTTTAACAACAAGATATCCAACGAGGAACAAGGAATTGCACAAGGGAACGCTTGTTTTTCGTGAAACCGCTCTCTGGGCTCGAAATGGTCGTGCGATCGGCCGCTCTACTTTGAGAGCGTAAAATGCCAAAAATAGAATGCGCTCTCGGCCTCACCACGTATTGATAAAAATCTGCACACAATTCAAACCCCAAATGCAATGCCAGATTAGCGCGCGTATGTATATCTACGCACTCGATCTCTTTCATAGTTGCTTTGTCTCACTTTACGATTCGGTGGCATCTTGAAAGCAGCCAGCGAGTTTCACAATTCAATTTCAGTTTGAGTCCAAGTTTCGTGTTCTTTTGGTGTCGGCACTGACATATTTGTACCCTGGATTTAATTAATTGATTCTAATACTATTGTCATGCCGTCCGATTAATTGTATGTTTTTTTTTGACGCGGACTATGTTTTGCTTTGTAGAGTATATAAATGTAGGGAATTGTGCGCATTATATACTTTATTAATTATTATATTAATTATTGTCCCTTATATAATGATACATGTACAGGGTATTTTGTAGTTCACAATGCACAATGTGCGTTCAGAAAATACAATCTTTCTTGGCACTGTAGGAAAAATTGAAGTTTTTCTGGCATGAGATATATTTTTGTATCGAGTATCAATAATTTGTCTATTAAATTATGCTTTTTAATTTAAAAAAGGATGATATCCATGGCCATTTTTTTTTCAAAAACTCTAACAATAATTCGGACGTTAACAAAGAAACACGACCCAAAATATTTAGTGATCTTTCAGTTAAAAATTTATGACACAAAATTTGTCCATTTATACTATAGGGCAGTGCAAGCCACAACAAAAACAAATGAAAGAAATCGAGAGCGAGAGCGCGCCAAGCACTGCAGAGCGAAAAGCCACCTAAGCGGCCGAGAGCAAGAACGCGCTGAACGAAAAGCCACCTGAAAAGACACACTTAAAATTTCGTTGTCCATTCATTGTATGGGCGTTGGGTATCTTGTTGTTAAACAGTCTTTGGTTGAACCACTAGACAGTTAATACTACATACATAAAAATCAGGTTTTCAATCACAATGGAGATTGTAGGGGTGTGCGGATTGTAAATTTGCATTGCAGACGTTGCTTTGTTGTTATTGCATTAGTTTGGACGCACAGATTGTTTGAAGTGCGTTGGCAGGACTTGCTATTTTGCCATTCACTGGATGAAATTTATCGAAAATATCGGTAATTCATCCATGGGCTTCGATAACGACGCGAATTAACTCTGTCGATCGGTCGCTTTCTGTTTGACAAATTGGACAAGATAAGATCGTTTCTGTACGAAAATTAAAATCTAAAAGCATTCAACGTCTTAAAGGTATTATGTAATTTGTGCTGCAGTATTATTGCACACAAATCGTATCGAGTGCATGCAGGCACTTATCGTGATAAATTGTGGATAGAATTCTTGAATTTTGAAAGGTACGTCGTGCCAAATGTGACAGACTCGCGTCTTACAAATTCTTCTTTTTGTGTAGGACTGGCGTCTGTCTGCTGCGTGTGACGGCTGCCAAAGTGGTTACCGAGAGCGCGTGCGAAGACGCTGAAGTGTACACACTGCAAAACACACGGTTAAATTCAAAGTTGAAAGTGCGTTTTGCGAAGACGCCGTAGTGCACACGGCCACACAGACTGCGTCCAACACCTTGTGGCCAATACGCCTTTCTAGCAACGCTGTTGCGTACACGCTGGTGGCGACGCTGTTGCGTACACGCTGTAATACCCACATATACATCACACTTAGCAGAACCGCTGTGCGCCCACATTGGTTACTGCTGATACCGCGGTGTAGGCTATACGCCGTTGCTGCACCTTTCGGATACCTCCGAGCACCGTTGATGGTGTTGTGAGCGACACGCCGTCATTTCCGTCAACGAGCGACCCGCTGCATAGCCAGCATATGAAAGACTAGTCAGTTTAGATCGAGCGCTGCTGACGCGCGCATTTTGGGCGATACATTGAGTTTCTAGGAGAGTGTACGCGTCTCAATGCGGAATACAAAAATGAATCTATAATTTTGAAATTTGAAATGAATATCGTAATTTAGCCACGTAAGAAATCTTGGATTAAAACTTGGTATATGTGTATAGAAAGTAAAATATAAGCTGTTATATGTTTCTAATCTACTTAAAGTTCACACAGCACATCATTCGTCTTCAGGCCTGTCGACTCGAGTAAGCTGATTGTATGTATGTAAGTACGGCCTAGCCGCATCTTAAACCGTTGTAGGTTTATATAAAACATTAAACAGCGAATACTTTAGTAAAGTAAGAACCTAATGAAAGTTATATAATATCATACATACCATGCCATAAAAAATAAAAACCCAAGATTTAAGTAGCCCCCACATTCAAACATACATAGCACTGACGGTTTCGCGCGTATCTTTGTAATTTCGACCACATATATGTTTGACTTAGCCACAGTCTATTGACTAGAAAATGCTGATCTCTGTAATTTGTAGAGACAGCTACTTTTTTATATATATACCGTTTAATTATGAAGACCTATAAATATGGGTTGAATAAAAACGATGTATGGGCCCTTGAAGTAAATATTGTTGCATCGTTCAAAAGGGTAAAGGCATATATTACAGACGCTTTTACAGGTTGGGAGGGTAAAGATGAAGAACGCTAACAGCTTAGTTCTTCACTCAAAATATATCATTGGGGTTAGTTTGTAGTCCTCTTTCTCGGTTGATATCAGTTCCTCGTTCAACTCTGTCTACAAATTTTTAGTTACGTGACATGGCGGCTTGCTAGATGGCAAAAGACCCACCCCATTTTTCCTGTGCTTAAGTCGAACCCGTAGGCAGAGTACACCTCCAATCAGGAGGGTGAGGGGTCCACAAAACTTTGATGCAGATTTTTGATCTTGATACTTTATCAATTGACAATATACACCAACGTATGTACCAAGTTTGGTTGCTCTAGCTTAAAGATAAAGGCAAAAAAATTGCGTTCATACGGACAGACGGACATTTCGCAAACCCAATACACTATTTTTCCCTTCGGGAACATAGTATAAAAACTGAAAACATGCTGTACATCACAATTGCAACTATCATTTTAAATACAATTGTATATTTTATCTATATACAACTTATATAAGTACAGATCTATTCCCAAAAAAATTAATTATATACATAAAAAAAATGTCGAAACGCCTCAAACACCTCAAGAAATCGAAGTACTCCAAGAAATTTCAACTGACACTGCTGAAAACCTACCACCTACCGCGGTGGAACCTGCCAAAGTTGAACGGAATGCCGCTCACGCTAAAAACTAACGTCAAATTCCTCAGAGTAGTCCTGGACAGCAAACTGACTGACTGCGACCGATACTACTATACAGCGTCCTGGTATGGTGGCAAGGCATGAAGAAGACCACATACCTGAAACTGATGGAAAGGACCCAACGACAGGCACTTGTCTGTATCACGGGGGCGTTGAGGTCCAATCCAACCAAGGCACTCGAAACATTACTGTGTGTCAACCCCTTGGACATCCACGCTCACCTGCTCGCACAGGGGACGGCCCAACGTCTATGCGCAACGGGCAACATGGCACTTCAAAGCTTTGGACACAGTTCGATTGGGAGGGAGATGCAAAGTAGCACGGACTGACTCCTCGAATAAACTTCAAAGAAACACAAACGTCAATGGGATCAGTAGACTGGTGTACAGGACTGGACCAACACGCCATTAAGATATTTACGGATGGCTTAAAAATTGATACAGGAGTAGGTGTGTATTGTGCAGAACCGGAAATAAGGTGGCCGTACAAGCTGCCCGACTATTGCAGCATATTCCAGGCGGAAGTCTTCGCAATAAGGAAAGCAGCAGAAGTAGCTCTATCCACAACAACTATGAATGAACGAATAAACATATTCGTAGACAGCCAAGCTGCTATAGCTGCTATGCTATGCTGCTATAAAATCACTGCAGGCGTCCTCCATTGGTTCCAAAAATGTCCTGGCAAGCAGGGAGGCTTTAGATAATCTAAGCACTGCTAAAACAGTGCATATCTATTGGGTTCCCAGTCACCGGGGCATTGACGGCAACGAAATGGCGGATTGCCTGACAAAAGGAGTCGGGCTACCTCTTGAGAACGAAAAAAATATACAAATTTCATTGCAGTCGCTATATAGGGAACTGGATGAATCCAATTGGGCTAAAGCTGGTGGCGGAACACCACCAGCTGCAGAATCGCTAAAATTATGTGCAAGAAGCGAAATCAGAATCTCACTAACTTCCTGCTATATCTTCCAAAAAAAGATTGCAGACTAATGATAGGAGTGTTAACTGGACATTGCCTAGCAGCAGCTCATGATAAAAAGCTGGGGATATTAACGGAAGGCGGCTGCCGAAAATGTAAGGAACCAGTTGTGGAAACCTTGGAACACCTTATATGCAGCTGCCCAGCACTCTAAGACACACTAAGACATCGATACTTCAACAAACACTGGCTCGCACCAATAGAAGAAGCGGCCAGGCACCCTACCAATGCGCTGCTGACGTTTGCCATTAATCCTACAGGATCAAAAAACCTCCTAACGACCTTCAGTATCCAGCGACACTAAGGACTTGCTCGGTCTATGAGGGACCACCATGTGGTCAACCGGATCTACCTAACCTAACCTATATATATAAAAGAGTTCCACCTGACTGACTGATTAGCGAATCTTAGGCAGAACACCAAGCGGTAGAAGCTAGAAGCCTGAAATATTTACAGTACATTCCTATTATAAAGAAAGATGGAACTGTTGAAAAAAAAATGGTTAAATAAATATCGGGAAGTATGAGAAAATTGTATTGGAAAATTTTATGAAAATATCGGTATGCGACAGTGCTGCATAAAAACGAGAAAGTGCAAAGGAGATCAAAAATCTTTATCTTGAATCGCTCTCTCTGCTTGACCACTTATAAGTGCGACTGAAATCGCCATATTGCATATGTGTCTCAGACTCTGCCTATGCTTTAATATCGATCTACGATTTGGTAAATTTTAATAATTTTATTCAATTATGCACATTTTTAGTTAATAGAATTTGAATGCTGCAGCGCAGAGTTACTACAAATTAACATTATTATTATTATGTAGCCCGCAGCATTCACACACTTTCACATTCGTATCGATAGATTGATTGGTTATCAATATATGTGGCGGCGGTTGATATTTGACAGTACCAATATGTGATAACTTTGCCGCCATAAAAAAGGTACACAATTAATTAATAAACGATTAAAATTAAGTAAATCATAGTAGAACAAAAACAATTGATTCCAGCAGCAACGGTAGACAGATAGTTAGCAAAGCATTGGCAGAAGCTGAGAGACAAAACCAATATGTCTATTTCAGTCGCACTTTTAATTTTTAGGGCCGAGAGAGTGTAATTTTCATTAAACGTGTTAATAACATTTTATTTTAAACTATTATCAGTCAATTAAAATTTGTGCCGTTATGTATATAACACTCTGGCAACTCTGGTATATTTTTTATGTTTTCCAACTCTAAAAGGATCAACTATCGTGTTGATATTACCATATTGGTCAACTTTTTTGCATGCATTTGATTATTTCGACAATAAGGTCTTGATCCGCAGCCAAAATTTGCTTTCTAATTTTGAGACGCGTCGTTTAAGACCAAAGTCAGATATTTGGAAGCAGTCTTTATATAGGCCCACTATACTAATGAATTACCCGCAAAACATATGGTGGCAAGCAGCAGCGCGTCATTTAGCGTAGATCGATAGCAAAGCTTAGGCAGAGTCTTAAAGACATGAGCAATATGGCGATATCAGTCGCACTTATAAGTTTTAAGGCCGAGAGAGCTGTTCAAGAGAAAGAATTTTATCTCTTTTGCACTTTCACGTTGTCATGCAGCAGCTGGAGCTTACCGACATTTTTATAAAAATTTCAAATACAATTTTCTTACACGTCCAGATATATATTTAACCATTTTTATCAACAGTTCCAAAGGCTTCTAGCTCCCACCGTTGGGGCTGCCCAAATGTCACCAGTCATCAGTCAGTCGCTCAAGTTGAATTCTTTTATATTTATAGTAATGTATGTAATGTATGTAATGTATGTAGTATTAATAATACTAAATATTTATTAAATTATTTTGATTTGATTCATTTTCGTAAGTAAGCCAATTCAGTTGTAATATTTCTTTTAATAATTTTGAAGCAGACTACGTTGGAAAAAAATAAAAAGAAAATGAGAACAAAATTTCGTGATTATTTCAAAAACGGGTACCCATTGACAAACCTGTGGACCACACGCAGATCCGGCTCTTTTCACATTATGGATACCCTTCACGCCTGACTATAACACTAGATACTATTTACAACCGCACTTTTGAAGATACAAACTTGATATTTGGCATGTATATTTCTCTAGGTACCCTGCGAAGTGGTTGCAGCTTGTAACCAATCAGAGCACCAGTCACATCACACATCAAAGCAAAGAGTGGCGTGTTTGCTCATAATAACAGGTTTTGCTTTCTGGTTACTTACCATAAAAAAAATTTCATCATCATGAATCACATGGAATCCTTTTTCCTCTAATACCGGTGAATTAATTAATGATGTAACTCCGAGTTCGTCTTTGACTTGCGGTAGAGAATTTTCTGATATCTCTTGTTGATAATATGATTGAAGCATTAAGTTTGACTCAAAATCTAAAATCTCGCAGGAATCTAATTTATTATCGTATACAAGTGATGCATTTGGGGACATCCCGATTTCATTAGAATCAAGTTCCCTTGTCACTTTTGCTTTATTTGAAAAATATGATGTAGAAATTGTTTCAACATCTTTTACAGCGTCGGCCATTAGTTTATTTATATGTCTCAGTGTTTCTTCATTATTAAGTTCAGAAGGGCTTTCATCAGCCTTATCAGTTTCAAATGTATTTTTATCATCTGATGCTAAATCTTTGTCGTTAGCTATATATGCGATAAGCTGTGCTAATGCATCCGCTGAATCAAAACACGTTTTTAAGTGCACATCGTGAATTGAAGATCGTAAGTCAATTTTAGGATATGTTTTACTCTGATCATTAAGACGTATAGAAATATTAAGTAATCCAAGATTCAAAACTGGTACCAAACCACCACAGCTTAGGTAAGAAATGGATTCATTAAAGTTGTTGCTGCATTTAGCCTGTAATAGAAGAAAAACATGTATTAAATGGCTGTATTTCACAATAGTGCATCGCCTTGCGCATTTTCCTTTACTCCCATTATATTCTGTAATATTCTGCATTGCTTTGTGCCTTCAGTTATGGAGAGCATGGCAGATTTGTCTGAAAGATATAGTGCCCGAAAAATTAAGTGGCCATTGAAAGTCGCGGGCCAATGTATGAGCTTTGGTGTGCCTGACTGAAATCAGTCTTGTTGTAAATCTCATGTATGTAAGTCGAAGAAAGTGTTTCATTCGCAATGAAAGTACAGCTGATATGGAAGCATGTCGCATCAAGACTATGATGCTCTGTCCTGATGATCATTAGCGCTCGATTTTGGTACCGAAACACGGCAATTTAAATGAAGTAATTAAAAAATAATAACGTTGAAGTCAGACGTACCTGACAGCAGAATACTCTGTTTCAAGTCCGGTATACTTTGGTTATTTATGAAGTTGGAAAGAGACTTGAAAACATCAGTAGTCCGTATGACAAATTTGGTGACTCTACCTGTACAGGTGTGGGAGATATAGATTTTGTTCATTTACGGGGAGGCGGTTGGTTAGTAGTAAAGTTTGTTTTGTCAAATCAGTCGAGGGAGTCAACAGTAGTCTGTATGCCGATTTTGTTGAACCTACCTGTATAGGTGTCCGAGATATAGATTCTTACATCAGTGGCAAGGCTAATGAAAAGCATGCTCATTGGTTCGCCAGTCTTTCTGGATTTGGGATTATATATATATATATATATATTTTATATATAATTATATATATTTTTATATATTTATTATATATATTTTTTCTTAGAGAGAAAGGTGTGGCTTATTCTCTTTTAGCTGATAGAAAACTAAGCTGACGATCAATGGATCGTTAACTGAATTCGTGCGAAAATCGACATTGTCAAGGTTCGTTGAAGTTCGTTGAAGTTGATTGTGTCACGAAAAAGAACAAACAGCTATGGCAGCTATATGTTATAGACGGATAGACGGACATTGCTAGTCTCGGCTATTGATGCTTGAGTCTTTATCTCCTTCAATGCGTTACACATTTCGTGACAAAATTATAAATGCAATAGTATAAAAACCATTTAAATTCAAAGGAAGCTACTTACAAAATTTCAGATTTCTAGCCTCTAACGTTTGGCCTGCCCGTTGGTCCCCAAACAGTCAGTCAGACTTCAAATGTTCTTCTTACATATATAGATAGCTAATCACAGCAGCAGGTATATTAACTGGCATGCATCTCACAAAAACCACCTGGCAATAAGCCTTATAGACAATAGTCTCCACATCGTCGTTAAGAGAATGCACCCCTTGGACTCGCCCTTTCGGAGACTTACAAACACATGTCCAATATTCTATACACTAAGCCATAACCTTGAACATACATAAAAACCATAACATTAAACAGAATCATTAGACATAAAACTACACAAATAAATGTAAGATGTTAAAAAAGTACAGCAACGAGCGCGGCCATACAGTGGGTCGCTTGTCAATTGAAACAAGCAAGTGCGGCCATCCAGTAGGCCGATCGTCGAGGGACAAGTCGAGTCATTTGCTTCGAACAGCCTACGGGAAATTTAGAGATGAGCCTACGTGTTGTCAAGACAAGTTCTTGGTTTCTGCGGGCTGTCGGCTACGTGCCGAGAACCGTAATTAGAGTGACAGGTGAGGTTAGATTTGTGGAAATCCGAAAAAAGGCAGTCACCGGCGCAACCTTATTTAAAACTGCGACACCGGTGTCACTTTTTTTCCTTGGGAGCACGACAAAGCGGCCTAAAGTCAGTCAGATTAAGCTTTGGTGCGGACTTAAGATTTCAAATGGACCTGTTGATGTCAGTAATTAGTTCAAGCCGGGATCGGACAGCAAGTGGGTCAGAGGTTAAGGCATCCGCCTTACAGACGGCAGCACTCGGGTTCGAATCTAGCCGACTATTACTATTACGGACAAGTTTGGGCAAAAAAAATAAAAAATTCCAACAATAAAGGTCACTGATGAGGATGCTTGGCAGCATCTACCTTTCTATATTCACCCTGAATTGTTGACGTCGAGCCTGTTAAATATTTCATTTACAAAATTACACGTCGCTAAAACACACATTCTGTAAAATTAAATATTTGGAATAATTCAAATAAAAGAACAAACTCTTTGTACAACCAACGCGGATTATTTTAGTATCAGGCCAAATTGTAACAATTGTCACTTGCTGACATATGAGGAGATGCCACTTGAAAGGGTCACTCTGTGTTGGTCTGTAGCCAACCCAAGTCAAGGGATCATTGCATTTTCTAGGGATTACAACGGCCGACCGGTAGGGGAAGTACTAGGCACACATGCAAAGATGCACATTTTATGCACCAAAACCATGTGTGTAAACAAAGAGCAGCTGCCTACCTATCACCTTTCCTCAAGAAGGTGACACGTAATTCCTTAGTATATAGGTAGACTAAGAAAATGTATTATTATTATTAGTGATGGGGTGGCGTTGCACTGCGACCTATGAGATCTATTGTGCCCCCTTCTAAGCCTAAAGCTCACTCATCAACCCTATCTCCTGCATGAATGCAAGGATCTTGGTCGGATCTAGAGTACCTATATCGTTTGTCTGAAGGAAAAACCCACCCAGGTACCTGTTTCTTCTTCTGGCAAGGCCAGTGCAGTCTGTTAGTATGTGTGATGAGGTTTCAGCCTCCATTTCACAGAATCTGCATGATCCGCTTCTTACAATTCATAGTTTGCTTAGGTGGTGTCTACAGTGCCCAGTCAGAAGGCCGGTGACTATTCTAAGTGAATTCTTCCCCAGTCGTATTAATTGCGTGAATTTTTTAAGATCATAGTTTCCTAAGAGTGACTTGGCCTGTCGTAGACCTGGTGTATTTCTCCAGCTTGACTGCCTTCTGTTGTCCTCTTCTATCCGAAGATGTTCTCTTATTGTGTGTCTTCCTATGCCACAGAACGGTTCTGGGCCTACCAGAGGTTTTCCTGCTCCTAACTTAGCCAGTTTATCAGCTGCTTCGTTCCCGGGTATATCTTTGTGCCCTGGGATCCATCTGAGGGCAAGCCTATTTTTCCTGCCTAGTTGGTCCAATTTGGTTCGCACTTCTCGAACCAACTTCGATGAGATTTTTGGGCTGCTTAAAGCGCTAATTGCTGCTTGGCTATCAGAGAGTATGGCTATGCTTCTGCTCGGATTTTTCGTAGGATGTTGAATTCAGCACATCTCCCGATGGCGCATACCTCAGCTTGGAATATGCTGGTGTATCTGCCTAAAGGTTCGTGGTATTTAATCCGAGGGCCCACCACCCCAAGGCCCGTGCCTTGGTTTGTTAGGGATCCGTCAGTATACCACGTGATTGTGTGATTCTCCATGGGATGTATGTCTTCTAGCGACGTCCAGTTCTTTTTGTAACAAAGATGAACTTCGAAGTGACGCTCGAAGAGTAGCTCGGCGGTCATTTCATCCCTTGGTTGCATGAGTAGGGGGAGTTCTCTTTCTAATCTGTTAGCATCTTCCCTGATAATACCATTCTTACCCACTCCTATGGATGATATTCTGAGAAGGGTTGCCTTTCGTTGGAGTTCAATCGTGTGATTGAGTGGAGTTAGCTCCATTAAGACTTCTACGGCCGCTGTCGGACAGGTGCGCATTGCTCCTGTCATGCAGACGCAGGCCATTCTCTGCAGTCTTTGTAGTTGCTTCTGCACGGTGACGAGCTGTGCTCTGTCCCCCCAGGCGATGACCCCATATGTGATCATCGGCCTAACTATCATAAGATATAGCCATCTTATTATATGGGGCGCTGTGCCCCACGATTTTCCGGCTATACTTCTGCAGATATATAGTGCCCTAGAGCACCAATCCATTGTATTCTTTACATGTGATGCAAAGTTTAATTTGCTATCAAGGGTAACTCCTAGGTACTTAATCTCCCTGCTGGTTACTAAGGTAGTTCCTGCTAGTTCTATTTGCTTCATCCTCTGCAATTTGTACCTTCTTGTGAAGGGGACTACGACTGTTTTGGAAGGGTTCAGGTTGAGACCAACCTCCTTACACCAGTCGTATGTCGTCTTTAATCCTAGTTGGATTATATCGCAGAGTGATTCCTCAAACTTGCCTTGCGCTATGATTATTATATCATCAGGATACCCTTGGCATTGTACACCTTTGCTAGAGAGCCTATCCAGTAGCACATCGACTAGAATGCTCCATAGCAAGGGAGACAATACGCCCCCTTGGGGACACCCTCTCTTGGTTGTGACTGTAACAGTGCTATCCCCCACTGTTGCTGTGGCCTGGTCTGGTTCTAAGCAGTGAATGAATCCATCTGCTAATTACCGCACCTACCCCCTTCCTACGTAAAGATGCATGGACAGCGTCGTGAGACGTATTGTCGAAGGCACCCTCTATACCTAGGAAGGATGTAGTGAATAATGTGTGAGGATGGTGGAAGATTATTTGGGCCAATGGACAACTTAAAATTGGCCTTTTCCGATTTGGAGACTCATTCAAAAGTTTTATGCTTTTAAAATCTTTCTCCAAAACTGAGAAACCTTCGTACAGTTTTTAGAACCGCGCGAAAATATCTCCAAAGGCTTTCTTTGCATGCCGCATAAATCCCATAATATCTCTTTCCACCTCTCTACAGAATTCGCATGTTCACTTTAGACCAGATTTACACTCAACCTGGTCTATAATTCGGCCGTTAAGGCCTGCACAATTTTCATGTGACACATTGTGCTGGTGGTTGCGTAGAATGTTGAATTCGACACATCTACTCATAGCGCATGCCTCAGCTTGGAAGATGCTGGTGTATTTGTCTAGGGTTTGTTAGGGAGCCGTCTGTGTACCATGTGATTGTGTGACTCTCGGGATGCACGTCCAATTCTTTTTATTACGAAGATGGTCTCCGAAGCTCAAAAAATAGCTCGGCAGTCATTTCATCCCTCGGTTGCATGAGAAGGGGGAGTTCTCTTTCTAATCTGTTAGCATCTTCCCTGCTAATACCATTCTTACCCACTCCTATAGATGATATTCTGAGAAGGGTTGCCTTTCGTTGGAGTTCAATCGTGTGATTGAGTGGAGTTAGCTCCATTAAGACTTCTACGGCCGCTGTCGGACAGGTGCGCATTGCTCCTGTCATGCAGACGCAGGCCATTCTCTGCAGTCTTTGCAGTTGATTCTGCACGGTGACGAGCTGTGCTCTGTCCCCCCAGGCGATGACCCCATATGTGATCATCGGCCTGACTATCATAAGATATAACCATCTTATTATATGGGGCGCTGTGCCCCACGACTTTCCGGCTATACTTCTGCAGGTATATAGTGCTCTAGAGCACTTATCCATTGTATTCTTTACATGTGATGCAAAGTTCAATTTGCTATGAAGGGTAACTCCTAGGTACTTAACCTCCTTGCTGGTTACTAAGGTAGTTCCTGCTAGTACTACTTGCTTCATCCTCTGCAATTTGTACCTTCTTGTAAGCAAATGTAAAAATGTACCTATTCTAAGCATGTAAGAAATACATAGGCTAGGGTATATAAACGCTAACTAGTTCATATAAAAACAAGTAAGAATGCTCTAGTCGAGTATACCCGACTACGAAACTCCCTGTACCCAGGTCTAAAACTTCTAATCATATGTTCGTCTACTTACACATGCACGCACACATACACAAAGCCGCACACACACGAGCCACAGCGTACGCGATGCATTTTAAGTGATGGCTGTGCTTCTTCTTCCCCCCCTCGCTCTGTACTGAATCTTGTCTGTTGCATAACTTCCGTGTTTATTATCCGATCGACTTGAAATTTGGACAGTATATTAAGAGTGACCGAAGTAGTGTACATGCCAAATCACAAAGCTATATCTTCAAAATTGTGGCTGTAAAACGTTTTGATCGATTTGCGGGGAAACGGGGTGAGATATCAGAGATTGGAAACTTGATCTGCGTATGGTATACAGGAAACTACATTCCAAATTTAGTGTCTCTAGCTCTTATAGTTGCTGAGATCGACGCGTTCATACGGACAGACAGACAGATGGACAGACAGACGGACATAGCCAAATCGCAATCTCTTTTGATACTGATCAAGAATATATATACTTTATAGGGTCGGAGATGTCTCCTTCTGCCTGTTACATACTTTTGCACAAATCCAATACCCCCTTTTTACCCATTTTATGGGTACAGGGAGTAATTATTCTCAAAACTGAACCCCGCCCGTGCTAATTCTATTTGTTGACTCTAGGGAAATATCCTCCGCTGTCTAACTATTTCAAGTGCTAGTTACGACGACAACACCGAATTCAGTTTATGTATTGAAATTTAAACACAAAAATTTTTTAGATAAATTCTTAATCTTTGGGCATACACATTTTGGTGACCAGATTTTGGACTATCTGAAGTTGTCAACAAGGCGACGAAGAAATCCTCATCAAAGAACACAAAGCCCGCTGACACAATACATTTGACATTGCATCCAGTTCTGAAGTCGTCAACCAGGCGACACCTCCGAATATAAGCAAGGGTGCTATTTGTATTCAAAACTCAAGTCGAGCCAATACTCAATAACAGATTTGGTATTGCGCCACGCTCTGGCTTCAGTTGAAAATCTACAATCAACCACGAAGTGTGACGACCAATCCATCAGATAAATCTGCCTAGAGATATCAAGGCTCATTTCCAACTATAAAAAAGATTCAGCCGGTTATCATAAAATAAAGGTCTACGCTCTATGTGAAAAATGGAATGCGATTAAGAAAAATGACGACACAATGAGATTGAGCGGCGCGCTATCTGATGACCATTAAAACTTCGCCTTTTATGAAGACATAAGATCCACGATGTTAAAGTATCTAAAAACCCTGAAAGAAACCCTAAAGAATCCGAAAATTCAGAACAATGTGGAAGCAAGGCAACACCTATGAAAAAAGGGCAGCGTCAACAAATGGATTCCAAGTTGAATGCATTGTGCCGTCGACAATGAGCAATAATAGCGTCATTAAATCGCGCATTGGACCAAACTCACTCAAGTGGGCACGCTTCAGTCGACCTCAAAAAGGGATACGATGCCAAGGAGTTTTTAAGGGCCGAAAAGCTGTACAAGGCGCTTTATCATACAAAACCAACACACCAAGCAGTAATGATCTAAATATACCCAGGCTAACGATTCCAAAATTTGATGGAGACGTGCTCAAATGAACACAATTTTACGACTTGTTTGTGTGCATGGTTCACGACAACAACCTGTCCACGATCCGTAAAATGCGGTATCTAAAAACCACCGTGATCAGCGAGGCAGAAAGAATGAAACACCACATCGACTTAAAGGAAGAAAATTATCTTCACGCCTGGAACATCTTAGAAAACGCTTTCGACAATTCAAGGGACATAGCGTCAACGGTATTAAGCTGATTTTCGATGCAACAGGCAGTCAATGACAATGTAAAATCGCTAAAGGAGTTATACATAGTCACAATGGAGTCTCTTGCATCTCTGAAGGGAGTCGGCTTGGACATCGCAACATGAGACCCTATACTAATAGCAGTCCTACGAAACAAGCTTGATTCCACAAATAAAACGCTCTATGAACAATCATTGAGCAACTCAAAGGAAATTCAGAAACTGGACACCATGCTTCAGTTTTTTGAACAAAGAGTTCGTGTTTTGGCCACAAAACACATGGGAATGCTAAAAGGGAATCGAAAGGAGCAACATGTGCATCATCATCGACGACAGGAAAAGCAGGGGCACTCTTGCAAGAAAACAAATTACTTGCTATTTCGGTGCGACGACTTCCGCGCCAAACCAACGCCTGAATTGGGTGCAACGCCAAAAAATGTGCGTCAACTGCTTCAAAGGAGACCCTATGGCAAAGGCATGCCCAAGCCGCTTCAAATGCGACAAGAGGCACAATACTCTGCTGCACTTCGAAAATGGACCCAAGGAACTATAAACTCAAATTGTAGCATCTGCAAATTCTTAAAACATCAATCTCCTTGCCACAGCCAAAGTATGAGTCCAAGGAAACAATAAGCCACGTTCAAGGCTCTACTAGATTCTGGATCACAAATCAACGTGATCTCAGAAGGGCTGGCATCCTTGATTGTCCCTAAAACGACACGATACCACACTGTGAATTCAAAATATCGGTGGACAGCCCAAAACAAGCAAGGCGCGAGTCAATGTGGTGGTAAAATCGCTGCACACTGATTATACAATGCAACTCGAAGCCTTCATAATTACCGATCAACCATCCCAAGCCATAAATAAGCCAAGCTGGAACGTATCTGACAACTTGCCTTTAGTGGATCAATAATTCAACAAGCCGGGTAAAATAGACATGCTGATCGGCGCTGAACATTACTATTCATTATTGCTTCCACAACAACATAAAATACCCGCTGGTCCAATTATGCAAAAGATCGAAATGGGATGGGTTGTAGGCGGAAAAATAAAGGCTTCAAATAAGTCAGCAGACATTTGTGAAGTTGCATCAGGAGATGAAACGAATGCCATAACGAAACGCTTCTGGACGCTCGAAAATTTCGAAAACATGGAGAAGCAACGTACGCCATGTGAAGTAAGATGCGAAAAACACTTAATCAATAATTTGCAAACCCGACGGCCGATCCATAGTTAAATTGTCGTTTTCTAAACACCCTTCAGCACTGGGGTCCTCTTTGGAGATCGCAGAATAGATTCTTTCATTAGAAAAAAGAACCAAGGAAGAGATTTGGAGAGGATATATATGTAGACTTCATGATGGAATATGAAAATTTGGGATACATGAAACAAGCACCTCGTGAGCTTCTTCTATCAAGGAACTACTTCATTCCTCATCATTGTGTGGTAAAGCCAGATAGCAGCACTACAAAAGTAAGCCTTTCGGCAAATATGGATACCACTAGCTACCACTAGGATCAGCAGCATTAAAGATTTCTATGTGGACGATTGTCTGACAGGAGTAGACTCAACTCATGAAGCAGTTCAAATCCAACAGGAGCCAAACCAAATACTGTTTTCATCAGGATTCAAACTTCGAAAATGGTGCTCAAATAATATCCAAATCATAAAGGAAATCCCAAAGGAAGATATCGTCAATGATGTCCATTTGGGTGCAGCACTAGATCAATTCAGTGTTAAAACTCTGGGGCTTATATGGATGCTCAAAAATGACCAGCGCTGGCACAAGGCAGTCAAGCATCTCAAATTACCAAATGAGTTGTGTGCTCCGAATGAGCCCAAATATTTGATCCATTGAGCTTATTTGCCCCTGTCGTTGTACGAGCAAAGATATTTACGCAACACCTCTGTTGCGTTTGTGTAATAAGTGGAAGGATTTTAGAAAAGATATCCAAGAGCTGAACGAAATACAGATTCCCGGGCACATCTGCCACGGAAAACACCTATGACCAAAGAAACACACACATTTGTGGATGCATCTGAAAAGACTTACTTAGCTGCAGTTTACATACGAGCCACGTACAAAAACAAACAAGTGTCTGTTCGACTTCTTTGCTCAAAGTCGCGAGTTGCCCAAACAGCAAAACAGTCTTGCCTGCGCAGCACTACACGGCGCAGAACTTACGGAACAGGATCGATAGGATCTTCGACTGGATCCCCAAAGAGTGAAGGGATACTTCTGGACAGACTCCACTGTAGTGCTGTCATGGATAAATGCCTCAGCATCTACATATCACACCTGTGTGGCCAAGCGCATCGCAAAAATTCAAGCCTCAACAAGGCCACCACAATGAAACCACGTCCCATCCACAAGTAACTGAGCTGATGTACTTTCCATAGGAACTACTGCAAGGAAACTCACTTCTTCAACAATCCCGCACCGTGAACTCGAACGAAAGACAAAATATGTCAGCATTGCAATCGCTCCATTAACACTAGGAGAAGACCTATATAATTGGAAGCAACTCTTTCCACAAATTGCAACGAATCATTGCCTACATGTTGCGATTCTGTTATAAGGCAAGGAGAAGTTTAACCACAACTCTTTGTGTGAAAGAATTGGGCGACGCACGAATAATAATTTTGCAGGCGATACAACAAATAGAATTCGCGGATGATCTAAGAAATCTTCGTCGTGACAACATTGTAGAGAAAACGAGCTCTATCCGTTCATTGACACCGCGACTAGGGAACAGTGACTTCACTTGCCTCGGAGGCAGACTGGAGCATTCGGAACTGTCTTACGATGCCAAACATCCGATCTTGTTGTCATACAATGATTCGATTGTTAAAATGTTACAACGAGAGCTCCATGAAGCTTGCTGTTGTGGCAAATAATCTTCCGCCATCGGGTCGGAGATAGCCGATTCTATGTTCCCCTCTATTTCCTATTTCCTACTCTATAACTATTTTATTCTTTCCCATCCCTACCCTTTCCTATATCCTTCTTTCCTTAATGTAATCTCTAACCAATCTCGCTGTGAGTTGCGGCATAGCTTGCCGGACCGGCTACTAAAACTTCCCCCACTTTCATTCCTACTGTTTTCCTTTATTCTTCTTTTTTAATTTTATGTTTGAAATTAACCTTTAATTCTATAGGCTTTTTCTTCATAATTAACTCTTCACTATCTTGCTATAGGCTCTAATAACGCCATCAGCAAATTTTTGCTGTGAATAGGCGCATAGCTAGCCGGATTGGCAAATAAACTTCCCCCAACGTGCTGGTGTCGTTATTAGATATCAATTGTAATTTCGTGTAGACTTTTAAATTGTTTCCTTATATCTATGTATCAGCAAATTATGGGCAATTTACCTGCTGATCGAGTCACACCGACTCGACCATTGTTCAGCACTGGCGTAGATTACTGCGGATCTTTCTGGATCCACCACAAGATTCGCGGAAAATGTCTTGATAAGGCATACATAGGACTATTCTGTTGCTTCACCACAAAAACTATCTAGCTACAGATGCGTTTCTGGCAGCCCTTTGCCGCTTCTTGAGTCGTCGTGGAAAGTGTCAAACAATCCATTGTGACAATGCAACGAATTTCATTGGCGCCAATAACCAACTAAAGAATCTGGAAAAGGCAATCTAAAGCTGCAACAGAGATTATAGAACATTGCAGCAAGAGGCAGGTGAGTTTAAGATTCATACCTCCTCGAGCGCCATCCTTTGGCGGCCTCTGGAAGGCAGCAGTTAATTCAGCGAAAAAACTGCTGGTCAACAACAGAAAAACGGCATCACTTACGTTCGAGGAACTGAATACAGTCATCATCAAAATTGAAGCCATTCTCAATTCTCGACTAATCACTCCAATGACAAATGATCAGAGCTCGCAAAAAACGGTCACTCTACTGTATGTAGTCAGCAAATAACCGGTCGCCAACCGACAACAACATAATGAAAACACAGCGAAAATAATTCCTTTTTTTCTGACCTTTTTACTCCCTGTACCCATAAAATGGGTAAAAAGGGGGTATTGGATTTGTGCAAAAGTATGTAACAGGCAGAAGGAGACATCTCCGACCCTATAAAGTATATATATTCTTGATCAGCATCAAAAGAGATTTCGATTTGGCCATGTCCGTCTGTCTGTCCGTCTGTCCGTCCGTCTGTCCGTATGTATGAACGCAAGGATCTCAGCAACTATAAGAGCTAGAGACACCAAATTTGGAATGTAGGTTCGTGTATAGCAGGAGCAGGTCAAGTTTGTTTCTGATCTGAGATATCTTACCCCGTTCCCCCGCAAATCGATCAAAACGTTTTACAGCCACAGTTTTAAAGATATAGCTTTGAGATTTAGCATGTACACTACTTCGGCCACTCTTAATCTACTGTCCAAAGTCGATCGGATAATAAACACGGAAGTTATGCAACGAACAATATTCAGTACTGGAGCGAGGGGGGAAGAAGAAGCACAGCCACGACTTAAAATGCCTTGCGTACGCTGTGGCTCGCGTGTGTGCGGCTTTGTGTATGTGTGCGTGCATGTGTAAGAGACGAACATATGATTGGAAGTTTTAGACCTGGGTACAGGGAGTTTCGTAGTCGGGTATAATCGTCTAGAGCCTTCTTACTTGTTCGTTTTGGCGTTACGTTTTTTGACGAACGAGTCTGCTCGCCCAAAAGAGTTAGTGAAAGACCGATTGTGTGTTACGCTCAATCCGAAACCCGAGAGCGAGAACCCAAACGAAACGAAAAAAAGGGTTGCTGTTGAGACCGTGAGCCATGCCGTTTCACTTTTTTCGATCTTTTGACTGAGCAGACCGAGCAGAAAAATTTGGTTGAGCATATTTTGCGAGCTCTGCAAATGCTCCAACGGATGCAGCAGCACTCCCGCCTGGGCACTTTTTTATTGGAGAACCATTTACTGCCCCTCCCGATGTAAACATTGATCAAGGAGCGAAAACACTTGTTAAGCGTTGAGAGCTCGTTTCCAGAATCAAACACTCGTTCTGGAAACAGTGGTCCCAGGAATACTTACAAGAACTACAGTATCGTCACAAATGGAAAACTTCAGCACCAAATGTTAAGGAAGGATTGCTGGTGCTAATAAAGGAAGATAAAATTTCAGTGATGAAGTGGCCTATGGGACGGCTCATAAGAACAGACCCAGGGCCTGATAATTTTGTACGAGTCGTCGACGTCAAAACTGCATCTGGAATATACAAAGGCTCGATTAATCGACACGCACCATTATTTGCTTAGCTAGCTGTCAAGCGTCCCATTGAAGTCACAACGGACACGAACAACGAAAACAATGAGCCACCTACACAAAGGAAGAAGCTAACGCGACCATCTAATACTATTCTTCACGTTGACACTAGTGCAGTCGCAATCAATTACAGTCACACTCTTTGACGGAAAGCCAGGAATTTTCTATGAAAAACAAGGCACCACTAAGATGGCATTATCCGAATGGACTATGGTAGTTTACTACGACTTAAACCCAAACTGGCAAGGCATGAAATCATTCGCCGCGGGAACAACAGATCTTGGGTATTCATGTCCTCAATTAACCAACAAACCGGCATGCGAAATGTTAAACAAGCACTTCAAGCATATTTTTGACGAATTACAAGGAGAGAACGCATTACTAGAAAGGTCATGGCATCCAAACTAGTATGATCAAAAACGCATCAACCAAATAGTTGGATCTTTGCAACGGATTCTTGAAAGGATTTTAGGGAAGTTTGCAGCAACATCCCCCTTACTATAACTCTTGAGGCAACCTGACTATTGACACTTTCCAGTAGATGCACTGCACGAAATGCTGACATCAGCATCAGCACCTTTGATACAACAATCCGCAAGGTCAGCACAATATGTGTACGTTTTGGTAACCTCAGCCAACCAGTAAACTCCACCACATCTCTGGAAGCACTCCCCGGAACTACAGCATCCAGGGATTTGAACATCAACGATCTGGACGCACTTCAGCAGCAACTAGAACGAAATAAGCATGCCATACTGCCAGAACAACTTGACACCATTCAACATTATCATATAGCTGCGTATGTTGCTTTACTAGTTTCCATATTACTGGTAATCACGCGAAAGAGTCTTGCATCATGGAAGAACACACCACCAGCCACACTACCAGAAGAGATATGTGAACACAGCCAGAACATACACCACGACGTTTTACATTCGATATTGCTGATGGTTGAATAACTATTCAACGGCCGGGAGAATGTTAAGGCGCAGCTTACTCATTAAGTAAAATTAAATATTTAGAATAATTCAAATAAAAGAACAAACTCTTTGTACAACCCACCCGGTTCATTTTAGTACTAGACCTAATTGTAACAATTGTCACTTGCTGACACTTGAAAGGGTCACTCAGCTTTGGTCTGTAGCCAACCCAATGCAACGGATCATTGCATTTTCTAGGAATTACGGAATTACAACGGCCGACCGGTAGGGGAAATACTAGGCACACAAGCGAAGGTGCACATGGTATGTACCAAATCCATGTGTGTTAAAAAAGAGCAGCTGCCTACCTATCACCTTTCCTCAAGAAAGCGACATGTAATTCCTTAGTATATAGGTAGACTAGGCAAATATAAAAATGTACCTATTCTAAGCATGTAAAAAATACATGTGGGAATGGTTTGGCAACGCCAAATGGTTGGCCACTCCTGCACAGCTGAGCCTGACAACGACGTGGCAACCCTGCCAGGTAGAAGAAGAGTTTGAGCGCTGAAGGCAAACTAAGAAGACGTGTGGAAAACAACGCTCCCGAAACGACGAATTTACAACGACGCTCTAAAGAAACGATCAACGACGTTAATTTCATTTGCATTTGAATTGCATTTAAAGTTTCATTCTATTTCATTTAATTTCGTTTACCATTTAAAATAAAATAAACAATTACATATTATAATAGAAAACGGGATTCTCATTTCGATCGGATCCCACATATTTGGGGGCTCAACCAGTGCGAAATGGTGAAATGAAGTGATAGTGAAATATCGGAAAAGTACTTTGTGTTGAAAGAAAATCTATAACAGAAACTAAAAACTTGGTATAAATTTCCAAATGGTGAAATCGCTGCGATAAAGAAAACGTACTGCGTAGAAAACTTCCAAGAATTGCGAAAATACGCGCGGCGCCGGTAACAAAAAACGACAGACAGTCTCCATAAAAAAGTAACGAAGAAACCGACGATAAAACACGAGTGGAGAGCCACACAGAAAACGGCAGTGAAAGAGACACAAAGAAAAAAGAAAAAATAAAAGAGAGGAAGAAGACAAAAGTAACGTAAAATGGCGCGACTAAACGAATATATACGTGTTAAAGAAATGCTTAGAACGGAAAAGAGGCAAAATATTCTTCTTTTGCATAAATTCGTGTTCCAAACGGACCATAACAGGAAAAATAGACAAAATCTGCGCGAGTTTGAAGGCTTCGAGTTTAACGAAATGGACGATCGGTATAGCAACAAAATGAGTTATATTGCAGAGAATATGACAGATAATGATCTCGCTATAGTTTCAAACATGTTGAATCTGCCACATAACGAAAACGATTTGGTAAAGCATATCTTTGTAAATCTAAAAAAAGGCAATTTGTTAGTCGATGCAAGTTTTGACGAAAACGAGAACGACGAAGATGACAATGAAACAGAAATGAATGTGAAGGTAGTGTTCCAGTTCCAGACATACCGAGGTTCACTTTAAACTTTCGCGATATTGAGGACTCAGTACGATCATTCAGTGGCGAAGATACGTTATCAATCGAGGTGTGGGTGAAAGAATTTGAGGACATGGCAATGCTTATGTACTGGAATGAGCTGCAGAAATTTATTTTTTCAAAAAGAGCATTAAAAGGACTAGCCAAAATGTTTGTAGTGAGTGAACGTGATATAACAAGCTGGCAAAAACTAAAGAATGTGTTGCTCAGTGAATATAAGTCAATGACAAATAGTGCACAATTGCATAAAATGATGGCGGATCGGAAAATTAAAAAAGGTGAAGGACTACAAGAATATTTTTTGAGTATAAAACAGTTAGCCTCGCAAGGAAATATTGAAGACTGCTTTAATGCAATACGTGATTGACGGTATCGACGACTTGAGCGCTAACAAATCGGTTTTATACAACGCGAAAAATTTAAAAGAATTTAAAGACAAGATAAAGAGCTACGAAATTATACGGGAAAAGCTAAATCTGAAATTAAAAATAACGGCTGGTTCAACAAAAATAATCAAAAATCCGAATACAAAAACCCTACTGTGCAAAATAAAAATATAACCAAAGAAATAAAATGTTTTAATTGTGGCACCAAAGGACACACATCAGGTGATTGTGAGCACAAAGTCAAGGGCAGAAAGTGTTTTAATTGTAACAATTATGGCCACATAGCCAAAGACTGCCCAAGTAAATACGCAACGCGACTAATACGCACAAAGTAACGACGGCTCACAGTTTTATGTGTAAAGACGTATTCATTAACAGCAACAAATACATTGCACTGATCAACACTGACAGTAAATACAATTTGATCCCTGAATCAATATATGTAAAACTAAATAAGCCTGAGCTAAAAAACTGTAACATATTCTTAATCGGTTCCGGTAAATGCGATCAAAGCAAAGTGAAGCCATACGGGTCGTTTGAACAAGAAATCACGATTGATGGACAACAGTTCACTACAACTTTTTTGGTAGTTGACTCAAAGTTTTTAGAACAAGAAGTTATACTGGGTGAAGAATTTTGCAAGCAGGCTCAAGTGTCAATTAACAATGAAGGTGTCAACATTTCGAAACTGCAAAGACCAATGAGTGATGTGAGCTGCATGATGAAAATTGACATTGAAAATGCTGAGCAAATGGACATAGATATTGAAACAACTGCAAGTGTTGAAGCGAAAGAAACTATTGAGAAATTAGTAAAGAACTATAATCCGGTAAGCACTAAATCAACAAATGTGAAGATGCGATTAATTTTGAAAGACGATGTGCCAATACACTCACGACCCCGAAGATTCTCATATGCCGAGCGCTGCATAATTGATAATCAAACGGATCAATGGCTGAAAGATGGGGTAATCGAAGCATCGGAGTCAGAATATAGTAGTCCAGTAGTCTTAGCAAAAAAACGAGATGGCACGAATCGCCTTTGTATCGATTACAGGCGCATTAATAAAATAATCGTAAGGGACCACTTCCCGTTGCCTCTAATCGAAGATCAGTTAGACAGGCTTCAAAATACTCGCATATTCAGTTCAATAGACTTGAAGAATGGGTTCTTTCATGTAGCAATAGACGAAGAAAGCCGGAAGTATACATCGTTTGTCACTCACAACGCACAGTTCCAGTTCTTAAAAGTCCCATTCGGTTTATCTAACTCACCAAGTGTCTTTCAACGTCATATCAACGCTATTTTTAGAGATTTGACGCGCAAAGGAGTAGCCATACCGTATGTAGACGACATAATTATACCAGCAGAGACCGAACAGGAGGCGGTGGCTAACGTCAAAGAAGTCGTAGATCGCTGCGCAGAGTACGGGCTAGTGATAAACCTAAAGAAATGTCACTTTCTGAACTTAAAGCAACTCCAAAGTTTTCTTGATTTAGTAGGGTACTTCAGAAAGTTTATTGCCAATTTTTCCCAAATAGCCAAACCACTCTCTGACATGACGAAACAGGATGTAAAAATTGTGTTGGCAACAATGAGCTTTTGGCATTCAACAAGTTAAAGACTAATAACTGAAAAGCCAATATTGAAGATTTTTCATCAGAAGCATGACACCGAACTCCATACGGATGCCTCAATCGACGGATTCGGGGCAGTACTGTTGCAGAAGTCGCCTGACGATGGCCAGTGGCACCCATGCTACTATATGAGCAAGAAGTCTTCGGAAGCCGAACGGAAACTCACAAGTTATGAGCTCGAAATTTTAGCAGTTGTAGAAGCCCTACGAAAGTTTCGCGTCTATTTGTTAGGTTTGCATTTCAAACTCGTAACGGACTGCAACGCTATGGCAAAAACGATGACAAAGAAAGATGTGTGCACACGTGTAGCTCGCTGGATTCTCCTTATGCAGGAATTCCACTACGATGTTGAGCACCGAGCCGGCACACGTATACGCCATGTCGACGCTCTTACTCGCTATCCCATAATGGTTATCAACGAGCAGAGCATTCACAGTAAGCTAAAATTTGTACAGGCACAAGATGACGACTTAAAGGCAATAATAGACGTTTTAGCAGAGAAATCGACGCACAATAGCTTCTTTATGAAATCAGGTTTATTACACAAGTTAGTTAACGACCAGGAGCTTATAGTAGTACCTGTAGGTCTGCAGAGGGAAATTATAAAGCAAGCGCACGAACGAGGTCACTTTTCCACAAAAAAAAACGAAGGAAATAATTGCCAAGGAATTCTATATTCCAAAACTGGAGGAGAAAATTCAAAGTATATAAGTTGCTGCATTCCGTGTATCGTTTCAAACAGGAAACAAGGGAAGAAGGAAGGCGAACTGCATTCGATGCCCAAGGAGGAGATACCCCTACAGACGTATCACATAGATTTTCTAGGTCCCCTTGAGTCAACCCACAAACAGTATAAGCACATACTAGCAGTTGTCGACAGTTTCACGAAATTTTGTTGGCTGTTCCCGACCAAAACAACGTCAGCTAAAGATGTTATTACAAGACTTCAAGAGCAGAGTAAGATATTTGGCAACCCACAGCAGATCATCTCAGACAAAGGGTCAGCGTTCACGTCTGAAGATTTTAAGCAGTACTGTAGCAGCGAAAACATAAAACATCATACCATCACGACGGGCTTACCACGCGCCAATGGTCAAGTCGAGAGATTGAATTCCACGATCATCGCAGTTCTATCAAAGCTTTCCATAGATGATCCCAGCAAGTGGTATAAGTTTGTTGACAGCGTACAACAAGCTATCAACTCTACATTTTGTAGAAGTATCAGGACGACGCCCTTCGAACTGCTTATTGGTACGAAAATGCGCACAAAGTCTGATTTCAAGCTGAGAGAAATATTACAGGACGAGATGGTTAAACTTTTCAACGACGGACGAGACGAGCTTCGCAAGCAAGCAAAGCAGCATATAATCGAGATCCAAGACGAGAACAGAAGAAGCTACAACTTAAGACGACGACCAGCATCGAAGTATAAAGTTGGCGACCTTGTTGCCATCAAGCGAACACAACTTGGTGGTGGACTTAAGCTAAAGCCAAAATATCTTGGTCCATACCAAGTCATCAGAGCCAAATCTAATGACACTTATGACGTCACAAAAGACTCTGTATTCAGTGAGGGTCCAAAGACGACGAGCACCTGCGCCGAATACATGAAGCCATGGATGCCATACAACGACGACGACGACAACGACGTATTCGAGGCGAATACGATGTAGGATGTCCGAGTTGTGGGAATGGTTTGGCAACGCCAAATGGTTGGCCACTTCTGCACAGCTGAGCCTGACAACGACGTGGCAGCCCTACCAGGTAGAAGAAGAGTTTGAGCGCTGAAGGCAAACTAAGAAGACGTGTGGAAAACGACGCTCCCGAAACGACGAATTTACAACGACGCTCTAAAGAAACGATCAACGACGTTAATTTCATTTGCATTTGAATTGCATTTAAAGTTTCATTCTATTTCATTTAATTTCGTTTACCATTTAAAATAAAATAAACAATTACATACTATAATAGAAAACGGGATTCTCATTTCGATCGGATCCCACATACATAGGCTAGGGTATATAACCCTAGCTAGTTCAAATAAAAATTAGTCTCAAACCTTTAAGAAATATCCTCCGCTATCTAACTAGTTCAAGTTATATGTGCTATAAATACAAATACTGCACGAACCCCTGGTCGACAGAGTTAGACCCGCCGAAGCCTAACGGCTCGTTACAAGTTTGAATGCTTCGAATGTAATTTTTTGAGCATGCGTGCAGCTGTCTATTATTTATTTTATTTTATTTTATTTATTTATTTACGAAGGCAAAACAGTGCTGCCACGAATCAAAAAATATTATATAATACATAGATATAAGGAACAAATTTAAAAACCTACACAAAATTACGATTGAAATCTAATAACGACATCAGCACGTTGGGGGAAGTTTATTTGCCAGTCCGGTTAGATATGCCCCTATTCACAGCAAAAATTTGCTGATGGCGTTATTAGAGCCTATAGCAAGATAGTGAAGAGTGAATTATGAAGAAAAGACTTATAGAATATAAGGTTGGATATAGCGAGGTTGGAAAGAGATAACATTAAGGAAAGAAGGATATGGGAAAGTGTAGGGATGGGAAAGAATAAAATAGTTATAGAGTAGGAAATAGGCAATAGAGGGGGACATGGAGTGGGCAGTTTCCGACCTGATGGGGGAAGATTATTCGCCACACGCGCAAGATGTACCCCAGCTCACAGCTGAAATTTGCCAGAGATATCCCGTAAGTGATTCAAAAGAGCAAGCTTAATACAGGGAAGAGAGAGTTCAGAGGAGAAAACATGAAAAACAGAATTGTACTGTGCGCAGAGTACACGAAAAGGATTGTGTAAAGCATACTCAGTAGGGCATGTAGGAAGAGATAAGGGAATTAAGTTTCTAGTAGGTCTACAAGGGACAGAGAATAAAGACGACTTAAAATAAATGGAGAATCTATGTCGCCACTAATCAACTTATGTATAAAAACCACACCAAGAGTTGGCGAAGTTTTAGTAGCCAGTCCTGGAAGCTGTGCCCCAGCTAACAGCGAGGTTGGTTAGAGATAACATTAAGCAAAGAAAGACCTTGGAAAGGGAAGGGATGAGAAAGAATAATAAAGTTATAGAGTATGAAATAGGTAATAGAGAGGGACATGGAGTGGGCAGTCTCCGACCCGATGGGGGAAGATTATTTGCCCCACCCGCAAGATGTGCCCCTGCTCATAGCTGGGATCGGTCAGAGATTTCCTGTAGATTTTCCAAAATCAGTTAACGCTCTCTATCCGTAGGGGTAGATTTTCCACAGTTCCTGGCTCAGGCCCGTTGGTCACCAATCCGTCAGTCAGTCACGTTAAAGACTTTTATATGTAGATAAGTACACTTTACTATATATATAACTTTTGTATTTCTTGGAAAAATAGTTTTGTATTGACAAAAAAATATATGTGTCGGAAAAAAATATTTGTTTCCGTTTCTGCATGTTTAAAGATATTCGTTGATTTTCAGTCGAAACGAGCAGACTAATGAACGCAAACAAGCAAAAAACGCAGTGACTAAAATAAAACCCGTCCGCCATTAAATTCTGATCTATGCGCCAAAAATTCAAACGAAGCATTATAAAAGTGACGTTTTAAGCTTTCCCAATGCCGATAGAATTGTGGATCAAATTGCGCGAGCAAAATGTCAAGTCTATTGCACATGATAAGTTGGTCGAAACCAATAAATCATGCACGTTGCAACTTTGGTTCAACTGACAGCGCAACTCTACAGAGTTGCAGATAATTGTTAAACCGTGGCACTACCGCTTTCCCTAAGAAATGCTATACGCAAGGTCACGATTTCGTGGATATTGATTTTTTATTAACAATCCATGGGTTTTTGTACCCTTTCTTGAGGATTCCTTTAATTGTGTGAGTAAAATGATGTAAATTTTTTGACCTTATATACTAAGTAGTACATGTGGATTCTTAGTTTTAATTGGTCGCTTTATTACCCCGAGCACCCACATGTGCAATGTCCCATTTTACCTAGGCCGTTCTCAAGTGTCCTGCGCAAGCGAGGATCGGATGCATGTGTATTTGTATTGGATTTGTGCAAAAGTATGGAACAGGCGGAAGGTGACATCTCCGACCCTATAAAGTATATATATTCTTGATCAGTATCAAAAGAGATTTCGATTTGGCCATGTCCGTCTGTCCGTCCGTCCGTCTACCTGTCGGGCTGTCTGTCGGTATGTATGAATGCGGTGATCTCAGCAACTATAAGAGCTAGAGACACCAAATTTGAAATGTAGGTTCGTGTATAGCAGGCGCAGGTCAAGTTTGTTTCTGATCTCAGATATCTCCCCCGGTTCCCCCGCATTTCGATCAAAACGTTTTACAGCCACACTTTTGAAGATATAGCTTTGGAGTTTGGAATGTACGATACTTAAGTCATTCTAAATCTACTGTCTAAGTTTCAAGTCGATCAGATAATAAACACGGAAGTTAGTCAACGAACAAGAGGGGGGGGGGAAGAAGCAGCACAGCCACGACTTAAAATGCTGCGCTTGCGCTGTCCCTTGTGTGTGTGCGTCTTTGTGTATGTGTGTGTCTATGCGTAAATGTAGGGAGTTTTGTAGTCGGGTATACTCGACTATAGCATTCTTACTTGTTATGACTTGACTTTTGGGTGTACTCTTTGAGCGTTGTATGTTTAGTTTCTAAAAATTTTGCGGGAGCCATAGTTTCTTTAGATTTCTATTGGTGGATTTCCAAATGTATATATATATATAGATATAAGAGTTCATGCTGACTGACTGATTTGCAATCATCGCATAGCCGAATCCGTAAGAGCTAGGATGCTGAAATTCACAGAAGATTCCATCTATGATGAAAGTGCACACTAGGACGGGATTTTGGAAAATTCCACCCACAAGCGTAACAAACGCGGAAAATGTTGAATGAAACTTTGTTTTTTACCATCCAATCGATTTCATACTCATTTTTGATCGGAAAATCGGTGGAAAAATCTGGAATTCTAAATTTTTAATTTTTTGCTATTGGCTTCAAACTCATCTTTTAGGTTCTACACAAAGACATAATATTTTCAAACTTTTCTGTTTATCATCCAATTATTTTGAAACTAAATTTCAAAGCACCTCACATTAAATAATTCGACACATATGCTACCGGTTTTGAAAAACGCACGTCCACAGTCAGAAAAGGGGTGAAGTCTGGAATTCAGCATTTTAGTTTTTGTGCGAATGGCTTCATACTAATTTCTAAATATAAATACAAAAACCTCGGTACTTGCGGGCAGAAAATAGTTGGAAACCTTTAATCTTGATTTTAAGAATTATTCTTGGAATTGGCTTCAAAAGCCAAATGATTTTGGAAAATAGACTCCGCGTCGCCCTACACAAAAAACATTAGTCATTAGTCATCAGCTCAACTATTTAGTTTTCTACCCCCCACACGGAAGGGAATACCTTGATACCAAATTTGGTGTCTCTAGTTCTTATAGTTGCTCAGATCGACGCGAAAACATAATTCGCTCGTAAGCATAACAATAAATCAGCGAATTCCAGGTAGAGCATCAATAAATACGCGTTTAAGCCTTCTACGCAAAATCCTGCGATGCCACAGTTTTTGCCAGCGGATTGCTATGGACCGATATTTTAATAGAATGGTTCAGGAAAATTATATTAATAACCTCCATGATTAGGGTCTCTCCTGATAAATTAATTCCTAACAAGGGGAGGATTTTCGACCAAAGAACTCATAATATAATTTAGCTTTGCTTGTAACGTATATATAAGCAGATTATTGAAGAGACAGAGAGAGATTGAGTGTCATAGTACTCTGGTATAAAACATGAATGTTACTGACTTATCCAGTGTAAGTCCAAAGTATTTATTTTTCAACACAACAGGGAATGGGACCCCGTTTAAAAACGATTCGAATATTAAATGCAAGTAACAAAATGATAGTGATATACTTACGGTTGGACCGATAGAAAAGATCCAATCTTCCGTTATGAGACGCAATGTACATCCGGTCGTTGGGTATATAATGTTGCTACTCAGAGAGCAATACCCAATGTTCAGTAATGCCTGATAGGGGATATATTTTGGCCTGAAAAGTGAAACGTATAAGACTGGATTTTTAATGTTGAAATAAACCATGGATAAAATTCTGGATTATTATTTTGCCGTCAAGGCCAGCAAATTTTACGTGTGAAACGTTATACTCGAACCTGGCAATTTTTTTTTTTTGACAAAAATTTTTATAATTAAAAATTAAAAAGACAAAAAAAATAAAACAAAAAAAAAACCTCCAAAAAAATTAAAAGTATGAACAAACCAGAAGTAATGGCTAATAAAACTCTCACTTAGTAATACAAAAAAATTATCATACAAAACTTAATTTTACACCCGATCCTATGGCAGCTATGTGATATAGTTGTGTGATTTTGACTAAATTTGGTCAGATTGTATAAACTCTCTAGAGACTTGGTTTGGAAGAGTTTGGTAAGGATATTTCTATAAACATAAAAGTTTTTATACAAAACATAGTTGTCAACCGATCATTCCTATGGCAGCTATATGTTATAGTGGTCCGATCCGGCCGGTTCCGACATATGTACTGCCTGCAGCAAAAAGAAGGGTCTGTGCCAAGTTTTATACGATATCTTAAAAACAGAGAGACTAGATCGCATAGAAACAGACGGACATCGCTATATCGACTCGGCTATTCATGCTGATTCAGAATATATATACTTTGTTGGGTCGGAACAGTCTTCTACAGTCTATTACACATTTCGAGATAAAGTTTGTAAAGGAGTTTCTTGGCCGGGGTACAAATCTCAGTCTAGCCAAGGTTCTGTTCACAAGAATATTTGTAAATCGCTGGGGCACTGAGAAACGGGGTTCGTAGATAAGCCAAATACTCTTATCCCACTAACTACACTACTCTACACAATCCACACCTAATAACCGGGTCGAAACCTCAGTCGCACTCCGCCTAATAATGGCCGGGCTAGAGCCACGGGCACGCACTGCCTACTAGTGACCGGGCAAAGCCGCGGACACGCACTACCTACTAGCAGCCGGGCGAAAGCCTCAGTCGCACTACACCTAACTGTGACCGGGCAAAAGCCTCCGACGCACTACACCCACTAGTGGCTGGGCGAAAGCCTCAGACACACACTACCTACGGGTGGCCGGGCAAAGCCGCCGACACACACTTTTCCACTTGCACTTTGCCGCCGGTGCGCACTACTTTATTTACTGCTATGCGGGGGTGGGGGGCATTAGAATAATTATTAGGCAGACACGTAAGCAAGTTCAATAAGCTTTTATTGTTTAAATTATAAACTACTATTTAACAAAGTTAATTTTATAGTACAAGTAAAGATCGCTTACTTGTCTCCTCGGTTATTTCGCTGCCTTTTCTATCCTCTCTATTCTTATTCACACGCGACTTACTGATCACTTATCACACGCACGTCCGTTCGCTTCAAAAGTCCGGCTTACTCTCCCGAGCCCTTCGCGGCAAAGCCGCGCGCTGGCCTCGCTAATCCGAAACGGTTGGCAGCTTTCGTTCTCTGCCTTAGAGCTTTCGCTCCCCTGGTAGGCGCGCTCTAGCGGCAGGATCGGGCAACCGATCACCAGTGCTTGCTGCGGCCCAGGCCGTTAGATTCGAATTTGAATTACATGCTAACTGCTTAGTTTACATTTACGCGCTCCGTGCGCCTTTCAATATTATTACTTAAATATAAACCTAGCGCTCCTTGCGCGTTGCTAATACAGGTTGTGCTTCTTGCACTAACTTAATATCTATATAATAATACTATAATAACAAACAACCTTAAGGATATTACTTGTGAGGGGATCCGGGAGGACTCTCCGCACACCCCCACCCCCCCCCCCCCTTTCTTTCCGAGCGGTGATGGACACTTGTCGATTCCCAGCCAACGTCACCTTGTAGTCCAGTCCTTCTGCCTCCAGCATAAACCGCGACCGACGACAATGACCTGAAGCATTACGCAGCCGCTGGCGTACCTTGACTATGATGCTCTCCGGTATTAAATAGTCCCAGGTATGGATACGCCAGCCGGTCGGTGGACGGACCCGTGGGTCGAAACGTCCAACGCCCAGTGGTAGGTCTGGCTGTCTCGCTGGTGGCCTACTTGTCGGTGCGGGACGTGCCATCGCCGGTACGCGGGTGCGGCACGCTGCCAGCGACCCGCGCGCCTTTAACGGCACCGTCCACCGCTGCCCTGATGCTGCCGCTTGCCCGGCCGGGGCCCAGGGTTTTGGT
The DNA here is from genome assembly GCA_037075165.1 of Hirtodrosophila histrioides. Taxonomy (NCBI): domain Eukaryota; kingdom Metazoa; phylum Arthropoda; class Insecta; order Diptera; family Drosophilidae; genus Hirtodrosophila; species Hirtodrosophila histrioides. Next base: position 706,990 of record JBAMCL010000453.1, on the reverse strand, counting down.
GATGAGTGTCCATGCTCAAGAGTCACTCTGGCCTGCTCCGACGTCGACGGCCAACCATCTGATGAACGCCGCTGCCGCGCCCCTTCCAGGTGCATTGATGGTGGGGGCGGGGGTTGTTCCTCGCTGCTGTCTCGTTCGGACTCCACCTCCTCCAGCAGATCGAATAAATCGATCACGTCGTCGAGGTGCGCTTCCGAGCACGGCGACAGGCACGTGGGCACGCTAGTTGGTGATCCGAAGGGTACGAGGGGAGGCGGCGATACTCCCCAGGTGCTGCCAGACAGCGTCTCTGGCTCTGGCGGCGGTGGCGACCAATCACGCGTGATTCCTGCTGGCGCCGGAGATGGGGACCGTTTGCCGACTGCCCCTGACTTCACTTGCTCCTCATTTGACACCACTGGCGGTGCCGGATGCTCTCCGTTGACCGAACGCCGTGACGCGTAACCGTATGACTCACGGTGTGGCGGGATCCGGTAGGCCTCTCGCTCCAGCTCCTCATCGTTTATCGAACTTATGTCTGACATCTAGGGTAACAATATTTACGTTAATCTCTGTTTTGCTTACATGTTAGGGTACCCTCTAATTACTACGGGTTATTTTGGGTTACTGGTTAACTCAACAACTCTAACTACTTTGCTCTCTCTCTTTTTATTTGTTTTCCTTTACCCGGGCAGCGTGTTAGGCGAACGCTGCCTCTATTCCTCCTCCGTCGGACTCGTGTCACCGACCTGTTCCCCATCGTCTACGGGCTGGTCCTGGTAACACGGCTTGAGCTGCGCTATGTTGGCTTTTCTTCTCTTTCGCTCACCGTCTTTTGCCAGCAGCACGATGTTGGGTGACTCGAATTTCACGACCCGATATGGTCCGTCATATTTCGCCGCCAGTTTTGCCGCGAATCCGTCTGCGGCCTTAGAAAGTAAATGCAGCCGCAACCATACCATTGATTTGAGGGACGGCCTCCACTCTCGTCGCCGCAGGTTATAATGCCGGCTCTGATCCTGAGCGGCGCGCTGCATGTTACTGCGTGCTATATCGAAGATTTCCTTTAGCTTCTTCGCCTTCTCGTCCGGCTGTTGTGGGGCACTCGCTGATCCTGGCGTTACTTCGTCGTAGAGTGCGGCCGGTAGTCGTGGCTCTCTTCCCTGTATTAGGAACGCCGGAGAGTACCCCGTCGAATCGGCTATACTCGAATTCACGGCCAGGGAGATCTCCGGCAGGAGTTCATCCCAAGAACTCTGCCGATCTTGGATGAACTGTGCGACCATCGTCTTTACCGTGCGATTCGTCCTCTCCGTCGGGTTCTCCTGTGGGCAATACGGCGCCGTGTACTGCAACTCCACTCCAAGCGTCTTCATGAACGATTTGAACGCCCGGCTCGTAAATTGCGCACCGTTGTCGCATACCATTTTACGAGGGACTCCGAATCGGCATAGTATCCTCTCTCTGAAAGCAGTTTGTAGGTGTGCAGTAGTGGCCTTCCTCAGGGGGATGAGTTCCACCCATTTCGAGAACGCGTCATGGAACACTAGGAGCATTGTGTTCCCATGTTTAGACCGTGGCAATGGGCCTACAAAGTCTGCACACAGCACGGCCCATGGCTCGGCCACTTGACGGGTGAGCATGCGGCCTGCTGGCTTAAACTGTTCCACTTTGAACTTTTGGCACGATTCGCAACACTTTACATACTTGGCAGCGTCTCTGAACATGCCTGGCCAGTAGTATCGCTGAGCCAGTCTGGAGATCGTCTTCCTCACTCCTTGGTGACCCGCCGTCGGTGCATCGTGGCACTCCTGTAGCACTCGTTTTCTGTCACCGCTTCCGACGCACAGCTTCCAGGGCACGTAATCCTCGTCATCGGCTCGGTATCCCAAGTGGCGGTACAGATTTCCATTTTCGAACACGTAGTCTGGGAACTTTTCAGGATTCTGGCCGATTCGTTCCAGCATACTCGAGATCCAACGGCAGGCGGATTTCTCCTCCACTGCCTGCTGAAACGTCTCCAGAGGTTGCCTTGACAGTGCGTCGGCCACCACGTTGAGTTTTCCTCTCCTGTAGTGTACGTCGAATTGAAACTGCTGCAACTCCAGAGCCCAGCGTGCGATCCTGCCTGATGGAGTTCAGCCACTTGAGCGCCATATGATCCGTTATGACGTCAAATTTGTAGCCCTCCAAATAGCATCTCAACTTCCGTATAGACCACGCTATGGCCAAACACTCCTTTTCCGTTGCCGAGTAGTTGATCTCGGCCTTCAGCAATTTGCGGCTGGCGTAGGCGATGACCCTCTCCTGGCCCTCGAAGCTCTGCGTCAAAATAGCGCCAAGCCCGTGATCGCTGGCATCTGTCTGAAGAACAAACTTTACGGAAAAATCCGGACATGCGAGGACAGGGGCCGTCGTCAGACTCCTTCAAGCGACTCAGGGCCTCCTCCTGTTCCGCATCCCACGACCATTTCCTCCCTTTCTTCAGCAGCGCTGTCATTGGCTACACCACTGCAGCGAAGTTTGGCACAAAGCGACGATACCAAGATGCCATCCCGAGGCACTGGCGCAGCTCCTTCAAGCTCGTTGGGGGCCTCAGCCTCCTTATCGCCTCCACTTTCTCGGGGTCTGGTCTTATACCCTCGTCGCTCACCACATGTCCCAGGTACACCAGCTCCTTTTTAAAGAACGAACACTTCTTTATATTCAGCCTCAAGTTGGCCGCTCTTAGTCTCCGGAATACCTCCTGGAGATTAGTCATATGCTGCTGTTTCGTCGCGCCGATGACAATTATGTCATCAAGGTACGCGAACGCATGTGGCTCCATCTCCGGCCCGATGACTGTATCCAGGGCCCTCTGGCACGTAGCGCACGCCGAGTGTAGGCCGAATGGCATCACTCTCCACTGATACAGGCCTCGACCGGGCACCGTAAACGCCGTAAACTGCTTGCTCTCCTCGGCCATCGGGATCTGCCAATACCCTTGTTTTAGATCCAGCGTCGATATGAAGCGTGCGTGCCTCAGTCGCTCCAGAATGTGATTGATTCTGGGGACTGGGTATGCATCGGGTACAGAGTGTGCATTCAATTGTCTGTAATCGATGCACATGCGCCATTCGCCCGTCTTCTTCTTCACCAGCACAATAGGTGCGCTGTGAGGACTGCGAGACGGCTCGATTGCACCAGTCTGGAGGAGTTCCTCGACTTGGTCGTCAATCACCTTCTGCATGGCCGGATTTTTGGGGAAATAGCGCTGCTTTAGGGGCTTATCATCCTTCATGATGATCCGGTGTTCCGCTATGTGGGACACACCTTTGAGCCCATCAAACAACGCCAATTCCTCCTCCAAAAATGCCTGCACGTCCGGTTCTAGTTCTGCCGATCCTGATTCCAATTTCACTTCTGCCTTTATCCCGGTGGGTACCGTAGCTGGTGACGCCGTCGGGGTACTCGGACGAGAGTGACTCCTCGCCGCCGCCTCCGACTTCACCATGGCTACCACTCCGCTCGCCTCTCGGGCCTGTCGATCCAAATTCGACGCACTCCGCTCGTCCATGTCACCAGGCCTCGCGTTCTCCGCACGCGGGCACTCACTACTTTTCTGGCCCAATCTCGCCTCTCCGCTTTGAGGCTTGGTGCGCCGTCAGGCCCGTCTCCTGCCCTTTGCTGGCGCTCTGCTTTCGGGACCCGTTCCCGCGTTCACTCCCTGTCTGTCGTTATGGTCCGCTTGCCCGGCAAACATTTCCTTCTTCTGCCGCGGGACACCACCCGTTGGCTCCTCTGCAGCTATGGGCCTAGCGTTGTCCTCAACTCGTGCCCTCTCTCTGGTCAACTCCAGCTCCGCGCAACCGCACCGTAACGTCGTGCCGATTGCGCACAAAAAGTCCATCCCCAGGATTAGCTCGTCCAGCATGGACGCCATTATCAGCAACGTCATCTCTACCTCTCGTCCCGCCAGACCAACTCTCACTTTCAGCACCTGCTGAACCTCGCGGGTCGTTCCGTCGGCCAGAACTATCCGCGTCTGCGCCGCCTTCAACTCCCCATACTCGCCCATTCCCTTAGCACACTTTTCGCTAACAAAACTCCTGGTAGCGCCCGTATCGACTGTGGCCGACACCTTCTTGGCCCCCACCTTTACTACGGCCACTATCCGGCCGTCCTCGACGCCCAACGGTCCATCTAGTTCCGGGTTGTACGGTCGCCGGCGCCTACCGGATCCCGGTCCTGGTGGCGCCTCAGCGAGTTTCCCTGGTTGAGTCCCTGGCAACAATTTCTCGTGTCGATGCCCTTCGCACCACACATCCGGCAAAAATCTTCTCGCGGATTGGGACAAGTACGCGCAAAATGCCCTTCGCCTGCACACCTGTAACAGACTCGCTGACTATCGAATGTCGCAGCCTGCTGCTGCCCGATCATCCGGTGGGTTGCCTCCTCGCGCTGTTCTGAGGCCGGATTGGGGATTGCTCCTCCATCCAGTGCCGTCGGAGTCGGTTGCGGGACTGTACGAAACGGATTGTATGACGCGCCGGGTCCGCCGCTCGACTTACTGTGTTCGATTGGCGACCTAGCGGTACCAGTCCGCTCGGACTGGGTGCTACGCGTATACTCTAAGTTCTGTCTGCACACCCTCTCATACTCGACCGCCATCTGGGTGAGTTGTGTTAGGTTGGAGAAGTCGTTCGGCCGGATATACAGCCGATATTCCGGCGCGACGTTCTCGTACACCCGGTGCAGCTCTCTGGCGGCATTATACCCAGCATGATGCATGAGTACCCGCAAATCGATTAGGAAGTTTTTGAAATTTTCTCCCCTTCGCTGCAACCGGCCCCTAATCTGATCCTCCAGATTCTCAAAATACCTGGGTGGCAAGAAAAACTCCAAGAAGCCCGACTTGAACGTTGCCCACGCTACATCTCGAACGCGGCTGGTCACGAACCAGCGTGCGGCGTTATCTGTTAACACTTCATCCATGGCGCGAGGCAACCTATCTAGGTCTATGCCATAAGATATCGCGCGCTCCTCAAGTGCCTCCACAAACGCTAGAGGGTCACCTTGCCCGTCGAAACGCAGACCCCATTTCCTAACTTGGTCTGGCACTACGATCCGCTCCCTCGGGTCCCATTGTAACCGCGGCGCTGGGGTCTCGGCAACGACGATAGGACGAGTACCAGATGGACTCCCCTCTACGCCGCTGCACCTGCCTCCAGTTCTTAATTCCCCGGGTCTGCTAGTCGCTTCCCCTCTACAAGCCTGCATTTCGGACACGAAACGCGGCTGACCGACAAGGCCACTCAAATCCCCTTCCGATTTGTAGCGCCCACTCGAACCTAAGTCACCGACGGCGAGAGCATCTAGCGCTTTGGCAAACTGTGCCTCTAACTCGGCAAGGCGTGCCCAAGTTTCGGCACTATGTTCCTCATCCCTTATAAAAGTTGCCAACCGTCGGCGCAGGTCGTCTACCTTGCCTTCTTTGTCAAGCCCAAATTCTGTGGCGATCCCCTCTAACTCCTCTTTACGGCGATGATACACCCATCGCACTCCAACGCCCGGGTTCTTGCACTTAAGCGAATCCATTTAAGTCACAAAGTCTAGTTACCCCTTATCTTCCTACGGCCTAGCAGTCAGCCACACAAAAAAAAACTCTGTCGTCTGAATACCCCTACTCACTCGTTTTGCGCGTGTCTTTTCGTCTCTCTATGCTGATCCCGTTACTTTATAACTGTCGCTTTCGTCGGCAGCGCTGTCGCGACAGGTACAGTTTCGCTCACTGTCTCTGTTGTTTTTGCGCAGCGAATTGTCCGCCTGTACTCACACTGCATGCGCGCCGTTATTTTCGGCCCGTTATCCCTTGCGCACTGTTGTTGTTCGTTTTCGTTGCGCGCTAGATGTCTGCACAACGAAAACCAAATTGCCCTGCGCAACAAAAACAACTACGCGCGCGCCGTTGCCTACTAGTGTGTTGTTGTTGTGCGTTTTGCTTATTCGTTTTGGCTGTGCGTCTTGTCTATGCACAACGAAAACGAATTGCACTGCGCGACAAAAACCAAACTACACTGCGCAACAAAAATTTTCGACCCAACGACTATCACGTTGTCCGAACGATTCCTAAGTGGATTTCTATGCTTTGTGGCACTTTGGTGGGGCTTTATGTCACCAATATGCCACGCCCCGCTACGCCCCCAGTGTCCTTGCTCGGGCGCCACTTGTAAAGGAGTTTCTTGGCCGGGGTACAAATCTCAGTCTAGCCAAGGTTCTGTTCACAAGAATATTTGTAAATCGCTGGGGCACTGAGAAACGGGGTTCGTAGATAAGCCAAATACTCTTATCCCACTGACTACACTACTCTACACAATCCACACCTAATAACCGGGTCGAAACCTCAGTCGCATTCCGCCTAATAATGGCCGGGCTAGAGCCACGGGCACGCACTGCCTACTAGTGACCGGGCAAAGCCGCGGACACGCACTACCTACTAGCAGCCGGGCGAAAGCCTCAGTCGCACTACACCTAACTGTGACCGGGCAAAAGCCTCCGTCGCACTACACCCACTAGTGGCTGGGCGAAAGCCTCAGACACACACTACCTACGGGTGGCCGGGCAAAGCCGCCGACACACACTTTTCCACTTGCACTTTGCCGCCGGTGCGCACTACTTTATTTACTGCTATGCGGGGGTGGGAGGCATTAGAATAATTATTAGGCAGACACGTAAGCAAGTTCAATAAGCTTTTATTGTTTAAATTATAAACTACTATTTAACAAAGTTAATTTTAGAGTACAAGTAAAGATCGCTTACTTGTCTCCTCGGTTATTTCGCTGCCTTTTCTATCCTCTCTATTCTTATTCACACGCGACTTACTAATCACTTATCACACGCACGTCCGTTCGCTTCAAAAGTCCGGCTTACTCTCCCGAGCCCTTCGCGGCAAAGCCGCGCGCTGGCCTCGCTAATCCGAAACGGTTGGCAGCTTTCGTTCTCTGCCTTAGAGCTTTCGCTCCCCTGGTAGGCGCGCTCTAGCGGCAGGATCGGGCAACCGATCACCAGTGCTTGCTGCGGCCCAGGCCGTTAGATTCGAATTTGAATTACATGCTAACTGCTTAGTTTACATTTACGCGCTCCGTGCGCCTTTCAATATTATTACTTAAATATAAACCTAGCGCTCCTTGCGCGTTGCTAATACAGGTTGTGCTTCTTGCACTAACTTAATATCTATATAATAATACTATAATAACAAACAACCTTAATGATATTAATTGTGAGGGGATCCGGGAGGACTCTCCTCACAAGTTGTATTGAATTTGACTACTTTCGCCAACCGTAAGAAATACACAAAAACAGTTTTCGCTCCCGTGGGGATAGAAAGCTAAATAGTTGGGCCACGTGACTAATGTTTTATTTTTTTGTATTTATATTTGGAAATTAGTATCAAACCATTTGCATGAAATACTAAAATGCAGAATTCCAGACTTCACCCCGTTTTCCGACCGTGGAACTGCGTGTTTCAAAACCGGTAGCACTTGTATCGAATTATTTAATGTGAGGTGCTTTGAAAATTAGTTTTAAAATAATTGGATAATAAACAGAAAAGTTTGAATATGAGTTTAAAGCCAATCGAACGATAATAAAAACAGTTTCATTTGCCGACCAGGCCGCAGACTCCCTAGTTAGGCTACGATCCCCCTCAAACCCTTTAGGAAGGCGACTCTTAAAGCGGCGCAAAAAAAGCGTAGGCGACTACAGAGGCCACATCCAATTGACCTTGAATCTAGACTTTTGTAAATGTTGTACATATTCGGACTTAATCTTAGATTAAGTTGCCTTAGTATTTATTCTATTAATTTTAGTTTAAGTTGTTTAAATAATAATTGCAGTATAATTAAATATATCATATAATTATAAAAAAAAAAAAACGGTCGGAAAATGGGGTGAAGTCTGGAATTCAGCATTTTCGTTTTTTATGCGAATGGCTTCATACTAATTTCCAAATATAAATACAAAAACCGCGATACTTTGCGGGCAAGACAACGGCCGGAAAATAGTTGGAAAGCATTAGTCTGGATTCTTAGTATTATTCTTGGAATTGGCTTCAAATGCCAAATGATTTTAGAAAATCCATTACTACGCGTCGCCACGGGCGGGAAATGGAAGTCAAAGTGAAATGAGGGGGAATATTTGTTTAGTTAGATCGGTTTTAAAAACATTTTTATAGCCCTACACAAGAAAAATTAGTCACGTGGCCAACTATTTAGTTTCCTACCGCCACGAGAGGGAAAACTGTGATACGCTTTTTATGTGTATTTCTAACTGTTGACGAGAGTGGTCAAATTCAAAATAAGGCACTTTCATCTAAATATTTCGCTGGGCAAGGTCGGGGTATTACCGACTATGGGGCGGAATTTCCCAAAATCGCTGATACACATGTGGAATTATTTGACGTGAACAGCTTTGAAAATGAATTTGAAGGTGATCGGAGTAAAGTCTTACTATAGCCCATACAATCTTAAGACCCCCATTTTCCACCCATGGGGGTGGATTTTTCAAAATCGGTGAAATATGTGTCAAATTAATTTTCGCGTAGATCTATAAAATAATTTTGAAGCTGATTGGATGGTAAACAGAAAAGTTTCATACAACAGTTTTCCGCGTTTGTTACACTTGTGGGAGGAATTTTCCAAATTCCCGTCTTAGTGTGCACTTTCATAATAGATGGAACCTACTGTGAAACTTTCAGCATCCTAGCTCTTATGGTTTGGGCTGTGCGATGACTGCCAGTCAGTCAGTCAGCACGAACTCTTTTAAATATATAGATATATGTCAAAAATAACAATGAGAGTTGTTAAAGAACATCAAGACAAGGTCATAATCACACAGGCAGACAAGGGCAATATGACAGTAGTGATGTATAAACAAGTAAGAATGCTCTAGTCGAGTATACCCGACTACGAAACTCCCTGTACCCAGGTCTAAAACTTTCAATCATATGTTCGTCTACTTACACATGCACGCACACATACACAAAGCCGCACACACGAGCCACAGCGTACGCGTGGCATTTTAAGTCGTGGCTGTGCTGCTTCTTCCCCCCTCGGTCCAGTACTGAATCTTGTTCGTTGAATAACTTCCGTGTTTATTATCCGCTCGACTTGAAATTTGGACAGTAGATTAAGAGTGACCGAAATAGTGTACATGCCAAATCCCAAAGCTATATCTTTAGAACTGTGGCTGTAAAACGTTTTGATCGATTTGCGGGGGAACGGGGTGAGATATCAGAGATTGGAAACTTGATCTGCGTATGGTATACAGGAAACTACATTCCAAATTTAGTGTCTCTAGCTCTTATAGTTGCTGAGATCGACGCGTTCATACAGACGGACAGACGGACGGACGGACAGACGGACAGACAGACGGACAGACAGACGGACATGGCCAAATCGAAATCTCTTTTGATACTGACCAAGAATATATATACTTTATAGGGTCGGAGATATCTCCTTCTGCCTGTTAAATACTTTTGCACAAATTCAATATCCCCTTTTTACCCATTTTATGGGTACAGGGAGTAAAAAGCGCAAGTTATCAATTGGTATGTCCAGGAAAAACAAACTAGAAAAAAACAGGTCCGTTGCGAATGCGAAGTAATTGCGAACATGAACATACAAATCCAATGCGGGCGCAAAAGCTAACAGCTAACAGTCACTCGGGTGGATGTACACTGAGCAAGAGCTCCTGGGCGAAACCAGCTTGGAGCTGATGCTGACGAAGGGGAGTGCTGTTTTCTGTTATACAGGTACTCTAAATCAATCAGCAACACAGAAAGACAGCCTCCGCTGTACCTCCCTTATCTACACAACCGATTAGGATTAAATAAGAACCTTCTCATAAATAAAGAAACGATATAATGCAATTCTATTCTACCAGTTCAGAAGGAGACATTACGGTAGCCAGCCTTGAACTGGGTAGGAACTACTATAGGTTGGCTTTCTTCTATTTCCCTCACGACGAGAGCTGCACACAACCCAACTTATTGACGCACAGTACAGGCAAGTACTGATTTAGACGATCGGGGTGAGATACTTTTTATTTACTTACTTGGAACCAATCTAAATCTATGTGATAGCGGTAATGGCCCCACGTTCATTATTAATAACAGAAGTGTTCGATAATCTTTCTCAGCGGGTTGTGTAGAACTAGTAGTATCATATACTCTCGTCCAACTCCCAAAAAGACCCACAACCCCAAGAAGACATATTGGGGGCAATACATGGGATTCATGAGGAACAACGTGGCATCAAACCTGCCCCTAATCCCGGAAAACGCCAAACAGGTTGATTCCTTACTTAACACCCTAACAAATGTGACAGAGATTGTACTCTTCACTCCCAAAAATTAATAACACGAATCTTACCCCATCTTACGCAAAGATCGCTTACTTGTCTCCTCGGTTATTTCGCTGCCTTTTCTATCCTCTCTATTCTTATTCACACGCGACTTACTAATCACTTATCACACGCACGTCCGTTCGCTTCAAAAGTCCGGCTTACTCTCCCGAGCCCTTCGCGGCAAAGCCGCGCGCTGGCCTCGCTAATCCGAAACGGTTGGCAGCTTTCGTTCTCTGCCTTAGAGCTTTCGCTCCCCTGGTAGGCGCGCTCTAGCGGCAGGATCGGGCAACCGATCACCAGTGCTTGCTGCGGCCCAGGCCGTTAGATTCGAATTTGAATTACATGCTAACTGCTTAGTTTACATTTACGCGCTCCGTGCGCCTTTCAATATTATTACTTAAATATAAACCTAGCGCTCCTTGCGCGTTGCTAATACAGGTTGTGCTTCTTGCACTAACTTAATATCTATATAATAATACTATAATAACAAACAACCTTAATGATATTAATTGTGAGGGGATCCGGGAGGACTCTCCTCACAAGTTGTATTGAATTTGACTACTTTCGCCAACCGTAAGAAATACACAAAAACAGTTTTCGCTCCCGTGGGGATAGAAAGCTAAATAGTTGGGCCACGTGACTAATGTTTTTTTTTTTTGTATTTATATTTGGAAATTAGTATCAAACCATTTGCATGAAATACTAAAATGCAGAATTCCAGACTTCACCCCGTTTTCCGACCGTGGAACTGCGTGTTTCAAAACCGGTAGCACTTGTATCGAATTATTTAATGTGAGGTGCTTTGAAAATTAGTTTTAAAATAATTGGATAATAAACAGAAAAGTTTGAATATGAGTTTAAAGCCAATCGAACGATAATAAAAACAGTTTCATTTGCCGACCAGGCCGCAGACTCCCTAGTTAGGCTACGATCCCCCTCAAACCCTTTAGGAAGGCGACTCTTAAAGCGGCGCAAAAAAAGCGTAGGCGACTACAGAGGCCACATCCAATTGACCTTGAATCTAGACTTTTGTAAATGTTGTACATATTCGGACTTAATCTTAGATTAAGTTGCCTTAGTATTTATTCTATTAATTTTAGTTTAAGTTGTTTAAATAATAATTGCAGTATAATTAAATATATCATATAATTATAAAAAAAAAAAAAACGGTCGGAAAATGGGGTGAAGTCTGGAATTCAGCATTTTCGTTTTTTATGCGAATGGCTTCATACTAATTTCCAAATATAAATACAAAAACCGCGATACTTTGCGGGCAAGACAACGGCCGGAAAATAGTTGGAAAGCATTAGTCTGGATTCTTAGTATTATTCTTGGAATTGGCTTCAAATGCCAAATGATTTTAGAAAATCCATTACTACGCGTCGCCACGGGCGGGAAATGGAAGTCAAAGTGAAATGAGGGGGAATATTTGTTTAGTTAGATCGGTTTTAAAAACATTTTTATAGCCCTACACAAGAAAAATTAGTCACGTGGCCAACTATTTAGTTTCCTACCGCCACGAGAGGGAAAACTGTGATACGCTTTTTATGTGTATTTCTAACTGTTGACGAGAGTGGTCAAATTCAAAATAAGGCACTTTCATCTAAATATTTCGCTGGGCAAGGTCGGGGTATTACCGACTATGGGGCGGAATTTCCCAAAATCGCTGATACACATGTGGAATTATTTGACGTGAACAGCTTTGAAAATGAATTTGAAGGTGATCGGAGTAAAGTCTTACTATAGCCCATACAATCTTAAGACCCCCATTTTCCACCCATGGGGGTGGATTTTTCAAAATCGGTGAAATATGTGTCAAATTAATTTTCGCGTAGATCTATAAAATAATTTTGAAGCTGATTGGATGGTAAACAGAAAAGTTTCATACAACAGTTTTCCGCGTTTGTTACACTTGTGGGAGGAATTTTCCAAATTCCCGTCTTAGTGTGCACTTTCATAATAGATGGAACCTACTGTGAAACTTTCAGCATCCTAGCTCTTATGGTTTGGGCTGTGCGATGACTGCCAGTCAGTCAGTCAGCACGAACTCTTTTAAATATATAGATATATGTCAAAAATAACAATGAGAGTTGTTAAAGAACATCAAGACAAGGTCATAATCACACAGGCAGACAAGGGCAATATGACAGTAGTGATGTATAAACAAGTAAGAATGCTCTAGTCGAGTATACCCGACTACGAAACTCCCTGTACCCAGGTCTAAAACTTTCAATCATATGTTCGTCTACTTACACATGCACGCACACATACACAAAGCCGCACACACGAGCCACAGCGTACGCGTGGCATTTTAAGTCGTGGCTGTGCTGCTTCTTCCCCCCTCGGTCCAGTACTGAATCTTGTTCGTTGAATAACTTCCGTGTTTATTATCCGCTCGACTTGAAATTTGGACAGTAGATTAAGAGTGACCGAAATAGTGTACATGCCAAATCCCAAAGCTATATCTTTAGAACTGTGGCTGTAAAACGTTTTGATCGATTTGCGGGGGAACGGGGTGAGATATCAGAGATTGGAAACTTGATCTGCGTATGGTATACAGGAAACTACATTCCAAATTTAGTGTCTCTAGCTCTTATAGTTGCTGAGATCGACGCGTTCATACAGACGGACAGACGGACGGACGGACAGACGGACAGACAGACGGACAGACAGACGGACATGGCCAAATCGAAATCTCTTTTGATACTGACCAAGAATATATATACTTTATAGGGTCGGAGATATCTCCTTCTGCCTGTTAAATACTTTTGCACAAATTCAATATCCCCTTTTTACCCATTTTATGGGTACAGGGAGTAAAAAGCGCAAGTTATCAATTGGTATGTCCAGGAAAAACAAACTAGAAAAAAACAGGTCCGTTGCGAATGCGAAGTAATTGCGAACATGAACATACAAATCCAATGCGGGCGCAAAAGCTAACAGCTAACAGTCACTCGGGTGGATGTACACTGAGCAAGAGCTCCTGGGCGAAACCAGCTTGGAGCTGATGCTGACGAAGGGGAGTGCTGTTTTCTGTTATACAGGTACTCTAAATCAATCAGCAACACAGAAAGACAGCCTCCGCTGTACCTCCCTTATCTACACAACCGATTAGGATTAAATAAGAACCTTCTCATAAATAAAGAAACGATATAATGCAATTCTATTCTACCAGTTCAGAAGGAGACATTACGGTAGCCAGCCTTGAACTGGGTAGGAACTACTATAGGTTGGCTTTCTTCTATTTCCCTCACGACGAGAGCTGCACACAACCCAACTTATTGACGCACAGTACAGGCAAGTACTGATTTAGACGATCGGGGTGAGATACTTTTTATTTACTTACTTGGAACCAATCTAAATCTATGTGATAGCGGTAATGGCCCCACGTTCATTATTAATAACAGAAGTGTTCGATAATCTTTCTCAGCGGGTTGTGTAGAACTAGTAGTATCATATACTCTCGTCCAACTCCCAAAAAGACCCACAACCCCAAGAAGACATATTGGGGGCAATACATGGGATTCATGAGGAACAACGTGGCATCAAACCTGCCCCTAATCCCGGAAAACGCCAAACAGGTTGATTCCTTACTTAACACCCTAACAAATGTGACAGAGATTGTACTCTTCACTCCCAAAAATTAATAACACGAATCTTACCCCATCTTACGCAAAGTATATAGTTGAAGTTCTTGACAGAAAGCTATACTGGAAGGAGAAAATAAAACAACGAACTACAACTGCTCGTTTTGTCTGCAAAAATGTTATGGTCTACAGATGGGGATTCTCTCTACTGTACACGGGAGTCATAAGACCCATCCTACTCTATGGAGTGCTGGTCTGGTAGCCGGCCTTCGAGCTACCATCAAACCTCATGGCAGTTAACAGAGTTCAAAGTGAGAAAATTTGCATGAGTTGAGTTTTGTATTTAACATTAGGAACGCTATGTATTATCAAAACACCTTAATTATTCTATATGAGAGCCGAAGTTAAGCCGAGAGTACCGAATTTAGTTTAATACGTTTAACATAAATCGCAGTGCAATAAACAGCACCTAGATGCCTTTTTTAATATAATTAATTGAAAGTTGACGTTGATAACGCTCTTATCTCATTCTATGCAACACTTAACTCTCTATTAGACATATGTATTCCTAACTCTTCTCGCAAATCTAGTTGTGCTAAGCGCCCTTGGTTTATACCCAGACTCTCCAACTTAAAAAATATTAAATCTAAATATTTTAAAAAGTTTAAGGTGTCTGGTTCTAGTCTTGACTTATCTAAATATTCTATTGCTAAATCCAACTTCTCTCTTCTTAACTCTCAATGTTATATGGAATATATCGCCCAATGCAAAAGTCAATTTGCATACAATCCTAAACTTTTCTATTCTTTTGTTAACTCTAAACGTAAATCTTCACGTCTTCCTTCTTCTTTCTCTTTTGGCACTGAAAAAGCACGCAGTGACTCACCTGCAGTGAATTTATTTGCCAAAATTTTCCAATCCACCTATTTATCTATTCCTATTTCTAACACACCATATCCCTACAGTATTTCTTATTCTAATAATATTTTTGCTCCCACTATTTCCGCGTCATCAATTCTATCTGCTATTAAGTCCGTAAAACTTTCTTACTCTCCTGGGCCATTATATTATATTACATGTTGTGTGTTAAAGGAGTGTAGCTCTTCTTTAACTCTTCCCTTACTTAAACTTTTTAATCTTTCCCTTACTACTAGAGTCTTTCCATCTCTTTGGAAAGACTCATTTATCATACCTCTTCATAAAAAAGGTGGCAAGTCTGACATATCTAATTATAGAGGTATTTGAGAAAATTATTACAGAAACATTGCAGCATCTCTGTAAATCTATAATTTCTTCATCCCAACATGGTTTTATAAAGAGTCGGTCTACTACGACCTGTAGTATGTTGTATGCCAAATGAGCATATGCCCACAGTATTGTAGAGTATACAATATAACAAGTGGTCATATGCCCAACTTAAAAGTAAGAGTAATAACTCATAACATAACGACACTTTGTTGCTATGTTTATAAGTGCAGTAATAGGATCCGTCACTTATGCGGACTGGCCGCAGCGTGGGATCGCTAACGTAAACACTTTTCAAGTATGTGCCGTCTGTACATATATACATGTCTATACATAGCCACATACATACATACATACTGCAACTCTCTCTCTGCCGACGTTCTTAGCGGCAGAGCTATCTTATAATATTCTATGTAATAAGCCTCTGAACATAATTGAATAAAGGAGAACGATCAGTCTCTTAAAAACCTATCTACCAACAAGACGTGTACTTATTTGAAACTTAAAATAACATTTAATATAACATGGCGACCGTGACACAGTCACGAAAAACTGCAAATGTAACAATACATTAAGTGCATTTAAAATACAAAAACCAAAACATGTGTTAAATAAAATACGATAAATACAATTAACAATTAACGGAAAGATACCGAGTGAAAAAAAAAAATTTTTTTCTGTTAACTGAAGTGAGATTGTGCAACCATGTTTCGGCGATTTTATATCACCAAACTGAGAGATACCCATATATCTGAACATATATATGAATATGAATCAAATGCTTAAGTTGCGCCACAAACAGTTCTAGATGGGAATTTGTATGTAATGAGGAATCAATGGTATATGAATATATGCTAAGATGGAATAATGAAGAATTATGATGAAAGTCGTTATGATATGTGAAAACTCCGTAAAATGGAAGAAAAACGTTTATGAGAAAAACAAAGAAAGAAAAAAGAGAAGATGAAGAAAAAAAAAGCAATGAAGAAAAATATGATGCTGTGCAAAGCTTACAATGTAGAGAAATTTGGTGGTTTCCGCTCCTGAACACCAGAACAAAACTGAGAAGTTAAGAACCAAAACAAGAAAAAATCACAAAAAAAAAAACAAAACCAAATCCAACATAACTTCCAGAGGTCGTCGCCTGGCTTGCGGCAATACCGAACAACCGTTGAAAAATCGAGAAAAAACCTTCAAACGCAGCCACAAAAAACAAACAACAACAATCATATACTAAAACTGGAAACGATACAGAGAAAGTGGCCGGAAATAATACAAAAAAATTACTGGAAATACTGAGTAAGTAGAGGTGAAGAGCAATGCCTAAAAATAGGCGCAGTGGAGTACAGAAAAGGCTTAAGGAAAGAAAAGCCAAACTCCTTAAACTGCTATTTGCCCCCAACACAACAATTAGTTGGGAATCAGGCAATAAAATACAGGCTGAAATCGACAATATCGAGTCGATTCAGCAAAAATATAAAAGCTCAACCTCTATGAATGAAAATACTTTAAAAAATATACCAATAATAAACTCTCAAGTATTTCAAGCAGCGCCACAAAAGAAAGACCTCAACACTAAACCAGAGAAGAAATGCCCTACGGACTGCCCTGGACCACTTGAGTCCCCGCACTGCATCTACACCTGCATCAAGAGGACCAGCACCGGCGCCCCAACAGCCTGTGCGATGACCAGCGCCGGCACCGTTTAACGTACCAAGTTAGACCAACGGGATCTTCAGGGACCGGCAGCGCTACAGAGAGCGCAATTTAATTAAAAATCTAAAAAAAAAAAATGTTTATAATAATTTTAAGTAAAAACAATTGTAATACTGAGCGATAATTGCGTTGCTCGTAATAGAGTATGGCCTGTAAAGCCATACGACACATTAGACAGGAGATCACTGTGTTGATCGAATAGGAATACACTTCTATGAAATGAAATGGAAATATTTTGAAAAATTATAAAAAAAAAACATAAATACAATATAATATAATATATATATATTCTTTTCAAAAAAAAAAAAAACAAAAACAAAAAAAAAATCGAAATTCAAATTTAATGCTTTCGAATTCAATCCCAAAAGACAATAATATATTAGAAGTTGAAATTATGTTAGACCGCGAATCGAAAGTAGCGGATTCAACCGCAAATGTTATTAATAACGTCGAAACTGTCTCAGTAGACTTAAAAGTAATAACGGTTATGCTTATAATAATTGTTGTTCTTTTGTTAGCAAATGTTCTGACTAAATTATATAAGTTGCACAATAAGTGCATAAAGAAAAGATTCATGAGCCGAGCAAATGACTTGGACAAAATTTAAATTTGCATAGCACAAACAACAATGATTAATCATAATTGACAATATCATAATAACTATAAGATACCAGTTAAACTAAATATAAAAAAAAAAATAAATAAAAAATAATGAACACACAGTATGATGAATAGTAAGAATATCCAAGAATAATCTTGAAAAACAAAGTAGCTTGTCAATATTATGGAATGGCCAGAACTTTCTGAGCGTATCCAAAATATTAAAACGACATTTGAAAAAGCGTATAAATGTCTAACACAAAATAGACAAACGCATATAGATACAGTTAATAGGCACTCCATAACATTGATCGACAGCTTTAACGAAGCTCGATTATTGATATATCAACATAAAGATGTATTAACCAATGAACATTGGTCAGAAACGTCAAGGTTGCTAATAAGACTAAGAAATAATATACAAACAGTTAAAGACAAGCATAATTTAAATTTAATACTACCTTCTATTTTGAATACACCTGCAAAGTTGGAACTCGGTGAAAACCTTGAAGTTCGGACTAAGGATATTCAATTAGTAGAAGAAGATTTAACAAATCTAACAATCCCTGCTGTTATCACACTGGATTCCAAAGATATTTTATCCGAAAGTGAAGAAAGTGCTAATAATAGCAGTATAATGGTTGACACAGCCGCTGCCCAGAGGGCATATATTAGGGAAATCGCACAAGCAGTCCCAGAATTTGACAAAAAGAAAACCCGTATTGAAAAATTCTTAACGGCATTAAGACTTGTCAACTTAACAAAGGGAACTTATGAGGAAATTGCCATAGAGTTGATTAAATCAAAAATAACGGGCACAACCCTCAATAAAATAAAAAATGAAACCACAATAGATGGAATTATTGCAAAATTAAAAGCCGTAGTTGTCGGTGAAACACCCGCCAACATAAAGGCAAAAATGGACACTTTAACGCAGAAAGGCAAAACAGCCACCCAGTTCACAACTGAACTAGAAAATCTGCGACAGCTTCTTGAAGCTGCCTATATTGACCAAGGCATACCATCTGAAAATGCTGACACGCTCAGCACCACAGAAGCCGATAACACAATGATTAGTAAAACTAGTCACGAAAGTGTTAAAACCGTTATGGAGTCTGGTATTTTCACTACCATGGATGCTGCCGTTAGTGCATACATCCGTACTAGTACAAGACTTACTGGTAGTGTGAATACAGTAATGTACTCTAAAAGAGGGAATAACAACTACCGCGGTAGTAACAATCGTGGTAACTATCGTGGTAGAGGCAATGGTAACTACCAAAACAGAGGAAATAATAACTACGGTAATCAAAACAACAATTACCGTAGAGGCCGAGGAAATGGAAACAACAATTCCAACCGAGGCCGAAACAACCAAAATAATAATAATACAAACAATGTTAGAGTAACCCAGAACAATCAGGGAAACTCTCAACAACCCTCAGATATTCAGCAGTAGGAAATTATGCGGTTCATACCATCAATCTTAGTTTGAATATATTTGTAAACTTTTTCAATGTGAAGACAAATAAAAAGCTTGTATTTTTAATAGATACTGGTGCAGACATATCTCTGTTAAAGGAAAATTCTGATATCTTTCATGATATTCAAATAAATAAGAAGATCAATATTCAAGGCATAGGCCAAGACATAATACAGTCCGAAGGACTGATTTCAATGGAGATACAGACAAGTAAATACATAATTCCACACGATTTTCACTTAGTAGATTTGGATTTCGCAATACCTTGTGATGGAATAATAGGCATTGACTTCATTAAGAAATTCAATTGCCAGTTAGATTTCAAACCAAATGCAGATTGGCTCATAATGAGACCAAATAATCTAAATTTCCCAATTTATGTTCCAATAACATACAGTTCTGGTAATAATTCCATTGTTCTACCAGCAAGATCCCAAGTAGTCAGAAAAATTCACCTATCATCAGATGAAGATAGTGTACTAATTCCAAACCAAGAAATTAAAGAAGGCATTTATGTTGCAAACACAGTTGCAACAACCAAAAATGCATTTGTCCGATTACTGAATACGACCAGTATTGATCAAGTAGTAGATATTAAAAATTTGTCATATGAACCACTTTCGAACTACGACATAGTTCAAAACAATCCAGAAAATAGAGAAAAAACTGTCTTATCTCAATTAGCTAAAAATTTTCCACCACAATTCAAAAACGAATTGACTAACTTATGCACCCAGTTTAGCGACGTATTCGGACTCGAAACCGAATCGATCACTACCAATAACTTCTACAAACAAAAACTAAGATTGAAGGATGATGAACCAGTCTACATAAAAAATTATAGAAACCCTCAAAGTCAAATAGATGAGATACAAGTACAAGTACAAAAATTAATCGACAATAAAATAGTCGAACCGTCTGTATCCCCTTATACCAGCCCACATTTGTTAGTTCCGAAGAAATCTCTTCCAGGTTCTGACAAGAAAAAATGGCGATTAGTAATTGACTATCGTCAAATTAATAAAAAACTGTTGTCGGATAAATTCCCGCTGCCTAGAATTGATGACATTTTGGATCAACTAGGAAGAGCAAAATACTTTTCATGCCTTGATTTAATGTCAGGATTTCATCAAATTGAACTCGAAAAAAGTTCAAGAGATATAACGTCTTTCTCAACAAGCAATGGCTCGTATCGCTTCACGCGATTGCCATTCGGTTTAAAAATAGCGCCAAATTCTTTCCAGAGAATGATGACTATAGCATTTTCCGGATTAGAACCTTCTCAAGCTTTCCTTTATATGGATGATTTAATAGTCATTGGTTGTTCCGAAACACATATGCTCAAAAACTTAACTGATGTTTTTGAGAAATGTAGGAAATACAATCTTAAATTACATCCTGAAAAATGTTCATTTTTCATGCATGAAGTCACATTTTTGGGACACAAATGCACGGATAAAGGAATCTTGCCTGACGACAAAAAATACGACGTCATTAAAAATTACCCAGTTCCACATGATGCGGACAGCGCCAGACGATTCGTTGCATTCTGCAACTACTATAGACGTTTTATCAAAAATTTTGCCGACTATGCTCGTCACATAACAAGATTATGTAAAAAAGATGTAAAATTCGAATGGACAGCTGATTGTCAGCATGCTTTCGAACATCTCAAATCGGCACTAATAAATCCGAATTTATTACAATACCCAGATTTCAGCAAAGAATTTTGCATAATAACAGATGCAAGTAAACAAGCATGTGGAGCAGTTTTAACTCAAAACAAAAATGGACTCCAACTTCCAGTTGCTTATGCATCAAGATCGTTTACTAAGGGTGAAAGTAATAAAAGTACAACAGAACAAGAATTGGCAGCAATTCATTGGGCAATAAC
Source organism: Hirtodrosophila histrioides (assembly GCA_037075165.1). Lineage (NCBI taxonomy): Eukaryota > Metazoa > Arthropoda > Insecta > Diptera > Drosophilidae > Hirtodrosophila > Hirtodrosophila histrioides. The sequence goes on along the minus strand of JBAMCL010000453.1, from coordinate 686,104 downwards.
TTATTTCAGACCATATATTTATGGTAGACACTTCAATGTCAAAACAGATCACAGACCATTAACATACTTGTTCTCAATGGTAAATCCAAGCTCAAAGCTAACGCGTATGAGACTTGAACTAGAGGAGTATAATTTTACAGTCGAATATCTGAAGGGTAAAGACAATTTTGTAGCGGATGCGTTATCAAGAATAACCATTCAACAGCTACAACAAATAAATGGATCAATAAAGAAAGTCACTACAAGATATCAAAGTAGACAAAATTCCTGCGCAGGAAAAGAAAAAATAGAATTGCCATGGCAATCTATAGAAAAAGCTTCAAAGCCCAACGTATATAAAGTCATTAACAATGACGAAGTACGTAAAGTAGTGACCTTGCATGTAAAAAATATGCTATGTCTTTTTAAACATGGTAAGAAAATTACTGCAAGATATGATGTTAGCGATTTATATACCAATGGAACTCTTGATTTAGGTCAATTTTTCCAAAGGCTTGAAACGCAAGCCGGTATAAATAAAATCAGCCAACTCAAAGTGGCACCGTGGGAAAATATCTTTGAACACGTTTCAATCGATAATTTCAAAAATATGGGCAATAAAATATTAATTTCATTGAGAGTAGCGCTACTCAACCCGGTGACCCAAATAGAAACAATAAAAGAAAAAGAAGCTCTATTGTCTACGTTCCATGATGATCCAATACAAGGAGGTCACACAGGCATCTCAAAAACCTTGGCCAAGGTCAAAAGACATTATTATTGGAAAGGTATGACTCGAGATATTACTGAATACATACGAAAATGTCCAAAATGCCAAAAATCAAAAGTGACAAGAAAAATAAAAACTCCTTTAACAATAACTGATACGCCAATACACGCTTTCGACAGGGTTATAGTAGACACCATTGGTCCACTACCCAAGTCTGAAAATGGAAATGAATACGCAGTCACATTAATTTGTGATCTGACTAAATATCTAGTCGCGATTCCAATTCCAAACAAAAGTGCTAACACAGTAGCAAAAGCGATTTTTGAGAATTTTATTCTAAAGTACGGTCCAATGAAGACGTTCATTACGGACATGGGAACAGAATACAAAAATTCTATAATAAATGATTTGTGCAAGTATTTACAAATAAATAACATAACATCAACTGCACACCACCACCAGACAGTTGGAACAGTCGAAAGAAGTCACAGAACTTTTAATGAATACATACGTTCATATATATCGGTTGATAAAACTGATTGGGACGTATGGATCCAATATTTCGTTTACTGTTTCAACACAACCCCATCTATGGCACATGACTATTGTCCATATGAACTTGTTTTCGGTAAAACAAACAATTTATTAAAACATTTTAATAGCACAGACACCATAGAACCTTTATATAATATAGATGATTATGCTAAGGAAAGTAAATATAGATTAGAAATAGCATATAAAAGAGCTAGAATTATGTTAGAAGAAAATAAGAGAAATAATAAGGAATTATATGATAAAAAAGTAATAAACATAGATATATCGGTAGGAGATAAAGTCCTACTTAAGAATGAAACAGGACATAAGTTAGATCCAACTTATTTAGGACCCTATACAGTAGAAAAGTTAGAAGATAACGATAATATAATAATTAGGGATACTAAAAAGAAAAAACAAAAAGTACATAAGGACAGATTAAAATTTTATAATAATTGAATTGAAAACTCTAATATAAACAAAGAAAATTGTTCGAACAAAATAATACAAAACAATAAAAAGGAAAATGGAATTTAAGAAAAGGAAACTCAAAAAGAAAGAAAAATTCTTTTCTTTTATAAAAAGAGACAACATTTAAAATAAAATACTAACACATACATATATTTTTTAAAATACACATACTTTTAAACGTATACATTTACACATACATATTAACAAAAATTTTTATATTAAAATAATATAAACAAAAAATTAAAAAAAAAAAAAAAACACAAACAAAAATAATTAACACTAATACTTAAAATATCTACATAAATTATGTTATTTTTTAAAAGGAATACTTTTAAAAAAGATTAATAAATAAAAACACAAAAAAAAAGAATATATATATATATATATATATACATTTCAAAATTGAAAAAAAAAATTTTTTTAAATAAAAAAAAAATTTTTTTTAAAATACAACATAATATATAAAAATATAAAAATAATACTAATAATAATTTTAATATTAAATAACTACAATATATTACGTTATTTTTTTTAAAAAGGGAGGTGTAGTATGTTGTATGCCAAATGAGCATATGCCCACAGTATTGTAGAGTATACAATATAACAAGTGGTCATATGCCCAACTTAAAAGTAAGAGTAATAACTCATAACATAACGACACTTTGTTGCTATGTTTATAAGTGCAGTAATAGGATCCGTCACTTATGCGGACTGGCCGCAGCGTGGGATCGCTAACGTAAACACTTTTCAAGTATGTGCCGTCTGTACATATATACATGTCTATACATAGCCACATACATACATACATACTGCAACTCTCTCTCTGCCGACGTTCTTAGCGGCAGAGCTATCTTATAATATTCTATGTAATAAGCCTCTGAACAAAATTGAATAAAGGAGAACGATCAGTCTCTTAAAAACCTATCTACCAACAAGACGTGTACTTATTTGAAACTTAAAATAACATTTAATATAACAGACCAATTTGCTAGAATTTTCATATATAATAAGTGATGCATTCCAAAAGAAAATGCAAACTGATGTCATTTACACTGACTTCAGTAAAGCATTTGGCTCTGTAAACCATGATCTCTTGATTTCTAAACTTAATTGTATTGGTTTTCGTATCTCTTTTCTGTCTTGGATTTCTGCTTATTTAAAAAATAGAACCCAAAAAGTACTACTTAGATCTACAACCTAAACCTGTTTTCGTAACTTCTGGTGTACCCCAAGGAAGTCACCTTGGTCCTTTATTCTTCACACTTTTTATTAATGATCTTCCATCTATTTTATTACACTCTCGTATACTCATGTATGCAGATGATGTAAAACTTATTCTATCATTTAATAATCCTCTCCAAACTAGACGAGACTAAGCCCTTTCTTGGTAACTATTCTATTAATAACTTTCCCTTAAAACGTATTACCTCTGTTAAGGACTTGGGTGTCACTTTTGATTCAAAACTTAACTTTAACCTGCATATTTCCTCTATTGTTAATATTGCCAAGGGTGTACTTGGATTCATCAAGCGTTGGTCAAAGGAATTTAATGATCCTTTCACCACAAAACTGCTTTATGTGTCGCTTGTACGCCCTATTCTGGAATACTGCTCATGTATATGGTCTCCCCAATACAAAAATTGTGAGGTCCGTATTGAGTCGGTCCAGAAGCAATTTCTTTTATTTTCCCTATGAAGCCTAAATTGGGATCCTAATATTCGTCTGCCATCTTAGCCCAGTAGACTCTTACTTTGAAATCTTCCGACATTAGCTAACCGTAGAATAATTCTTGGTGTGGTTTTTATACATAAGTTGATTAGTGGCGACATAGATTCTCCTTTTCTTTTAAGTCGTCTTTATTCTCTGTCCCTTGTAGACCTACTAGAAACTTTATTCCGTTATCTCTTCCTACATGCACTACTGATTATGCTTTGCACAATCTTTTCGTGTTCTATGCACACAGTACAATTCTGTTTTTCATGTTTTCTTCTCTGAACTCTCTCTTCCCTCAATTAAACTTTCTCTTCTTAATCACCTACGGGAAATCTCTGGCCGATCCCAGCTGTGAGCAGGGGCACAGCTTGCCGGCGTGGCAAATAATCTTCCCCCATCGGGTCGGAGATTGCTCCACTCTATGTCCCTCTCTATTTCCTATTTCCTACTCTACAACTATAATATTCTTTCCCATTCCTTCCCTTTCTATGTCCTTCCCTCCTTAATGTAATCTCTAACCAACCTCGCTGTGAGTTGGGGCACAGCTTGCCGGACTGGCTACTAAAACTTCCCCCACCGGGTTGGAGATTTCATTCCTTTTGTCTTTCTTCATTCTTCTAGTCTTATGCCTTAATTAACCTTAAATTCTATAAGTTTTCTTCATAACTAACTCTATTCTATCTTGCTATAGGCTCTAATAACGCCACCGGCAATTCTTTGCTCTGAATAGGGGCATAGCTAGCCGGACTGGCAAATAAACTTCCCCCAACGTGCTGGTGTCGTTATTCGATTTCAATTGTAATTTCGTGTAGGCTTTTAAATTTTTTTCCTTATATCTATGTATTATATTATATTTTTTGATTCGGGGCAGCACTGTTTTGCCTTCGTTAATAAAATAAATAAATAAAATAAAGTTGTTGCAATTAATGCATCGTTCCATTCATATACTGATATACTAGCGGCACATCAGCAAGATTCCTCTAGTCCGGAGAATTTTCCATCAGTAATCATTGGCTATAGATCTAGCCACACCAAAGATATTGCTAAAAGTAACTCAAATATTTCATCGTCTCAATTGTCGTTTATAGATGAATCTTTGAATGATTTCAATAACCAACAATCCAAGCACATTGATTAAACTGTGTGGTGGTTGTGGGGATAAAATAAGTGATAGATATCTTTTATATGCTTTAGACAGATATTGGCACAACGGTTGCCTAAAATGTCATTGCTGTGGGGCTATGTTAGCCGACGTCGGTTTCAGTTGTTTTACCAGGCGAGGTCTAATTCTCTGTAAAAAGGGCTATTCCAGTATGTTCGGTAGCTCTGGGGTTTGTTCTGGATGTAGAAAAACTATTCCCCCAGGTGAAATGGTTGCTAAAGCTCTAAGTGGAATAAATAATATCGATTTAAAAAATCAACAAAACAAAATTATAAATTGTGTATTTCATCAAGCTTCAGTTGCGCAAAGTGCGGTTCAAATTTGCGTCCTGGTGATAGGTACACAATGTTGGAAGCTACCCTGGTTTGTGAACACGATTGGCATATATTGCTTAAAAATCCTTCAAATTCTAATGGAACATTAGCACAGCGGAAAGGAAAAGTCGCTAGGGTCGATCAGCCTCTACAGAAAAAAATCAAAACTAAAAGAACGTATGGAAGACAGTGTATTGCCTCCTGAACTAAGGATTAAGACAAGTTTCCGAATACCTGACCACTGTAGTGTGTACCAAGCAGAAGTGTTGGCTATCCAGAAAGACATACTCTATATACGTCCACATAATCTCACTGAAAGGCACATTTATGCTCCGACAGCCAAGCCGCACTAAAGGCGCTTGACTGAGGCACTAATAATGCAACAACTCTCGCGGGGTGTCGCCAGTCCCTTAATGAGTCAGCTCAACATCTCAGTTTCAACCTCGTCTGGGTGCTGGACACTGAAATATCGAAGGGAATGAAATAGCAGATGAACTGGCCAGATAAGGAACCTGTCAAACACTCTACGTAGAGAGGAGTAATGTGGGCATGCCTCTGTCCACTTTCAGATTGCATAGGAAAGCTCTCAAGAAACGTCAAACAGCCGAACGTTGTAACAATCTCACAATATTTGCTGTATCCACACTCAGATGGCCTTACCTTAATATAAAGTGTAAAACCGCCTGAATCAAACACAGAACAGTTCACGTATCTATGCTGGTAAGAGCTCTCACGGGATACTGTCTGATAGGTAAATATGCTAACAGACTAGGTATACCAGAAGCTGCAAGGAGGAAGAAGAAGAGTGCGTGGAGCCCCTACTTTACCACAGCGCTGCACTCAGTAGGAGACGACAGCACTACATGGGGCAATTTAGCTTTAATTCTTTAATAGAATTGTCAATTTAACATCCAACGTAATTATCAAAACAGAGATATAGCTACATTGTCTGATAGCCAGGCAGCAATCAGCCCTTTAAATAACATAAAAATAACATCGAAGTTGGTTCGAGAAGTGCGAACCAAATTAGACCACCTAAGCAGAAACAATAGACTTGAACTTAGATGGATTCCAGGGCACACGGCTATGTCCGAGAATGAAGCAGTCGATGAACTAGCGAGAAGGGGAACAGAGAAGCATCTGGTAGGGCTAGAACCGTTTTGTATCATAGAAAGACACACAATCCGAGAACACTTGAGGCTAGAAGAGGACAATATGAGGCTGTCAAGTTGGTTAGCTGCTATATATCTAAGACAGGCCAAGACATTCTTAGGAAATTATGATATACTTCTGTGCACTACACATTTTACATGCTGTAAAAATGGAAATGAAAATTTCTCAAACTCACCAAATCCGAGTGTCTGGAGAGTTTGAACAATCTTATCAAATTTTGTCAAAATCGGACCTCTATAACACATAGGTGCCATAGGATCGGGTGAAAAGTTGTAGGAAAACCTTTTTGTTTATATAAATATTACATCCAAACTAAGTTGTATTATACTTCATATCGTTTCCTATAAATTCATTAAAATCGTACCACAAGCTCCCATAGGAACAATTAGACGAAAATTCAGTTTTATATAAAAACATTGCTGCTAGGTAATATATCTTCGTCACGCCGAAGATAGTCGTTCTTTCTTGTTTTGGAAAGTTGTAGTGCTTTAAGTGCTTTGTAACTGTACTAGCTGGAAAAACGCCAGCGAAATATTTACATTTAAATTCATCATGTTGAATTTGACGACCATCGTCAATCGTCAATAAAGCCAAATAAGCCATCTAATTGCTTTTTTAGAACTGTAGTAAACTTGTGGTAACTCATCATAAAATAAATTCAGAAAGTAACCAACCCAGGGTTATGGATAGCATAATTAGTATTACAGGTTTGAAGTAGAGGTCTACATGCCTTCATTCATATTGTCAAAGCAAAAAAGAATGTATTCGAATGTAATAGAATTGAGTGAGTGCGAAGCACATAACGAGTCGAATTTATTCGAGTGAGTCAGTATGAGGAGATTGCAGTTCAATGTCATTCTTTTGTTTCAAATTCTAATGAACTAGTATGTAATGCAAAGTGAAATATTTCGCATCGCCGAAAGCAGCCGAATAATTCGAATGTTCGTTGGCACACAATGTCCATTCGTTCTTTATTTTGGTTTGGCATCGTGAGCAGTCGCAAAAAAGCAATGAGCAGAGAAAAAGTCGTAGACGAAAAGGTAACGGTTAGGGTATGTGTGTATGTACGTACATATGTATGTGCGTAATACGCTTTGCGTATTATATCTTGGTTGTCTTGTCTTTGTCCTGTTTTACTCCCGGCTTTGGTGTATGTACTTGTGATATTGTCATTATGTGTACGTATGTTTTTTGTTATATATTTATTGTATATATTTATTGTATTGGGTTTTGCAATATAGATTTTGACTGCCTCAACCGAAATAAAAAAGAAGCTGCTGAATGGAGTATATAGATCGCTGAGAAAATAGGGCGAAGTCAAGTTTGGGAGTTTTTAGGAAAAATACAGGACGAAAATGGCGATGACCTGGTGGGGGTTGTAGTCTGTAAGATGTGCTATACCGTTTTAAAGCACATCTACTATTGTGAAACACAAATGCTACACAGTAAATTGCAGCAAATTTCAAAACACATCACAAGTGGACGTTAATCCGGAAATGAAACAGGAGGGTGTTGCAGTGATGACTGAATGGGTCATTAAGAACTTTCGTTCGTTCAAAATCGTTGAGGACTCTGGACTAAAAAAAATTTATGGCATATTTATTAAAAGTCGGAGCAACATTTGGCCCAAGTGTAGATATGGGCAAGTTATTACCACATCCAACGACAATTTCCAGTAATATTTCTGCTATATATGAGAAAAACTTCGGCCCGATAAAAGCGCAAGTTGAAAAATACAAGTGCTTTGGATATGCGATCACCAGCGACATATGGACGGACAATTTTTTAAAGACTTCCTATTTGTCATGCACTGTGCATTGCATAATAAATGAAGTACTTGTCTACCGTTTAATGGCAATGCTATCAATGAAAGAAACTGCCTGCACAGGTTTGTTAATCCTCTAACCTTTAAAAGTTCGAATTCTTATTTTATTTAGGTTAGGTTTAAATATTCGATAAAAAAATTAGCGAATTATTAAGCGAATTTGGTTGTGACCTTGATGTGGATAGTCCGGTAATTGTAACTGACCGTGGGTCTAACATGATTGCAGCCTTCCGCGATCTGAATAAAATCCATTGCGTCAACCACTTCCTCAACAATACAGTGGAAAAGGCTATTAACGACATACCTGAGATGAGCGGAATCGTTGGAAATTGCAGCAAAGTAGTAAAATTTAAAAGAAAATCTGGATCTAACTCATTATTAGGATTGACTTTAAAGAGCATTTGCCTGACTCGTTGGAATGCGGCTTGATTAAGTCGATAGAAAGCAATTGGCATGATTTAACCAATATTTTAAAAGATAAAAATCAAGTAGCCAGGATTGAAGGCATACATCTTAGTCAACTAACTGCTATTGTCCGTCTGCTAGAAGTGTTCGAAAACGTATGCAAAAAACTGGAAGCCAACAAAAATCCCACCATTCACCTTTGCATTCCAAATATAACCAAAATAAAAAAGCTTGTTTAACCAATAGCAACGACACCAAAAATATCCAATCACTGAAATCCGCACTCCATAGCCACATTACTTTAATAATAGAACCAAAAATTACGAAATAACACAAAATAGCCCTGTTCCTTTTCTCACCTACAAACAAATTAGTTAATTTTCCATCAGAAGAAAAGGAATAAATAATATACCATTGCAAGAAAATCATGGCTTCATTCCAAATAGATAATTGCGTCGAAGCACAAGAGAAACCTTCTGATGATGATGAGCTTGTTGATTTTGTTGATGAGAGAGAACCAAATAACAATACTGACCAAGTAGAGCGGGAAATCCAAGGCAACAAATTTTGATTGCCTAGGTTGGTGGGATATGCATAAAAAGCATTTTCCGATTTTGCATAAAACTAGTTGCAAGATATTTTGCATTTCAGCAAGTAGCGCATCATATGAGCGAGTTTTCTCTAATGCTAGAAATTTAATAACCGAAAAGCGTTGTATAATAGCCAGTAATTCGGACAACATAAGCCAAATAATGTGTTTACACTCAAATCTGGAAAAATAATTTTATATTTTATAGAAAAAAGTAAACGTTGCTTTACGTACATATATTATTTAATTTCTTTTCGTCTTTTTACGCACAGCAAAACAACAGCAGTAATCGGGCTGCGCAGTATTACAATACATATATATGTACATGTATAATATACTAAAAGCAAAAATGGTACGCAATCGATTTAATTCGAATACAGCCACTCTCACTCATTCAATTCGGCTCCTATGGGTTAAATATTATGCAACTGAGACCCACACGAACGCGCACATCTACTCAAATATTTTCGGCTTCACATTCTATTCCGCTGAACTCATTTTGACCTGAATTCAGTTGAATGCAGTTTTTTCGGTATTCATGCAGACGTCTAGTTTGAAGAGAAGAGGAAGGAAGTTTATAGCACTTCTGATCGGAACTGTGCATTAGTTGAATTACGATGTGGTATTTAAAATAGTCTGTAGCGCGTTTATTGAAATTTTCGCGCTCCCGTGGCGGTAGGAAACTAAATAGTTGAGCCACGTGAGTAATGTTTCTTGTGAATGGCTATGAAAATGTCTTTGAAGCCGATTTAACTAATCAAATAATTCGATTCATTTGACATTGACTTCCTTTTCCCGAAAGTGGCGACGTTCTGGAATGGATTTTCTAAAATCATTTGGCATTTGTAGCCAACTCCAAGAAAAACACTAAGAATCCAGACTAAAGCTTTTCAACAATTTTCCCCCCTTTGTATTTTCCGTAAAGTACCGAGGATTTTTTATTAATATTTAGAAATTAGTATGCAGCCATTCGTATGAAAAACGAAAATGCTGAATTCCGAACTTCATCTCTTTTCCTTGGGCATGGAAATTTTAAAACCGGTAGCACATGTGTCGAATTATTTAATGTGAGATACTTCGAAAATTAATTTCAAAATAATTGGATGATAAACAGAAAAGTTGTAAATGAGTTTGAAGTTAATCGGACGATGATCAAAAAAAGTTTTATACAACAATTTCCCACGAATTTTCCGAACTTGTGGTTAGATTTGCCAAAATCTTTGGCCTCCGTGACTATCACGTTTTTGTGTAAAACCTTGAAAATGAGTTTGAAGTCAATCGCATATAAATTAAAATGATCGATTGCCAGAGTTTTCCGCTGATTTTCCAACCGTGGGGCTGAATTTCCCAAAATCGCTAATATACGTGTCGAATTATTTTACGTGAAGAGCATTGAAAAAGAATTTGAAGGTGATCGGACTAAAATTAGACTTTCGTCCATATAACCTTATTCATTTATTTTGATCATTCCTAGTGCTACAAGCTAAAGCTTATAAGTTAGGGCACTAGTCACTATAATTATACATATTTTATAACATAATTTTATATTTAGTCTTTTCGATTTAACATATATACTAAGTACATAGTTTGAATTTAATGTTCTCATTAACAGTTAAAATAATTATTATTGGGTGTTGTTCTGTAGGTGAGCCTTTAGTTTTGTCTTAAATTGCGTGGCGCCATAAATAGTTTTTAAAGGATGGGGAAGTTGATTCCAGGTGCGAATAGCATGTATAAAGAATTGTCTTTCTGAATTTAATGTCTTATGCCTATTGCATACTAGATTGTTTGTCATCGTGGACGCAGCAAATCTAATTTTTTCGTGCAGATATGCGGGTACTTTAGTATATAGTATTTTGTGCAGGAAGATTAGTGTTTTAAAAATCATCAAGTTGCTTATATCGAGGTCAACTAATTTAAGGGCATAACATGAAACGTGGTCATATCGCTTTAGGTCAAAGACAAAGCTATATTGTTATAACACACGTTAACTTTTTGTTTGCTAGCCGCATCACAGTTTGCAAATACTTCTACGCCATATAGAAGGGTCGGTATTAGGCACGTCTTGGCAATTAATAATTTTATTTCGATAGGCAAAAAGTGATGTGTTAAAAACAATGTTCTTAATAATCCATAAGTTCTCCCAACAGCCTTATTTATATGATTGCTCCAAGTAAGCGTTTTATTGAAGGTGAAGCCTAAATTATTTGCATAGTCAGTGTAAGTTACTGGTATGCCATCTATCATACGGCTTAGCAATGGTGCAGTGCAGAGATTTTTCTTATGGATTACTATATATTTGGATTTTCGTGGATTAAGGCCAAGTCCATTATTATTTGCCCAAACGCTAATTTTTTCTAAGTCTCTGTTGACAATTTTAACACATTCACTAATTTCACCCAGAGGACGACTTACATACATTTGTACATCAACAGCATACATTTGAACACTACAGTTAGTCACAGAATCGGGCAGGTCATTAACATAAATGGCAAACAGTAAGGTTCCAAGAACTGATCCTTGCGGAACACCACGCCTATTTGAGAACCCCATTGGGGGTGAATTTTCCAAAATCGGTGAAATATGTGTCAAATGATATTTTGTGTAGATCTCTGAAAATTAGTTTGAAGCTGATTGGATGGTAAACAAAAAAGTTTCATACAACAGTTTTCCGCGATTTTCCACGCTTGTTGGTGGAATTTTTCAAAATCCCGTCTTATTGTGCACTTTCATCATAGATGGAACCTACTTGAAAATTTCAGCATCCTAGCTCTTACGGTTTGGGCTGTGCGATAATTGCCAGTCAGTCAGCATGAACTCTTTTATATATATAGATAACTAGTCTGATAATAGTAATAATATTTAAAACTGACACTTTATAAATTGACGATATACACCAACATGTGTACCAAGTTTGGTTGCTCTAGATTCAAGGGTGTGGAAAAAATTGCCATCATACGGACTGACGGATGGATGGGCAAACGGACATTTCGCAAACCCAATATACTCCCTTTCCCTTTGGAAATAGATTATAACAGGTCTAAAACTTCCAATCATATGTTCGTCCACTTACACATGCACAAAGCCGCACACACGCAAGCCACAGCGTACGCGAGGCATTTTAAGTCGTGGCTGTGCTTCTTCTTCCTCCCCTCGCTACAGTACTGAATATTGTTCGTTGAATAACTTCCGTGTTTATTATCCGATCGACTTTTGCACAGTAGATTACGAGTGACCGAAGTAGTGTACATGCCAAATCCCAAAACGATATCTTTAAAACTGTGGCTGTAAAACGTTTTGATCAATTTGCGGGGGAACGGGGTAAGATATCAGAGATTAGAAACAAACTTGATCAGCGTATGGTATACATGAACCTACATACCAAATTTGGTGTCTCTAGCTCTTATAGTTGCTGAGATCGACGCGTTCATCCGGACAGACAGACAGACGGACAGACAGACGGACATGGCCAAATCGAAATCTCTTTTGATACTGATCAAGAATATATATACTTTATAGGGACGGAGATGTCTCCTTCTGCCTGTTACATACTTTTGCACAAATCCAATACCCCCTTTTTACAGGGAGTACAAAGTAGAATAACAAATATTGTTTCTTTCTCGAGTTATTATTTAATTCAAAACAAAAAAATAGGTAAATTTCCCCAAAGTGCACTGAATAGACTGATTTAAAATTGCTTCTAAATATAAGCAAACATATATTTTATGCAAACATAAATTTAAAAGTTTGGTTACAGTTACAAGGTCACTTATGGCACTGCAACTTTCCAAAACAAGAAGGAACAGCTATATTCGCCGTGACGAAGATGTATACCCTAGCAGCAATGCTTATTATACAAAACAAAAGTTTCGTATGGTTGTTCCTATAGGAGCTAGGTGGTCCGATTTTCATCAAATTTTAGGAAACTATAGGAAGTATAATAAAACTATCACTTAGTTTGGATGATATATTTGTGCAAACAAAAAGTTTTTCACAAAAAACACGTTTTTCCAGATTATTAAAAATTTACAACGGCTCGGTTTGTGTGTGTATTTGAAATAGTTTAACCTGAATGACTGGCGAATTTTGGGCAGTAGAAGCAAGAAGCCTGGAATATTTACAGTGCCGAAAAAAAATAGTTAGATATATATCGGGAGGTATAAGAAAATTGTATAAAAATCTCGGTATGTGCCAGCGCTACATAACAACGTCAAAGAGCAAACGAATTAAAAAAAATGTATCTTGAATCGTCATTTTGCTATGTCTCTCTTTCTTTCATGCCTTGCAATCGATCTACGGTAGATGGCGTGCTGCTGCTTGACTTTAAATGTTTTGCGGGTAATTCTTTAGTATAACGGCCCCATATAAAGACTGCTTCAAAATGTCTGACTTTGCACTTTAACGACGCGTCTCCAAATTATAAATCAAATTACGGCGGCTTAACATGACTTTATTGTCGAAATAAACTTAATGCAAGTAAAAGTTGACCGATATAGGTATATCGACATGACAGTTGATCGTTTTAGTGTTGGAAGACATCAAAAAGTTATCACAGTTGCCAGACGGTTAGATATACAACCGCACATATTTGAATTTGTTAATAATAGCTTAACATAAAATGTGAATAGCCCGTTTAATATAAATCGCGCGATTTATCGCTCTCTCGTCCATAAATCTTATAAGTGCGACTAAAATCGCTATATTGTTTATGTCATAGCCACTGCCTTTGGGAAAGTCTACCCCGTTATGGTTAACGATAGGAATCAAATTTGACATAATGCATTTTAATCGAAATATTTCGCCGGGCAAGGCAGGGGTATTACCATCTAGTATTATTATTCTGGTGGGAAAGCATCTGAAAGTACCAAATGAATCCAAGTCCTTGGCACAGTTATGGAATCTAAGCATTCTTATCTATATATATAAAAGAGTTCGTGCTGACTGACTGATAGGCAATCATCGCACAGCCTAAACCATAAGAGCTAGGATGCTGAAATTTTCACAGTAGGTTCCATCTATAATGAAAGTGACGGGATTTGGGAAAATTCCACCCACAAGCGTGGAAAATCGCGGAAAACTGTTGTATGAAACTTTTTTGTTTACCATCCAATCAGCTTCAAACTAATTTTCAGAGATCTTCACAAAAATGAATTTGACACATATTTCATCGATTTTGGAAAATCCACCCCCATGGGTGCAAAATGGGGGTCTCAAGGTTGTATGGGCGAAAGTCAAATTTTAGTCCGATCACCTTCAAATTCATTTTCAAAGCTCTTCACATTAAATAATTTGACACGTGTATCAGCGATTTTGGGAAATTCGACCACATGGTTGGAAAATCGGTGGAAAATTCTGGCATTCGACATTTTTAATTTTCATGCGATTGGCTTCAAACTCATTTTCAAGGTTCTATAGGCAGAAATAATAGGCGCGGTGGTCAAAGATTTTGGAAAATCTACCCCCAAAGTCGGAAAATTCTTGGAAAACAGTTGTATGAAACTTTTTTGATTATAGTCCGAATGACTTTAAATTCATTTTCAAAGCTCTTCACATTAAATAATTCGACACGTGTATCACCGATTATTGGAAATTCAGCCCTATGCTCGGAAAATTTGTGGAAAACTCTGGCATTCGACATTTTTAATTTTCATGTGATTGGCTTCAAACTCTTTTTCATGGTTCTACCCAAACACATAATAGGCGCGGCGTCCAAAGATTTTGGAAAATCTATCCCTAAGGTCGGAAAATACGCGGAAAACTGTTGTATGAAATTTTTTTGAGTATCGTCCAATTGACTTCAAACTCATATTCAAACTTCTCTTTATCATTCAATCAATTTGAAACTTATTTTCAAAGCACCTCACATTAAATAATTCGTCACATGTGCGACCGGTTTTGAAAGTACCTCGGTACTTTGCGTACAATACAACGGGCGGAAAACAGTTGGAAAGATTTAATTTGGATTGTTAGTAATATTCTTGAAATTGGCTTAAAATGTCAAATGATTTTGGAAAATCTACTCCGTGACGCCACGGGCGGGAAATGGAAGTCAAGAACAAATGAGTGGGACATTTTGTTGTTCTTTTTTTTTTTTTTTCAATGACATTTTCATGGCCCTACACCGAAAACATTAGTCATGTGGCTCAACTATTTAGTTGTATTGCTTACGGTTGACGAAAGTAGTCAAATTCAAGAAAAAAAAATGCATTTTCATCTAAATATTTCCCCGGGCAAGGCCGGGATATTACCTGCTAGTAATCTTATATAAGCAGAAAAAGTCATTTACATTGCCAGCAGCCGTAACAGCAGCATATGAAAAAAAAACAAGTTATTGATATGCTGAATACTGATGAGGTTATTCAGAATGGTTAAATTGACACTGGTGAAGTTGCGACATGATGGGCTAATGAAATTCAATTCGTCATTGCCGCTGTATATTGGACAAAAAGGGATTGTGTGACTATTTATACATTGAAGTTTTCATGGAATATTAATTAATTTAAGCTTTTCTATGGCGAATTTTAGGAGTTATGAGTCACCAGTGTTACAACCTGCTGGTTGAAAAGATCTCTCATCTTGACAAGCACAACACAAATTTTGAATTGTTGCTCTGTTGTTGGAGATGACAATAATAACGAAACTAGAAAAAATCATTAAGAAACTCAGAGGTTTGACATAAAAAAAACCTGATCCGCGTTTGATATATATACGTGGTCGGGTAGGACAGACATATCCAATTTAAACTCCCATCTCTTATGGTTTCGTGATCTGTGCGTTCGTACATACGGTAAAGGCAGAAATAGCTTAATCAACTCGATTGTTTGGTCTAATCAAGAAGATAAATGGTATTTATTAGGGTAGGGTCGGAAAGGACTCAAAATTGAATACACCCTCAAGGGTTTAAAATTAAACATTCTTTACAAAATACTTACCGATATTCAATAGAAAAATTCCAAATATGTCCCTGAATTTCCGACACAAGTGAGTATGGCTCATAAGCTTCAATAGGAAAATCCTGGAATATTTAGAAATATTACAAATAATTTATTGTAAGTATTCGCTGTACATTGTTGTGATGATTTATAATTGCCTTCACTTTTACACCCATAAAATGTGCACAAGATAAATTGGTAGAAACCAATCAATCATGCACGTTGCAACTTTTGCATTAACTGACAGCGCAACTCTTCAAAGTTGCAGCTAATTGTTTCACCGTCGCACTGCCGTGTCCCTAAGAAATGCCAATACACCAGTTTATGATATCGCTTGGGAGTGTTTCTTTATTGAAAATCCATAGGTTTTTATACCCTATTTTGTGAATTCTATTAATTGTGCAAATGAAAAAGATATAAATTTGTTGTCCTTATTTACTAACTAATACATGTGGATTCTTATTTTTAATTGGTTGCCTTTTACCCCGCATGCAACCCGAGCACCCACATGTGCATTTTCTCCTTTTACCTAGACCGTTTTCAAGTGGCCTGAGTAAGCGGGTCCAATAAAATGGCTAAAAGGGGGGTATTTAAATTTAGAAAATGTAACAGGCAGAATCAGATATCTCCGACCCCATAAAGTATATATATTCTTGATCAGTATCAATAGCCGAGTCGATTTGGCCATGTGCATCTGTCTGTCCGTCTGTCCGTCCGGATGAATGCGTCGATCTCAACAACTATAAGAGCTAGAAACACTAAATTTGGAATGGCTCCTGTATACCATATAATAGAAAATAAATATTGTTTCCAATTATTAAAAGAAATGGATGAACTGGGGATCGAACCTGCAAAAAGCCGATCATCAAGCAAGCACTCTATCCACACCGCCACCGCATCATGAATGCTACTGCCAGCAAAATCAAGCTATATGCATATAACAGGGCACGGTTGGCTCTTCGAAGCAACAAATTCAGATTCTGAATTCAGATTTCATATTGCCTTTCTGCATTGCTCACGCATACTAAGAAGCAAGCGCATGTGCGTACTTGGACCCACACATAGAAACAAAATGAGAGCGCAATCGACATAAGCCGTGCTCATCGTTCTGGTGTCGATCCAAGACTAAATATTTGTTCTGAGCAGCGGCGTTAGCAACTCGGCTTTTTTTTTTGTCGAGCTGGCAAACCACGAAGGGGTTGTGTTGAGTTCGGCTTTTTTGCCGAAGTGTCTTGGGGTTGTGACAACACCAAAGCATCTGGCCTCAGAAAAATGCTTGTTTGACGTATCTATGTATTCAGTTTTTAATGGTGTAAGTGTACCAAGATGCTTATTTGATTCATAGCGCCATCTTATTTACATACTGGTTCTTATTTCTTATTAATTTCGTACTGTAGCCGCTTTATTGCGTCATCTACTTCCTTGATCTGCTTGCTCATAGCTTCCGTGGATTTTGTTTATATATTGAGTGTGGACTTAGTCAGTGATGTTTGTTATTTGTAGAGTTTCTGTAGATCTTGCTGCTTTTCGACAACATTCCTTGTTTGTTTCCATTTAATACCTGTCTTGGGTATCCATTGTCCCAAATAGTATGTGATGTAATGTTAAACCAAACTCGAATGGTGCGCGCTTAATTGTTTTGTTTTAGAATTTGAGATTATTGTTTGCTTAGAGTTGATTTCATCGGTTCTTCATTGTTGTTGCCATTTGACATGCTCTTTAAGGAGGCTTATGATTAAGGCCCCTTGCATTAGTAGTATGCTAGAAAATAGCGCAAGAAGCGCAAGCGCATGGAGCGCGGATAGGTTTTATTGAATAGGCGTAACTAGTTATAGTGGAAGATATACGGCTGTTTTAGGATTTCGTGGCAAGAAGCCGGAAAAACTTATGTAGCGCAAGGAGCGCTGTAGTTATAAGTTAAGTGTAAACATTAGAATTTCAGCCGTTAGCGTTTGAATCCAAACGAAACGATCCTCTGTCACAGCTGGCACGCGCAGCTGATACAGTTCGCAATCCTGCCACCAGAGTGCGGCTTCAGTCAGAGCAAAAGCTGTGAGGTGAATAACGAAAGCTCTGAGGTGGAGAGCGAAAGCTCGTGGTAGGATTGAGCTTTTCAGGCTCGCGCGTGGCTGAGATAAGAATCGAGCAGACGTGCGTAGGCACTTGGCTCCGGAGATAAAGAGTGGTAAGACGTGCGTCGGAAGCACGCCGAAAACGAATAGTGTGAGTAAAATCCGTTAAGCGGTACAGTGCAGCAGGGCACGCGTAGTTCTAAAAAAAATAACTGGAAGAGACTGTAATAAAGATAATCAAGAATAACCAAACGATTTTCTTTGTCTCAATAAACCCTAACATTTGACATTGAAATCTAACACTAACGTAAAGCGAGGTGTATCCCGCAGCCCGTGTGAACAATCCCGGCATTTGTAAAACTAATTACTAACGTAGAGCGAGGTGTACCCCGCCGCCCGTGTGAACAATCCCGACATTTGTAGAGTAGAAGTCTTAGACCACTTGACCAGTGAAGCACCAGCGGTAGCACGCTCGTCGGCTCCTGGTCATTTATCCCGCGCAGAGTTGTACGTGGCCGTAGTATTAACACATATATTCCCCCTAGAACGTTTTCCTTCCCAACGCCCAGCGACCCAGCATATCGTAAAAACCCGTCATTGTGCCCAAAAACAACCGTTCTAGCGTGGTATATGTGTAATGCAGGATAGCCATTAGTCGCGCATACCCAAGTCTGCCAGGTCGATACACTGCATATTCCGTTTGTCCACAATTAAAACACACAAAACGCACGCACTGCATGTGCAAAAATCAATGCACAGCGAAGAGACAATAAAGAACACTTATAACGGTGATTGAAAGTACAGTGCGCGCCCGGCAGGCAGCGAAAACGGATCGTCGCAAGCTCGCACATACGCGCGCTGCGGTCGACGTCGGCGTCGACGAAAACAGTGGGACAAATTCGGTTTTCGTGCGATTAAACGACTAATCGTAAGTGTGGCCGGAAAAGGCCGAGATTGTGGTTGTGTTAGTGAGCTGCAAGCGGCCGAAGGCCCTGTCCAAAATGAACGGTGTACAGTGTGCCAAAATAGGAGACACGGCCGAGGAAAAAAAAAATACCCCAGTGAAGTTGGCACAGTGACAGTGAGGAAGCAGCTAGAACTTCCAACCAACGGGGATAGTGAATATTGACAGTGAACACCCAAGGAAAAATATTAGTGAACATTTTTCTGGTGTTGCAATTTTCTTTGGTTTTTGTTTTATTTTTTTGGTGAATATTTAGCAAAGCCACATTGCCCATTGACCCCAAAATTAAAATTATGGACCCAGGTGAGTGTCAAAACCCGGGGGTGGGCGTGCGATGGATTCACCAGCGGCGCAAAGAGGAGTTGGCAGCGATCGCCCAAGAGTTCTGGCTAGATCAAGAGGGCCGTTTGGACGAGCTGCGGAAGCGGCTCTGCACATTTGTGCAAAAGGGTGAACATAATGTACAAACTTGGGCGCGGCTGGCAGAATTGGAGGCGCAGTACGCCAACACTTTGGAGCCACGCTGTGAGGGCGGTTTGACCGGCGCGGGCAGCCAGCGCCGAAGAACATCAGAGCCTGACCTGAGGAGTACGCATCTGTACGAGCGTACCCCTACTCCTGCCTTTAAATTAAATGTCCCTGTTGCGCGGTGTGTGCCCGACATCCGGGTGGAGGGAGTCCGGGGAGTGGTAGATATCAACACTGGGCTGGGCCATCGTTCGCCGGTCCCCAGGGCGATATCTATGTTCCCAGGACCTATCCCCAGCCAGATGCCAGGTGTTCCTTTTATGTTCCGGAACAGGTCTGAAAATGGGGGATGAGGTATGATGGCCTGGTAGACCCAATCCAATTTTTGGAAGTATTCGAGGAGCGGGCCGTAACTTATGGCATCAAACTAGACCGTATGTCCCGGGTGATAGGAGAAGTTTGTGTCGGCAAGGCTGCCAGGGTGTCTCATGACCAGCGGGTTGAGGGACGTGTCATGGTCGGCGTTTAGGAGGGGATTTCTGAAATTCTTCCCGCCGCCTCGCTATTTTGAGCGGTTGGTAGATGAAATTCGAGCCCGCCTGCAGCGCAGTGGTGAGGAGTTTAAGGACTACGTGATTGACCTGAGGGCACGTATGCACCACGCGAGATATAACACGGCACAGGAGTTGCACCGTGTATACGAGAACGCCGCGCCTGAGTATCAGTTGTATATACGCAGGCACGACTTCTCAACGCTGGCTGAGTTGACGCAATTGGCAGTGGAATTCGAGAGTGTCCGCAGGCGGAGTTGTGAATACTCGGCAAGGACGCCTAATGGTCAGGCGGTTCAGAGGCGACCACAAGCCGACCCGATTCCCGTGGCCCAGCCTAAGCCCGCAATCCCTTTCGGTCCCCACCCAGGAGTCCTCCGGCGGCTGCGGCCGGTGGTGAGATCCCCGCGCAGCTGGCGTCAGGCTACGGGGCGGTAAGCCGGATGATGAGCCGGTGTGGGCAAAAAGGCCACTTCGCTAGGGAATGCCTGAATAGGCGGGTAGACTTTTGTCGACAATGTGGGAAAAAGGGAATCACTACGCCAGATTGCTGCAGGCGATCGGAGGCGGGAAACGGGCAGCGGCGTCTCCTGGACAGGGATCAGGTCGACACCAAAACGAACTTCGCCCGAAAGTAAATCCTCCCCAGACCGTAGAGGGTGACCGCATCGTCGCTACAGTGGAGATTGGAGGGCAGGTCAGGTCTGCCACGATCGACACTGGAGCGACACGCAGTTACGTGAGCGAAGATTTCGTGCGGAAGTGAGCGATTCGGGGAGAGGCACAGGATGTACAGACACGGATCCGTCTAGCGGACAGATCGGCTCTAGAGGTTAATAAGCTAATGAGGATGGATGTCAACATGGCCGGCAAGACGATCAGCATGCCAATGCTGATTATGCCCTCCATGTTGGACCATATCATCCTCGGTATGGATTTTCTATGTGCCATGGGCACTACCATACGATGCGGCAACGCCCAATTGATCCTCGAAACGGTGGTGGTACCGGCCGCATGGCTGGCAGTACCACCCACCGACGAAGAGTCGATAGAGGGCATCCCGCTCGCGGAGAGGGGAGCGCCTGCTTGGCGACCGGGTGGCGTGGTCGTAGAAGGTAGGACGGTAACCAAGCGATGCTTGAGAGACCGATCCCGGCCGGGAAGAGGATGCCGTAGAACAGCAGAAGCGGCTCAGCCTTAGTTGCACCGGTTCATTGACAAAGGAATGTCAGGCGATGGAAAAAAGGTGGGCGCGGGTTGAGTCCTGGCCAGGTTCAACAGGGGTGGCCAAAAGGAATCGGGGGCTGTAAGTGTGGGTGAGAGCCAAGTCTATCCGCGGGTCAAGGCGTCCCGGTTCGAGTTGTCGGTCATCCAAGAGGAGAGTAGCTGTGAGCAGATCCAGCAAATCTGGAACCAGAACAGTAGGAGTTCTTGGAATCAGAACTGGTACTCTTCGACAGCCTGAAGGAAAGCAAGCCGTTGAAACATATATATTATCCGAAGAACCCGGCTATGCAAAAGGTAATCGACGATCAGGTGGAGGAGCTCATCAAGGCTGGTGCCATTGAGCCGTCGCGTAGCCCACACAGCGCCCTAATAGTCTTGGTCAAGAAAAAGACTGGGGAATGGCGCATGTGTATAGATTATCGACAGCTCAATGCACACTCAGTGCCGGATGCTTATCCAGTCCATCCGATTCCTAATAAAATTCATTAGGCATTTGACTCAACTTTGGTTTCCACGCGAACAAAATTGTGATACTCTATTTTTGTGTATTTTTTACGGTAGTCAAAATCAAGATAATGCACTTTTATCTAAATATTTCGCCGGGCACGACCTAACCTATTTTATATTTACTTTTTTTACTTCTCGATTTCGTAATTATATAAATATTATATAGGTATATAAATAATTTAAAAAATATGTTTAGCTAGTTTAAGCTGTCAAAATGGTAGTAGTACACAAGTTTAATAAATAAATAGGCAAAATTTTATAAAAAAAAAAATATATATATAGATATATAGTTTTCCACGAATTTTCCTTGGGCACCGCGCCTATTATGTTATAGTGTAGAACCTTGAAAATAAGTTTGAAGCCAATCGCATGAAAATTACAAATGTCAAAATTCAGAGTTTCCACCGATTTTCTGATCATGGGACTGAATTTCCAAAATCAGTGATACACATGTCAAATTATTTAATGTGTAGAGTTCTGAAAATGAGTTTGAAGACATTCAAAAGTTTCGTACAACAGTCGGGGGGTAGATTTTCCAAAGTAGTTGAGCACTGCGCCTATTATGTGTTTTGTGTAGAACCTTGAAAATGAGTTTGAAGGCTGAAAATTAAAAATTTGGAATGCCAGAGCTTTCCATCGATGTATTTCCCAAAATCGGTGAGACATGTATCAAATTATTTTCGAAAAAGAGCTTTGAAAATGAATTTGAAGGTGATTGGGCTAAAATTAGACCTTAGCGCAAACAACCTTGAGACCCCCATTTTCCACCCATTGGGGTGGATTTCCAAAATCTGTGAAATGTGTCAAATTAATTTTTGTGTAGATCTTTGAAAATGAGTTTGAAGGTGATTGGATGGTAAACAAAAAAGTTTCGTACAAAAGTTTTTAGCGATTTTCCACGATTGTGGGAGAGTTTTCCAAACACCCGTCTTAGTGTGTACTTTCATTATTTTATAGACAACCCAAATGGAACAACGGCAGCGAGTCGACAAATTTGCTTGGATCAGGGCCACTTAGACTTCGTATTCCGTCGTGTGGCCCCGATGTGAAACGCGCTCTCATTCTCGTGAAAGCTCGAGAGCGTAATTTGTATGGCATCAGAGCCACTCAGCTTTCGCTCTCGGTCTGGTGGCTCTGATATGAAGCGCGCTCGCGGTTTGTCTGTATGTATGTATGTGTGTACGAATGTACGCAGTGCAGCGTGTGGCTCTGATGTGAAGAACGGCATCGCCGCGATCGCATCCCTTTCAAACGTTTACCATTGACTGCTTATATACCCATTACATTTAAATACACAAATATTTATTTTAATTCAAAGAATTCTCAACATTTTCTTAATAAATGTACAAATAAGCAAAAATGGAACAAATTAAAGTTGGTCTTTTTAATCCCTACTGGCAAACCCGTATGAAAATTATATAAAAATTATAATTAATGTCCAGGGTATACATGCATCGGCTTACAAGTGCGATATTGTCCCAACGAAAATCGTTCAAGGCATGAGCATTTTTCACGATCGCTTGGCGATTCTAATTCTTGTACTCACACATGCATACAGATATTGTGCATCTGTATGTGTACATGTGCGTGGTATAGGATTCGATTGCAGAAGGTAAACAAACTGAGCTTGCTTCCATGACCTACTATGTTGACAAATCGTTTGGCTATTAGTTTTGATATAATAATGCAATTGTATTTCAAATGCATATATGGAGGGGGGCGTGTCAATTTTTTTAAATTATTTATAATTTCATTTATTTTTTTATTTAAATTACAAGTAATAATACGGTACGAAGGTTCCGTTACTAGTTAATTTAATTTGTAAATAAATAAATAATTATACGTATTTTTAAACTTTAAAATATGCGGTGATTTTTTTATGTAGAGTTGAATTGAAAATAGCCAAATGAATGTCCTTTCAAAATCTGTTGCTAGAACGGCAACATAATTTTTTGTGAAAGGGCATTAGACGCGAAGTGTTAGATGCGCAGCATCGCATCGGTGGTGTTCTGTAGGAGAGAGTTTGTGTCTGTCGATGCACTACATTAGTCGGCGGGCAATCATTTTTCTAGAGGTTTAAATCAACAGTAGAGGAGAGAGATGGGGCCATAGCTTTCTAGTTTGTGACGGCATTGTTTGGCTTTGGTATTGGGATCATAGTCGCTGTGCGCCACATATGCGGATATGTACCAGTTTCGAGAAAAATGGTGTATATGTTCATAAGCTTACGCTTGAGTGGGATCGGTAGATTTTTTTTTAGCATAGGGTGAGATATACGATCAGATCCGGCAGTTCGGCCTATGGTTGATTGAAGGGTTGATTTCAGTTCGAGTAAGGTGAAGTTAGCCTCCAATAATCATCCTGTGGGTAAAAGTGTGCGAGGATTTAGGGCATGGGACAGATTTGTATTTTGTTTGATGTATATGGGCGAAAAGTTAGAGTGAGAAGAGTAGTTGGACCATGTGAGACCAAACGACTCCGCGATATCGCGCTCATAGCTTAACCCATTATATCCGTGGTGTAAGCATTTAAGTGGGGTTGGCGATAACCCAATGAGCCTTTTTAAATCGGCCCCCACTTTTTTTTTTTTTTGTGGAGGATAGTGGGAATATACGTGAGGTGAATTTCTCGAGTGCGCATCATCTTTTGGTAGCTAGAACAGTTTTTTTGAAAACCGCGTTTGCTTTCTAGAAAGCCAACAGGTTGTCAAATGCAGTTCGCTGCTTTTGTAGTTCGGCATTCCACCAGGGAACTGACGATCTGTGGCACAATTTTGGTTTAAGGGATGTTGCAGTACGCAGCATCGTGTATCGGTTTGTTAGTCGGGCTATTGCTTGGATCACGTTACCAGATGATTGGTTACCTACCAGTAAATCACATTTTGTCGCGAAGAGGACCCAATTAGCGAGATCAGTTTTATATTTTGGTACCGGTTTTAGAAGAGATTGTTTTATATTCATGTGGGATGTGTTTCTTAATTAATACTTCTATCCCTTGTTTAGATTGCGGATATATATTGGAGATTGTAAAAATATCAAACGGGAAGCAAGTTACACATGTTCCAACGCACAGGTGGCTGTGTTTAGTAGTGTGCCATGACATATTCAGATTTCTTGAGAGATTGTATAGATCGATTGTATAGATGACACCAGTAGGTTTTTCTATCCCGTCAATTGACTTAGTATATTTATAAACTGGCAGGTAATATCCCGGCCTTGCCCGGGGAAATATTTAGATGAAAATGCATTTTTCTTCTTGAATTTGACTACTTTCGTCAACCGTAAGAAATACAACTAAATAGTTGAGCCACGTGACTAATGTTTCTTGTGTAGGGCTATGAAAATGTCTTTGAAAAAAAAAAAAACAAAGAAATGTCCCACTCATTTGTCCTTGACTTCGCCCGTCGCGACACGGAGTAGATATTCCAAAATCATTTGGCATTTTAAGCCAATTTCAACAATAATACTAAGAATCCAAATTAAATCTTTCCAACTGTTTTCCGCCCATTGTATTGCCCGCAAAGTACCGAGGTTTCTGTATTTATATTTGGAAATTAGTATAAAGCCACGTGTATTTTTCAAAAGCGGTAGCACATGTGACGAATTATTTAATGTGAGGTGCTTTGAAAATTAGTTTCAAAATGATTGAATGATAAACAGAAGTTTGAAAATGAGTTTGAAGTCAATTGGACAATAATCAAAAATGTTTCATACAACAGTTTTCCGCGTATTTTCCGACTTTAGGGATCGATTTTCCAAAATCTTTGACCACCGCGCCTATTATTTTTGCCCATAGAACCTTGAAAATGAGTTTGAAGCCAATCGCATGAAAATTAAAAATGTCGAATGCCAGACTTTTCCACCGATTTTCCGACCATGGAGCTGAATTTCCCAAAATCGCTGATACACGTGTCAAATTATTTAATGTGAAGAGCTTTGGAAATGAGTTTGAAGCCAATCGGACGAAATCAAAAAAGTTTCATACAACTGTTTTCCACGAATTTTCCGACTTTGGGGGTAGATTTTTCAAAATCTTTGACCACCGCGCCTATTATTTTTGCCCATAGAACCTTGAAAATGAGTTTGAAGCCAATCGCATGAAAATTAAAAATGTCGAATGCCAGACTTTTCCACCGATTTTCCGACCATGTGGTCGAATTTCCCAAAATCGCTGACACACGTGTCAAATTATTTAATGTGAAGAGCTTTGAAAATGAGTATGAAGCCAATCGGACGATAATCAAAAAAGTTTCATACAACAGTTTAGCTCGAATTTTCCGACTTTGGTGGCAGATTTTCCAAAATCGTTGACCATTGCGCCTATTATTTTATCCCATAGAACCTTGAAAATGAGTTTGAAGCCAATCGCATGAAAATTAAAAATGTCGAATGCCAGAGTTTTCCACCGATTTTCCGACCATGTGGTCGAATTTCCCAAAATCGCTGATACACGTGTCAAATTACTTTATGTAAAGAGCTTTGAAAATGAATTTGAAGATGATCCGACTAAAATTAGACTTTCATACAACCATACAACCTTCAGACCCCCATTTTCCACCCATGGGGGTGGATTTTCCAAAATCGGTGAAATATGTGTGAAATTAATTTTTGTGTAGATCTCTGAAAATGAGTTTGAAGCTGATTGGATGGTAAAGAAAAAGGTTTCATACAACAGTTTTCCGCGATTTTCCACGCTTGTGGGTGGAATTTCCCAAAATCCCGTCTTAGTGTGCACTTTCATCATAGATGGAACCTACTGTGAAAATTTCAGCATCCTAGCTCTTATGGTTTAGGCTGTGCGATGATTGCCAATGAGTCAGCACGAACTCTTTTATATATATAGATAGCTTGGACGTTTTCTGATTGCAGCTCTTCAATTATTTTACAGTTTGGTATGATTGTTGGGTATGGTGCGTATGCTACACATTTTACTGAGTTAAGTGAACCGTGGAGTTCGCATTGAATGTCACATTTGCCCGGCAGGTGAGTCCTTTTGACAAATCTACCAGCCACTGGTTTAGTCTTGATAAGCATGATTAAACTACCATCATATAAAGTGTCTTTGCTAGTTATATAGATCTCCCGATTATTTGCGCAACATAAGAAATCTGCTGTTGGCCTATCTGACTTTGCGGATAAGATGATGACAAATTTTTAATTTCACTGCGTTGATTCAGGTAAATTAGGAAATTAGTCGGTGAGTTTGTGGAAAGTTTAATTTTTTTGTTTGGTGCTAGCGCGGCAAAGCGGTTATCCCCGAGCTCCAGGGGCCATGGTGCACAGATTTTATGCATATTTATTAAACTGCCACTTATCGAAGTGGTGGCAATCATTTGACAAAATACATTTTGGGATTTTTTTCCTTTCAGTACTTTTCTATTAGACCTACCGATTCTCACAATTTAATGACTTATTCAGCTGCTTAGAGCCCTATGTTGTTGTCTGGCGCACACTAACGAAAAAGCCTATTACTTCAAAATTAATATTAATATAATTCACATTATTAATGTCGTGTCATAAGAGCATTACTTAGAACATCACTTTTAAGCTAGCTGTGTAATCTATAGTTACTTTTTGCTTTTTGTTTTAATATTCGTGGATTTTATATTAAGTGTGTAATTATTTAACTATCCGCGATCTGCGTTACCGCACATTATGCGGCGCGACCCTCGTCCATTAAATAACAGTTACCTGCAGGAATGGGCTGCTGCAACTCCCGATTATTACTGCAACTCCCGATTATTACTGCAATTCCCGATTATTACTACGACTCCATGGTTCGTAGGCCATTTGCATACATTGCCCGGTACTGGCTAATAATGGCAATGTCATCACTACGCTCACTAACCGTTGCCGTTGTGTTTATTACATTTTTCGTGTTTAATTGCGTTTGCCTTGATAAACAACTGGAAAATCCTGTAAGGATGTTATGCCTGCGTCTTTCAATCGTTGGAGGCGTGGTCATCTCATCCACAGTTGACACACTGTTTTGTGGCGTCATATTTCCTTCGAGGTCTTTCGGCTATCTATCCGAAGCCCAGGCACTTACGCCACTGCTTCACTTGTTGGCGGATGCAAAAACTGCCAAGACCATACGCACTTTCTCAATCATCAGTAGTCAGTCTGCTGTCTTTTTCGGGGCATGATTGCAGCCATTTGCGTTCCGCGATACGCTGAGCACAGTTTGGGTGCTGATTCGAACCGTAAGTCCACTTCCACATGCGCAGATACAGCTCTTAAAATGTCATCGCAAGCCAATCTGGAAAACCTCGAATCTCGATGAGTAGAGATGGTAGTAACCGGTTTCCGTAATCTCAGTGTTGCTTCATCTTCCGTTTTGCACATGCGAAGCAGATAATCGCTGCCTGCCGTTCGTATTATGCTACTGGCACTCTCTTTGTACTGTTTCAGTTCCTTATGGCGATGCTTTTTGCTATTTCCGGTTCTTAGTCGGCATCTTGTTTTGTTCGCTCTCGCTTTGTTCAGTCCTATCCCGCTTGTTCCCATTGTTGTGTCGATGCTAGTCATACAGACGTTGAATTAGTGTTGTTTTCGCTGACGGTATAAGACAGTGATGTAGTCGTTTGAGCAGCCGTCTTCGTGTGCTACTAAACATTATCTGCTTTGCACTCATGGCCATTGTGCTTGCAGTTTGGGCAGGATGGTAACACCGCATGTACTCTCGCCATATGCATGCTAACTACCAGCGGGATTTCCTTGATATAAATTATTATCCCGAATGTTTTGGCAATGTGCCTCCAACAGCATAGCGCCTGCTAAGCATGCCGTGTCCTCTCAGCATTTTTCCCGGTCGATGTTTGTCTTTAATATGAGGGCTAAGTAATTATTTACCTTTACTCCTTTTAAACTTGGCGTTGTTATTGTGTGATTTTCCGGTTGGTTACGACACCTCATGTCCTAGTGCTGGCAGTCACGATGCCGACTGCAGTGTTTGCGTCGGGTATCGTCCAGTTTTCAGCACTTGGTAAGAGGGTTCGAAATTGGTGATGCTGCTGTTGTGGATAATTATTGTCTCCTGGCAATTTTTAAAGGAACATTCCCACAGTATGGGCTGCACTCTTGATTATTCAATTAGTCCGACAGGACGAATTTTATGTCTATAGATAACAAATTTTTTTCATCGCGACAAGGTGAAGGCTGACGGTTTAGTGATTATATTTATGTTATCTTACGTTATGAAACGCTTATCAAAGAGATACGTAACTATTAGTTGCAGAGAATAATACGAAAAGCTAGTTACTTTTCACAAACTCATCCATACTACACAGAAACTCGATTGCATATAGATAGAATAAATAAATTAGAATATGAAGTTGAAATACTTACTGTTATATTTAAGAAATCTATTAATTGATAAATCCAATTATGGACTTCATATGCCGGGATATACCACAGCGTTGCACCATTTATTCCAAATGCAAGTTTAATTCTCTGTGGAATAAAAAGCAAATTGTTTAATTATCACTAAATCATTGCAGACCTAATATTATCTAATCATGAAATGAGTAACGCATGTTCTTTCGGACGTTGATGTACTAAACGGGCTGTACAGAAGGAATATGTATAAGTAAAAATCTACTACGATAAGAAGGCAGCGAGAATTAGGATTCCAGTTAAGACCACGGATTTCAAAAATCAGAAATTGTTTTTGTACCGATTCTAATCTATCCTGATGAACCTTGAACTGGGGACACCAAATACAAAACCCATATTCACGAAAAGGTACAAGAGAAGTATTACAGAGTTTTACTAATGTAGGGATCGTTAAGTTCTTTAGACCAACGCATAATGAAACCCAGGTCACCAAATGCACGATTAGCGGTGGAAGAGATGCTTATAAAATTATAGCTTAGGATCTAAAGGATACCCTAATCGATAACTGACTCAATTCGAACAAGCGGCTTATCATTAATAATATAATTATTTAATTATTTTACTCGCCTGTAAGAAGACATTACGTTACACTTACCACAATTAAGACATAATAAATTTACCCGATACCATTCTTGAAAACTGTCAAGATCAGTTTGCAACCTTTGACCAGATAAGAAATCAGTAGATGACAGACAAAGTTTAACATCATCGGCATACATCAGCACCCAAGACTGAATTATGACAGAAGGAAGGTCATTTATGAACAGAGTGAATAATAAGGGGCCAAGCAGACTTCCTTGTGGTACTCCGGAAGTAACTTGAACAGACTTAGAGACAAAGCCTTTGAAATTAACCTTTTGGGTTCTGAGTTAAATAGTTAGAAATCCAAAGAATTAAGTTATTTGGAAATCCTAGAAGATGAAGCTTGTGAAGTAAAAGAGAATGATTAACAGAATCAAAAGCCTTACTGAAATCAGTATAAATAACATCTGTTTGCATTTTAGATTGAAATTCCTTAATAACAAGACAAGTGAATTTCAATAGGTTAGTGGTAGTAGATCTATATTTCACAAAGCCATGCTGGCAGGGTGAAATTATAGATCTACATAAATGTTGAAGTTGAGAAGTTATTAATTTCTCAAAAATCTAATTAATAGCAGACAACTTAAAAATACCTCTATAGTTCTCAACATTGGACTAGTTTCCTTTTGTACGGAGAGGAATAATAAATGATCTTTTCAAATAATAGGGAAAGCGCACAGCTGCACGGACAGTTTAAAAAAAAGAAATAATGGCTTAAAAATACCTTCAGCACAGTACTTGAGACTTGAGAATGCAGCCTGGTACTCCATCAGGTTTCGGTGAAAATACGGGCTTAATGGCCTTTAAATCACGTAGAACGAGTTTTTAGTGATTAAAGGCCCAAAAATGCAATTGGTGTTAATTATCTGATAAGGATAAGTCAAAACAAATTGATAAGGTTTGTGAACTATAAGTCGGTTGAAAAAATTCCGCGAAAGGATCGGTGATGGCCTGATCTGAGTCAGTTAATGGAAGTGTCGATGATCTAGGCTTCGCATTAACGAAATTATAGCACCCTCGAGGATCCCACTGGAACTGTAACATACAGCTCCTGAGGTAGTTCTTACAACAGTGTAAATTAAGTGCAGAGAAGTTAGACCGGTCAATCAAATAGCGAGAGAAGTCCGAGGAAGCCGAGAGAAGTCCGAGGAAGCGAGAGAAGTCCAAGTCTTAATAAACATTTTTTGAAACATTGAACATTGAACATTGCAGTCGAACAGTCCGACAGCGGAATACTCTGTTTCAAGTCCAGTACAATTTGCACATGTGCAGTGGGAAAGAGACATGAAAAAAAAGTATTCTATATTTCAAATTTTGGTGACTACCTGTGTGAGAGATATAGATTTTATTCATTTGCGGGGGAGGGAGTGGAAGTGCCAAAAATATTTTGGGGCAAATGTGCCCAGGGGGCGAACTGTATGCCAAATTTGGTGAGTAGATTTTGTCAAATATACACCTACCCGTACACACTGGTGCACTTGCGGTTCAAGGTCAAAATTGTTATATGTTTTTCTTATAACGGCCTAAACGTCATTTTACTTTTTATTTATTTATTAACGAAGGCAAAACAGTGCTGCCTCGAACCAAAAAATATAATATAATACATAAATACAAGGAAAAAATTTTAAAAGCCTACACGAAATTACAATTGAAATCGAATAACGACACCAGCACGTTGGGGGAAGTTTATTTGCCAGTCCGGCTAGCTATGCCCCTATTCAGAGCAAAGAATTGCCGGTGGCGTTATTAGAGCCTATAGCAAGATAGAATAGAGTTAGTTATGAAGAAAACTTATAGAATTTAAGGTTAATTAAGGCATAAGACTAGAAGAATGAAGAAAGACAATAGGAATGAAATCTCCAACCCGGTGGGGGAAATTTTAGTAGCCAGTCCGGCAAGCTGTGCCCCAACTCACAACGAGGTTGGTTAGAGATTACATTAAGGAGGGAAGGACCTAGAAAGGGAAGGAATGGGAAAGAATATTATAGTTGTAGAGTAGGAAATAGGAAATAGAGTGGGACATAGAGTGAGCAATCTCCGACCCGATGGGGGAAGATTATTTGCCACGCCGGCAAGCTGTGCTCCTGCTCACAGCTGGGATCGGCCAGAGATTTCCCGTAGGTGATTTAGAAGAGAAAGTTTAATTGAGGGAAGAGAAAGTTTAATTGAGGGAAGAGAGAGTTCAGAGAAGAAAACATGAAAAACAGAATTGTACTGTGTGCATAGAACACGAAAAGGATTGTGTAATGCATAATCAGTAGTGCATGTAGGAAGAGATAAGGGAATAAAGTTTCTAGTAGGTCTACAAGGGACAGAGAAATTAAGACGACTTAAAAGAAAAGGAAAATCTATGTCGCCACTAATCAACTTTTGTATAAAAACCACACCAAGAATTATTCAACGGTTAGCTAATGTCGGAAGATTTAGAAGTAAGTGTCTACTGGGATAAGATGGCAGACGAATATTAGGATCCCAATTTAAGCTTCGTAGGGCAAATAAAAGAAATTGCTTCTGGAACGACTCAATACGGACCTCACTACTTACTCCCTGTACCCATAAAATGGGTAAAAAGGGGGTATTGGATTTGTGCAAAAGTATGTAACAGGCAGAAGGAGACATCTCCGACCCTATAAAGTATATATATTCTTGATCAGTATCAAAAGAGATTTCGATTTGGCCATGTCCGTCTGGCTGTTTGTCTGTCCGTCCGTATGTATGAACGCAAGGATCTCAGCAACTATAGGAGCTAAAGACTCCAAATTTCGAATGTAGGTTCGTGTATAGCAGGCGCAGGTCAAGTTTATTTTGGATCCGAGATATTCCCCCCCATTTCACCGCTATTCAATAAAAACGTTTTACAGTAACAATTTTCAAGGTAGAGCGTTGGGATTTGGAATGTATAATACTTTAGTCACTCTTAATCTTCTGTCCAAATTTCAAGTTGATCGGATAATAAACACGGAAGTTATTCAACAAACAAGTTTCAGTACTGCAGGGCGGGGGGAAGAAGAAGCACAGCCACCTAAAATACTTCGATTGCGCTGTCGGTTTTGCGGTGTATGTATGTGTGTTTGTGTATGTTTGTGTGTATGTGTAAGTTAACGAAGATGCGATCGGGAATTTTTAACCTGGGTACTGGGAGTTTTGTAGTTGGGTATACTCAACTATAGCATTCTTACTTGTTTTGTATTGGGGAGACCATATACATGAGCAGTATTCCAGAATAGGGCGTACAAGCGACACATAAAGCAGTTTTGTGGTGAAAGGATCATTAAATTCCTTTGACCAACGCTTGATGAATCCAAGTACACCCTTGGCAACATTAACAATAGAGGAAATATGCAGTTTAAAGTTAAGTTTTGAATCAAAAGTGACACCCAAGTCCTTAACAGAGGTAATACGTTTTAAGGGAAAGTTATCAATAGAATAGTTACCAAGAAAGGGCTTAGATCGACTGAATGTCATAAACATGCATTTACAACAATTGAGAGGAAGATGATTAGCCAAGCACCAAAGTTGCATAGAGTTTAGGTCACGTTGAAGTAATCTAGTTTGGAGAGGATTATTAAATGATAGAATAAGTTTTACATCATCTGCATTCATGAGTATACGAGAGTGTAATAAAATAGATGGAAGATCATTAATAAAAAATGTGAAGAATAAAGGACCAAGGTGACTTCCTTGGGGTACACCAGAAGTTACGAAAACAGGTTTAGGTTGTAGATCTAAGTAGTACTTTTTGGGTTCTATTTTTTTGATAAGAAGAAATCCAAGACAGAAAATAGATAGGAAAACCAATACAATTAAGTTTAAAAATCAAGAGATCATGGTTTACAGAGTCAAATGCTTTACTGAAGTCAGTTTAAATGACATCAGATTGCATTTTTATACTATGTTCCCGAAGGGAAAAATAGTATATTGGGTTTGCAAAATGTCCGTCTGTCCGTCTGTCCGTATGAACGCAATTTTTTTGCCTTTATCTTTGAGCTAAAGCAACCAAATTTGGTACACATGTTGGTGTATATCGTCAGTTTATAAAGTGTCAAGTTCTTTCTGAACTCACAAATAATCATATTATATACATAGGACTGGGAACATAGTATTCTGCAGTCGGGTGCGTCCGCCGTCGGACGCCGCCGCCGACTGCAACGTTCTTACTTGTCTTTTGGAATACATCATTTATTATATATGAAAATTCTAGCAAATTGGTCGTAGTAGACCGACTCTTTATAAATCCATGTTGGGATGAAGAAATTATAGATTTACAGAGATGCTGCAAAGTTTCTGTAATAATTTTCTCAAATACCTCTATAATTAGATATGTCAGACTTGCCACCTTTTTTATGAAGAGGTATGATAAATGGATCCAGTTGTAAGGGAAAGATTAAAAAGTTTAAGTAAGGGAAGAGATAAAGAAGAGCTACACTCCTTTAACACACAACTTGGAATAAGATCAGGCCCAGGAGAGTGAAGGTATACTATAGTCGAGTATACCCGACCTCGAAACTCCCTGTAGCCACTGCAACAACTTTCAAACGCATCTTCGCCATACACACACACACACACACACACATACGCAAGCACGGCAACGGTCTGCAGGGCAAGCGAGGCATTTAAGTGGTGTCTGCTGTTGCTGTTGCTACGCTGACGCTGTTGCGTCCCCCGCTCTGCAGTAAAATATTTGAAATGTGAAACAAACTTGATCTAGGTGTGGTATAGATGAATTCTTACTCCAAGTTTTGTGTCTCTAGCTCTAGTTGCTGTGATCGAAGCGTTCACGCGAACAGACAGATAGACGCACAGTGCCAGATAAACTCGGCGATTGATTCTGATTAAGAATATATATACTTTATAGGGTAGGAGATGTATCTTTCTACATGTTAATTAAATTTGAACAGATTTAATACCCTACTTTTACTGATTTTAAGAATACAGGAAGTTAAAAACAACAAAATCTGCACAGGCACGAGGGATATGCGGCTTTAATTTAAGCCGACGCACAGTGGCTCCTTTTGCCGAGTCACGTGGTCAAAGTCAAAAAAGTCATGGTAAGTATGAAGTCGGCACATACATATATCACAAAACCCGAAATACAAATAACGCAACATAGATTTCCCTCAAACTTACGAACAGAATCAGACTTAATTTGGAAATAAATAAATTTCAAAATCGTATACTATCAGGGTGGCGACGAGAATAAAACTGGTAAACATAACAAACGAAGAAGGTGTGTTTAACGACGTATAATTTGTAAATGAAATATTTAGCAGGCTTGACGTCAACAATTCAGGGTGAATATAAGGAGATTGATATGAAAAGTATTGGCTGGTCACAAGAAAAAATCTGGAGACGGCACAGTCACTACAGTACTGGTGCAGATCCTTTATCAAACCTGGCAAAAATACAGAGCAGTACGTCATTAGTGAAAAAAAGATATTAGCAGATGTTCTTGCAAATACTTATTTGATAAATGTCAATACTTTAGCAGAGGTGCTTGAAATTAGCACGGTTTAAAGGAACACTTAATCTAATAATCGTCCAGAGACCATTGCAATAACACTGCGGTCGGACAAAGATTCAAACAAGTAAAAAAAAATAGTATAGATTTTGATCATTTGCGTGGGAGAGGGTGGGGGAGTCAAAAATTTCGATCATGACACTTTATAAATCTAGAGTATACACCAACATGTTGGTTGGATGCTCTGGCTTCAAGGGTGTGGAAAAAAATTGCGTTCATACGGACGGACGGACACACGGACATTTCACAAACCCAATATACTTTTTGAAAAAAAATTTTTAATGCGAGTATTTTTATACTTTATTTTATTATTTTTTTTAAACAGATGAGCTTGTTTCCTTCTTTGTCTTTCTTTAGGGGTAATGACAGAAATCAAAGCGTTCCAATGTGGGACGATCGTAAGATCCCTGATGCGATTAAAGTGGGAGAAATGGCTCCGGGCATTCTATATATACATTTTATATATGCTTTCATGGACATTGATGTACTAACAAACAGAACATACAAGTGGCCCAACGACACCAAGCACGGGATTGTTAACGCGCGGATCCGGACTGATTGAACGGCGCGCCGCTTAACGTGCGGGTACAAAAGATCGCGAACATGAAAATACAGATTAAAACCAAAAATTACAGGGAACCGAAAAAAAAACCTATCGATTACACAAATAACGTAAGGGTTAAGATCTAAGTGTAGAAGTTGAAGTATCAATAGATAATAGATGGAAAACATTGTTATAGTAAGAGTATAACATTCGAAAGGGGTTATGAATAGCATAATTAGAATTAAAAGTATAAAGAGAGAGAGAGAGAAAGGAAGTTTCTAGAACTTCTGATCGAAACTGCGAATCTAATTTGGCTGATTAATTCAGATGAATCATTTCTCAATTAATTAGTCTGTGCAGAAAATTACTCCAAGCATGGTTCTACGATCAGAAAGAGAGGGGATATTTATTAGTAAAAGTCTACTAAGATAAGAAGACAAGCGAGTATTGGATTCCAGTTAAGATCCCGAAGTGCAAATTCAATTCTGTCCTGATGAACCTTTTATTGGGGACACCAAATACAAGACCAAGAATAGGTCTAACAAGAGAGGTATAAAATGTTTTAGTAATGTAGGGATCGTTAAATTCTTTAGACTTTTCTTTGTTTAAATTATTAAGTTAAATGTTAAATTATTTCTTTTAATAAAAACTGTTGTTTGCGCTATAATAAAAATTGCCAGGGTCGTGTAAACGTAAATATGGGTTTTGTTTGCTGCTGGCTGTGTGATAACGTTTCACACGAAAAATGTGCAGGCCTCAACGGCAGAATAATCGTCCACATTGAGTCCAAGTCTGGCTTAAAATGGACTTGTGAATCATGTAGGGACGTTCAAAAGATATTATGGCATTTATGAGGCAGACTAAGAAACGCTTTGGAGACATATTCGCTCGGCTTAAAAAACTGTTCGATGGTTTCTCCGATTTGGAAAGCGAGTTTAAGAGTATGAAACTCTTAAATGAGTTTCCCAAACGGAAAAAGGCTAATCTTAGACTGTCCATTGGCCCTAATGAACGTTCGCTCCCTACTCACTTATACACTAAACCAAACAGTTAGAGTTGATTAATGTATCATCCCATATTTCGATCAGAAGTGACGAGAACAACATCTTACCCATGGATGTGGTTCCTTCTGACCCCGAAGAGATTCATGATTCGGTGATTGTTGGCACTGTTAATGCAGGTCAACAACCTAGTATTAATAGTGTCAGTCATTCAGTCGAATTATCTGGTCAATCAACCATTAGCATGGCACCATTGCATGCTCATACTATGGTTGGTAATACAACCCTTGTAGGTGTTCCACCGCGAAACACTACATCTGATGATGTGAAGGCCTTTATACAGGCCAACAAGTGTTCCGACTGAACATTTCAACAAAATTTGTTGTAAAGAATTCTGGCCTGACCACTTAGTTATTAAGGAATAAACCGCAAAAAAGAAAAGTTATTGAATTTGTTGCTGTAAAGTTGATAATCTCCAGTGCTTCCTTTTTTATCACCTGTTTTTATATATCTCCTTCTTCCGATATTTGCTTATATTATTTGCATGCTTCTGCTATACAATTTGTCTCCTCTTTGGTTTCCGATCGTGACATTCTTGTACGTCTTAGTGACTTCAATATTGCCGGAACTACTTGGACTTCAAGTCCTGACGCCAGCTTGTTGACTTCCACATCTAAGCACGATTTTATTGACAATTCATTTGGGATGTCATTGTATCAAATCAATGGTATCCCAAATTCATCACATAAAATGCTTGATCTTATTTTTATCTTGGATCCCTCCTTCTTGTCTGTCTCCCGTACTGACCCTATATCCTTTCCTGAAGACCCTTATCACCCAACTTTCGAGGTGTTGATTGACTTACCTGCAAAGGTGCTTAGCACAGGTACCAAACCTGCAGAGCGGGTTCGTCAATATCGGAAAACCGATTATACTAAACTCGCTTAGCTTCTATCCCAAACTGACTGGTCTCAGCTTTACTTGTGTAGAGACATGGATAGAGCAATTCAATTTTTTTACTCTACTTTAAACTCATTATTTGATTATCGTTGCTTCAGTCACGTTGTTTAACAAGCCTGTATGGTTTACGCGGGATTTAATAAACTTAAAAAATAGAAAGTCGAGATTGTACAAGGAATCTGGCTCTTTCTTGGATTTCTCTCGCTATTTGATTGCAGGATCTAGCTTCTCTACACTTAATATACATTGCTATGATAACTATCTTAGAAGCTGTAGGTTACAGTTTCAAAGGGATCCTAAAAGGTTTTATAACTTCGTTAATGCGAAGCGTAAGTCATTAACACTTCCATCAACCGAATTTTTTGAAAAAACGACAGGTGACTCTGTTCAGGCTATAGCTGATCTTCTTGCAGAGTTTTTTCAGAGGACTTAGTGTTCACAACCTTATCAAATGGTTTCGCCTTATCCTTATCATGTAAATAATTCCAATTGCATTTTTGGACCTTTAATAACGAAAGTTCGCTTATACGTGATTTAAAGGCCATTAAGCCCGTATTTTCACCGGGACCTGATAGAGTACCAAGCTGTGTGCTTAGGTACTATACTGAAGGTATTTTAAAGCCATTATTTATTCTTTTTCATTTGGAAAGACTAATTTTTTATTCCTCTCCATAAAAAAGGAAACAAGTCTTACGTCGAGAACTATAGAGGTATTTCTAAGTTGTCTGCTATTCCTAAGATTTTGAGAAATTAAAAACTTCTCAACTTCAACATCTGTGTAGATCCATAATTTCACATTGCCAGCATTAGCAGGGTTTGTGAAATATAGAACTACTACCACTAACCTATTGGAATTTACTTCTCTTGTCATAAAGGGAATTCAAGACAAAATGCAAAAAGATGTTATTTACACTGATTTCAGGCTTTTGACTCTGTTAATCATTCTCTTTTACTTCACAAACTTCATCTTCTAGGATTTCCAAATAACTTAATTCTTTTGATCTCTAACTACTTAACTCTTAGAACCCAGAAGGTTTATTTCAAATGGTTAACCTATAAGTCTGTTCAAATTACTTCCGGAGTACCAGAAGATAGTCATCTTGGCCCTTTATTATTTACTTTGGTCATAAATGACCTTCCTTCAGTCAAAAATCACTGTCGGGTGCTGATGTATGCCGATGATGTTAAAGTTTGTCTGTCATCTACTGATTTCTTATCTGGTCAAAGGTTGCAAACTGATCTTGACAGTTTTCAAGAATGGTATCGGGTAAATTTATTATGTCTTAATTGTGGTAAGTGTAACGTAATGTCTTTTTACAGGCGAATGCCCTTTTTTCTTTCTTTCGGACGTTAATGTACTTAAACGGGCAGTACATACAAGTGGCCCAAACGACACCAAGCACGGGCTTGGTAACGCGCTGACTCAGCCAAAATGCAAATGGTATGAATCTATATTTCAAAAACCCATGCTGGCACGTTGAAATTATAGATCTACATAAATGTTGAAGTTGAGAAGTTAATAACAACTTAGAAATACCTCTATTGTTCTCAATATCAGACTTGTTTCCTCTTTTATGGAGGAATAATAAATAATTCTTTCCAAATGTTGGGGAAAGAGCACAACTCCACAGTTCAAAAAGAACAAATAATGGCTTAAAAATACCCTAATCACGTGAAACCAAACAGGATTGTTAGACTAACGAGGGTTACAAAGCGATCATTTCTATGTATAGAGAATTTATTAGAAAAAATTTCAGAATTAAGAATATTGGGGTTTAATCATGTTTCAAAAAAGGCAAGGACATGAAACGGAAAAGTTAGGCTATTTTGGTAAAGATTACTGAGGTAAAGAGGAAGCTTGTTAGTTTTTTGTGCTATCAGAGATGACAAGAGGTGGATTAGAACCACCACCAGAAGAAGGAAATGAAACCGGAGGCTGGTTTTTTTATGTTGTACAGTGTTTTCGTTAATAACTAAGTGATCCGGCCAGAATTCTTTGCAACAAACATTGTGGAAATATTCTGCCGAACACTTATTTTAAATGATGAAATTTTCCGAGAATTCGTGAATTGAATTTTTTTCCACCGTAATGTGGGGTTTAGATTTGGCCTGTATAAAGGCCTTCACATCATCAGATGTAGTATCAGGGGCAAACCTAGAAACAAAGATTTGTTTCCGTGGTGGAATACCCAAAGGGGTCTTCTTAGTAGCCAAAGCAGTTGTATCCAATGGAGTTACAGCATTGGTTGCTAGACGAGTTGATTCGATCGGTATATTATCAAGAGTGTGTTGATCTAATCAACAGTGTCAATAACTACCGAATCAGAATGCTCCACGGGGTCAGAAGGAACAACATCCATGGATACGATGCTACGACAGCGACTTTGCAGCAGAGAACTGCAACGAGTAGGATTTAGTATGATCAGACACTCTTGCCGAAAAGCAAATCAAATAAACTCAAGTCATCAGACGCAATATATTCGATTGACACAAGTATTGTTCTGCGTCAACTTATTTGATTCAACACAAATCGTCTAGTCTTCGGCAATCACAACCGAGTAAACGGTATGGGCTGCTTCGGTTACAATCAAACCGTGTCAGCTCATTGTTGCGCGACGATTCATTGAATTGAACCCAATATATGCCTACGGGTAAGCTATGGGTAAAGGCAATTTTACTCGAGTAATGTTAGATTTATTTAAATCATCTGGGCATACTCGAGTAAAATTGTATGATTTTGGGTATGAAGTGTATGTTAAAAGGGTTTGATGCGTAAACACAATGTGTTAAGACATCTGTGACATATTTAAAACAAATATTAAAGAAATTTAAAGAAAAAATATTTATAACAGGTTTTATTCTATTTAATATTATAAAAAAAATTAATAAATACCATAAAATACATATTTGGTATATTATTAACATTATTAACATAAAAATATTATAATTTTGATTTCAAATACATTTGTTTTACATATAAATTAAATGTCTTCACTATTATTTTTATAAATTGAATTAAGAAATATTAAACTGTCAACAGAGCCAGGTGCAAGCCTGTTGCGCCTCTCTGTGATAATATTTCTTGCTAACGAGAATGACCTTTCAGCCGCTGCACTACTAGCTGGCATTGAGCGTATATGCATGGCAACTTCATATAAATAAGGAAATTTTGTCTTATTATTTTTCCACCACTCCAGCAAATTAAAACTATTGGACATTTCAACTATTACTGTGGCATATCTATTGACCTCTTTGATAGGAGTTTCGATTGTTTTACATGCTGACTTTTGCATTAATTGGGAAAAGAAAAACGCATCGCTTGAGCTATTTAAGGACGGAACTAAACAATCAGTTTCGGTAAAACTATCTGTGAGGCTATTTGATTCCACGGAAAATATGGAGGTTTATGTTGGAGTTGAGAATGTTAATGGGACATTTTTAAACGTGTTAGACATAAATAACGATACACAAAATTCTTTTATTGTATCTAGCTCAGTTGCTTGCATGTTAATAGCTGGAGGATATAAAAAAATGCAACTTTATGCCATAAACTTAAGTTCTCCACCCATATTTTGGGCATAAATTTTGCTTCGTCGTCACTAATAACATAGCATAAAGATGGTGCTTTGGTTAACTGAAGCTTTATAAAAAGAATTTCAATATTCTCACAAGCTTCTACTAAAGATTTAACTACTGTTATATTAATGTTGAGAAGTCGTCGTCTTTCATCTTTTTCTGCCAAAATTCAATTAATGTCCGCCCAGTTGTCATGAATAGACTTAAGCGTCCTATAATAGAAATTCCATCGAGATGGGCAATGATTTTTTAAGGACGTCACTAGAAGGTGTTGTAAATTTGCTTTTTTAAAATATTTTGTCATTTTGCAAGCTTCCATGGTCTCAGACAGCTCTGTGGCTACCGAAAATGATTTTTCCAGGACATTGGCTACTGCAATTAATTCTGGTATTATTTTTTAGAACCTTAATAATATTTGAGCCCTTATCAGTTACAAATTTAATTGGCTCTATGTTCTTCACTCCAAACTCTTGAAACACGCTATTCAGCTTTTTAATAATATTGTTACTGGTTGTCTTTTCGAAATCCATTAATTTCATCCCAATCACAATATCATTAACCTTGTTGTCGCACATGTAGTGGAATGTGACGCCCAAAAAATTCCGCTCTACATAATTGTCAGCCAAATATCAATTGTGGCTGATGCACCTCCACTGCGTACAATTTCCGATATCTCCGCTCGCAGCTCCCTTTTTTTCTCCTCTGCTGCCTTTTGCACGTTTCTCGACACTGTAGTAGGATCCGGAATAAGGTCGTCCACATCTATGTTCTCGCCGTAAAATGCCCCGAGTTTTACAAAAAACTTAATCATTTTCATAAGGCCAGCACCTTTTAATGAATTAATTAAGTAATAATAATCATTTAATTGCATTGATAATAAGCACAATTTAGTGCAGAAAACGGTCGGAAATCTTCCGTAACCCAATTTGCGCAAATTTTGGCTGCCTCGTTTGTGTCCTCAGAAGACAGTTGTTTTAAGACATATGTCTTATTTGTCACCTTGCAACACTTATGCCTGTGCAAGTTTGAGGTTTGTCCGTTTTTTTACTTTAATACAACTGAGCACGTGCGACAAAAACAAAACCAAGCACAATTTCGTCAACTTCATTTTTTATTTCCGCCAAAATGTTCCACAGTGAACTGTGCCCTTTGCGTTGACCAAATAATGTATATGCACAGCACAGAATTTTGTCGGCGATAATTTTATTGTTTTCCTCCATTTTTATAAAAGCACAAACATTTTATACTATGTTCCCGAAGGGAAAATATTATATTGGGTTTGCGAAATGTCCGTCTGTCTGTCCGTCCGTCTATCCGCAATTTTTTTCCACGCCTTTGAAGCTAGAGCAACCAAACTTGGTACACATGTTGGTGTATATCGTCAATTTATAAAGTGTCAAGGAGCAAAACTTTTATCTCCCAGACCTGTACAGATAGAGTCGCCAAATTGGCATGCAGACTAATGTTGACACCCTGGACAAATCTTCATTAAAAATGTTTGGACCCAACAACAGATGTAATCTATGTGCTTAGCAATTATACTAATTTAACTGTCAACTGAATAATGTAAAAACAAAATGTGTCGACACTTCGTATTCTCAGCAACTCTGTTAATTGTTATTATATGTACACACTTCTGATCGATAAGAAAAAAGAGGAAGAATAAAAAGCGAGCATTCGCAGCTGTGTGAAATAATAACTTTCTTGGTGTACCAAACAAAAGTAGTTTGGTTCTACACCCTTGATAATTTAAGATATATCATTGTAAGCCGCAGTTCGGAATCAGGTTAGGTAGGGTTAACATGACCATTAAAATAATATTTAAACTCATAGTCATGTTGCGAGACCCACGAACGCCGAGAAGGGCCGCCACGACCAAGCGGAATAGCATGATAGTCGCCCAACGCCATCCCATAGTCGCTCCCAAATAATCTCGATCTGGGCCTGGATGCGGCTGGTCGGAGCCTACCGGGATGGGGGACTTGAGGCCAAACACGATGGACGCACTACAGGGCCTGAAGGTGAGTCCACCCAACACGGGGATGCGGTTCCCGCGATTGGTGCACCACCACCGTGCGGTGATTCCGCTGAGACGGCACCGGTCGCCCGAATCGTTGCAAGGCTACGTTGCGTTCGTCCAAACATCCCCCGGTAGCGAGCTAACCGTGTAGGAGATAATGCTGTATAACCGATCGGACGTGCTTGACATCTGCGACAACAGTGATTGCAGCAGGCAACTTCGAGGTCCTGCCCAGCAGCCGTGGGCTCTTTTTCCTGTGAAACCTCGGAGTCGCCGCTTATCACCTACGAAGCACAGTACAGGTGTATCGCTCAGGGAGAGTTGGCAACGGGACAAGAGCCGTCCGAGACGCCCATGAAGGTGGATGCGGAGGAGGCCAGAGTGAGCAACCAAATCACACGCCGGAACGAACCTACCTCACTGAAGCGTACAGCCGCGACGCCACGTCGATAAAAACGCTAAGTGTTATTATTAACTCGC
The DNA here is from genome assembly GCA_037075165.1 of Hirtodrosophila histrioides. Taxonomy (NCBI): domain Eukaryota; kingdom Metazoa; phylum Arthropoda; class Insecta; order Diptera; family Drosophilidae; genus Hirtodrosophila; species Hirtodrosophila histrioides. The sequence goes on along the minus strand of JBAMCL010000453.1, from coordinate 642,413 downwards.
AGTAACGAGCATCACTAGCAAAAACCGGGAAATTCTAGTAGCAACGAGCATCACTTGCGCTCTGATAACAACGAGCAACACTGATAGATAGGCAACAGCAAAAGCTCGTGGCCTACGGGATTACTAAAGAAATTGGCGAGGATTAGCGGTTAAAGACGAGAGAGTGGACTAAGAGCGCAAGCGGGGATGCGGCGGCCGAGAAGCGGGATGAGCTGAGGCCGCCGAATTGCGCAGTGAATACACAGAACCCATTCTGGATAAAGCAAAAAAAAACCGCTGTGTGTTACTTTCGACAGAATAGAATACTATAAAATACTATAAGCGATATTTGCCTATTTTGTGTGTTGGCTGTTTTAGTCCCACATCGAGCACGTCGACGGGGCAAGTTTGTGCTGTCAGTGATGGCTGTTTTAAGCCTACACTGAGCGCGCCACCAGGGCCAGTTTATACTGTCAGTGGTGGCTGTTTTCTAAACCCTTACCGATCACGTCGACAGGGCAAGTTTGTGCTGTCAGAGTTGGCTACTTTCAAGCCTCCACCGATTGCATCACCAGGGCAAGTTTGTGCTGTCAGTGTTGCCTCTTTTCCAGGCCTCCACCGAACGCGTTCGACCGGGGAAGTCTTTAGCGTTGGCAGGGTACGTATTTTCAGGGAGTGCTGAGTCGAACGCAGCTGTGCTTTAATATCGGTTAAATTCACAAATTTTATCCATTTAAATTGCGCACTTCAAAAAATGCGGCTTGTACTTTGAGCATAAAATTACGAAGCGTGTCAAATTGCACTCTGTCTCCATGACACTCTCCACATATTTGGTTCACTCGCTTCACTTTGCGCACCGGTTTTGCAGTCCGCTTGGTGCGTGCTCAGCTGAGACTACGCGCTGTGCAGTGTATGCGAAATCAAAGACCGAATGTCCCACCGACTTTGGGAATTTCGGCCCTATGGTTGGGAAATTGGAGGAAAACTCTGGCATTCGACATTTTTAATTTTCATGCTTTCGGGCTTCAAACTTATTTTCAAGGTTCTTTATTAAATGAAATGACTTAAATTTTGACAAATAATTGATTGCAAAATGAAAAAAGGCATACAAATTCAACTTTAACATAATAATTTATTAACATAGGCACCTTTTTCCAATATTTCATTTTTACAGTTATATAAATTAACTAGCTTATACCCGCGGCGTTGCTCGCATTTCCTAACTATATTTATTTAAATTTTGATTCTTATAAATATTTATTATGTCGATCGAGGGCACGGTAAAAAAATTGCTATGAAACTTCCTTCCCCACACACTTACACACTTACACACACTAACACTCGTGGATATTATAGTTTTTATTTAATGTAAAATTATACTAATGAATATTATCATTTTTAGTTTATGAGTGGGTGGTTGTGTGGGGGTGGTGATGACACAACAAACTATAGCTATAAACATTCCCTGGACTTCAAGGAATATATTATAAAAGATTTCATCAAGATCCTTTAAACGGTTTTCAAGTTTATCGCGAACATACAGACAGACATTCCCTTTTATATATATATATAGACTAGCCGGTAATACCCCAGCCTTGCCCGGCAAAAAATTTAGATGAAAAGGCATTTTGAAATGGACTACTTTCGTCAACCGTAAGAAATACAAACAAATAGCGTATCATAGTATTCCCTCCCGTGGGGGTGGGAAACTAAATAGTTGAGCCACGTGACTAATGTTTTCTGTGTAGGGCTAAAAAAATATCTGAAGCAAAACAAGAAATTATCACACTCCTTTGTCCTTGAGTCCCGTTTCAAGCCCGTGGCGACGCGGAGTATATTTTCCAAAGTCATTTGGCAAGTGAAGCCAATTCCATGAATAATACTAAGATTCCAGATTCCAATTTTTCAACCATTTTCCGCCCGTTGTATTGCCCGCAAAGTACCGAGGTTTTTGTATTTATATTTGGAAATTAGTATGAAACCATTCGCATGAAAAACGAAAATGCCGAATTGCAAAATTCACCCCTTTTCCGATCGTGGGCGTGCATTTTTCAAAACTAGTGGCACATGTGTCGAATTAATGTAAGTTTTAAAATAATTGAATGATAAACAGAAAAGTTTGTAAAATGAGTTTGAAGTCAATCGGACGATAATCAAAAAAGTTTCATACAACAGTTTTCCGCGAATTTTCCGACCTTGGGGTAGATTTTCCAAAATCTTTGACCACCGCGCCTATTATTTTTCCCATAGAACCCTGAAAATGAGTTTGAAGCCAATCGCATGAAAATTAAAAATGTGGAATGCCAGACTTTTCCACTGATTTTCCGACCATGGGGCTGAATGTCCCAAAATCGCTGATACATATGTAGAATTATTTTACGTGAAGAGCTTTGAAAATGAATTTGAAGGTGATCGGACTAAAATTAGACTTTCGCCAATACAACCTTGAGACCCCCATTTTCCGCCCATAGGGGTGGATTTTCCAAAATCGGCCAAATATGTGTCAAATTAATTTTTGTGTAGATCTTTGAAAATGAGTTTGAAGGTGATTGGATGGTTAACAAAAAGGTTTCGTACAACAGTTTTCCGCGATTTTCCACGCTTGTGGCTGGAATTTCCCAAAATCCCGTCTTAGTGTGCACTTTCATCATAGATGGAAGCCACTGTGAAAATTTCAGCATCCAAGCTCTTACGGTTTGGGCTGTGTGATGATTGTCAATCAGTCAGTCAGTCAGCATGAACACTTTTTATGTATATAGAAAAATGTATTACTTATAGATAAACCAAAAGAAACTAACTTAAATAATAACAATAATAAAAATAAATGAAGAATAAGATGAAATGACAAATTTCAGAGTGTCAAGAAATTGTTTGCAAAATGCGAACACTGTTTGCAAAAACGGCTTATACTAGGAAATTAAGAGAAATAATAATCTAATATTTAGTGTGCTTGCCACTAGCCTCTATTACAGCTTGAAGACGTCGCGACATGGACTGCACAAGTGCCTGAAGATCATATAGAGATGGTAGATTTGACCATTCCTCCTGTATGGCTTTAATTAAAGCACTTTTGTTGGTTGAGCTCCGTTTGGCTACCCTCTTCTTTAAAAACGCCCACAAATTTTTAATGGGGTTTTAGTCAGAGTTCTGGGCAGGGGTATCTAACATTGCTGCAGTTGTACAGCGCCCAGGACCGGTACAGCAGGGATTTGTGCTTAGGATCGTTGTCCTGATATAATTTGTATTGGAGCTTACTCGCATTTTGGAGGTCAATGACGACAAAATTTTGTGCGCTTATCGTCAATTCCTTTTTAAAGATATCAAAAGAAGACTCCTTGGTCATGACATCGTTAAAAATCCACTCCAACCCCTTTTGATGAGACAAAACCCCACACCAATTGCTGCAGGAGAAACACATAGTGCGCAGCTCTCTGTTATGTTAATATAAGCCTCTTTATTACACATGCAATTTTTTCTCTCCCCCGACCGCTGCAGCTAGCGATCGAGTATAATTTAGCTGCTCCCCCGACGAAATCAGCATTACGAAACCATGTATCAAACAGCTGTGAACAGAGAATTTATTCGGTACACTATCACATGTAGAAAAGCGAATTATATACATAAATGCATGCATGTCTTATAATTTCTTATCAAAAAATTCAGTAGACCGTGTTTGTACTAAACAGACGTGTTTTTAAAGAGCCCCCAATATTTGATAAATCTACCTTGGGTAGGAAATACTATCTTCGCAGTATTCCTGGGCACCAACTGGAATTTCTGTGTACTGGAACCACCTTTCATATTCCCAGAACTCCCAGATTCTTGCGACAACGTCATAGCGCTTTGCAAACTTTAATGGCATACTATTCTCATCCTTGAGAATAGAGAGGGGCTCGAGTCATCCCCAACGCACGAACTGTCGAAAAACTCCAGCCCCTGCCAAGCTCAAATCGGATTCGATTTCTGGATTCTCTGTAGCGATCGCTGATTTCCGATCACCGTATCCTTTGGATGAAAACATAGATTTTTGCTGTGGTGCTCAACGTATGTAGTTCCCATGCTGCGGCCAGTCTCGCATTGATACTTTGTTCAAGTCAATGCAAGCCCACAACTACAGAAGGTCGTAAATCATATTACATTAACGTGTGCTTTAGGCTAAAACAAATCTCTTCTTTAACCGTCATCATTAATGGTTCGCCAGTGCAGCATGAGAACAATTTTAAATGCCTGTGGGTCACGCTAGATAAGAGGTTAACATCTAAGGACCACATTGTGCAATGTGCTGCTGTTGTTTTTAAATGAATTAACTTAGATGGCTTTTGAGCAGGAAATCAAACCTCCTCTGCGGAAAAAGAAAACAGTATACCAGCAAATCATCACTCTAACCAGAGTGTATACAAATTTGGGCGTAGCAGCTTGTTCTTGTTCCCAAAGATTGTTATGGATGGAACGTGCGATGCACAACTCTGCACCATGATCTGAACCTCGCCTCAGTTGAACAGTAGATCTCTTTATTTTCCAGCAGCTACAACGAAACACCAACAGTTCACAAAACATTGGATTGGCAACTGGCAACGCTATCTAAATAAAGAGGCTCAGGAGGCGAAATTTTTGGATTGTCCGTCTTTTTCATGAAACCTCATATATTTAATTTTAATTTTTTTTATCATTCCACTATTAGAAGAAAATATTATTACATGCATTAGGAAAATACCTTTACTGCGACATAGATAATAATTATAATACTAGGCCCAATTTTTCAATGCCTACATAAATTATCCTATAGTTGTTATATAAAGTTATATGTTTCATAAAGTCCCATATCAATTTCAATTTGTCAATCGTTTTATAAGTTCATGTATCACCGAAGTATCCTTTAAGATCTTGTGAGGTGGTTCTGAAGGCGGCCTAGCTGAGGCTAGGACGGGACGCAGGTTGCGGATAACGAACGGCCTCCTGTAGTCCCGGACAACCAGCGGATACTACGGACGTCACCATTGTACTGACGTGGCGTTTGCCTGACCGCCTTATAAAATCATAGTCTCACACACACCCTCATCCTACCCAATCCTCCCCTCTGCCACGGGCTGCTTCAGCATAACCACCAATCTCATTAGCCCGTCAGCTGGCAGCAAATTGGGAGCAGATACAGTGGTAAGTAAAAGGTCGGCCGACTTCAATCGACCGGACCCGTCAAAGGCCCGTCCGAATGACAAGCGGACGGCCAAGAGGATATTGACGCGCAATGAAACCGCGCCGATGACCAGAGAGCAAGCGTCTGAGGAGGATTTTGCCAAGATCCAACAGTATATGGAGTGACGAAAGACATCCCCTCAAAACCCAGAGCAAGAGCTTGGCTGACGTGTAAACCCTCGGAGCCGGCGAAGATCCTTGAGATGGTCGGATTATGCAATCCAGACAAGCCGGCCACCAACTGGAGGGTTTTAAAGATCGAGAATACAAACCGCGCTTCTATGCAGGTTGTCTTCCAGATAGATAACGAGAGCCCGGTGCATCTGGAAAGGAAGGGCGGTAGCATTTGCTATGCGTTCGGTAAGGTTGGCGTCAAGATGTATAAATCCAACGCTGGTGCGTAGGCGGACCTGGCCAGCTGAGTGGAAGCGGAGTCGGTGGACCCACCGAGCAAAGCCGAGGCCGAGGAGATGGAAACCGAAGATCTCCTCGGACTCGGATTGCGGTAGTACACTGGGAAATTTATACACGGAGAAGGAGCTCCTAGGCGAAACATCAGCTCACGAATCGGACCGTCCGATTACGGAGAGGATACTCCAAACAAATCTGCATCACAGTAGGGCAGCCTCTGCTGCGCTTCTGCTACGGCTAGCACCTGGCGTGGAGGGTGTGGTGATGGTCCAAGAGCCATGGATTGCTGCTGACAGGTCTGTGTCTCCCAAATACACCCTTTTCACAGTATGGTAAGCGTATAAGAACCTGCTTATTAATCAAAGAACGTCAAAATGCTTTTCTACTCTCACAGTACAGTGATGGAGACATCACGGTAGCCAGCCCTGAACTGGGGGTTATAATCATTTAGGCTGGCCTCCTTTTACCTCCCTCGACACCGAGAGATGTATTCCGTCAACACTTTTCGTGACCTGGTCATACAAAGCACGGGCACGAGGTTTAATTTGATCATGGGAGGAGATGCGAACATCACACACAATGGGGAAGTACAAACACCAACGAGCGGGGTGAGTTACTTCTTGACTTTCTACTAGGCACCAATTTTAATTTATGTAATAGAGGTAACGCCCCACCATTATTATTAAAAATAGAAGTGAGGTCTTGGATATTACCCTTATCTCAGACTGTATTTCCCAGCGGGTGGCGTTCTAAAAAGTTCTACCAGAGCACTCCTTATTAGACCACTGCTACATTGAACTTAAGATTGAAGAATCTCGTTCATTCCTTAAGAAAACTCAAAACCCCAAAAACAAACCAACTGGAGTAAATAAAGATGTATACTTAGGAAAAACCTGGCATATAACTCGCCACTTATTCCGGAAAAGGCCGGGGTATTACGCGCTAGTAGTATATATTTGTATGGTATGGGAGATGTTGTACAAACTAAATAAAAGAAAATTACCTTTAAGCGTTTTTCCGGTTGCTTTCTTAGTTCAGCTACAACAGACAAGATTTCATGGCGATTATTTAATACTCCCTGGTGTTTTGGTAGATTGCAAATTATGCGCAACAGATTTATATTAATGACGTCGCTCCAATCATCAGCAAAGTCTTCAAAAAGTTGTCCTGTAAAAGGAAAAATAATTCATATCAATAAAGTTGGAAATTTGCACAAGACGGATTCTACAAACAGTAATGTTAATGTATGGACTATGTTGCTGGTCCGACCTAGCACGACCAGCTAGAAAAATTAGAAACTATTCGGTAGAGCTACTTTATATTGTAATAGCATACGTGTTAAGAGTAATATGCTCACATAAGTGTTTTGTATTGGTTACGCAGTCGGCTAGTGTCAAATATGTCGACGCTGCATTTATGCTGTCTGTTTTGACATGTGCGATCATATTACTGAACGAATGAGCTTTGGAATTATTTATACATTGCAACAAAGCGTAACTACGCGGTGCGGGATATTGCAAGTACAGTGTGTACTCGAAATATTTTTTTTTTTTTATCTTTCGGACGTTGATGTACTAACGAAAAGTACATACAAATGGCCCAACGACACCAAGCACGGGCTTGTTAACGCGCTGACCCAAGCATAAATGCAACCCGCCTCCCGCCCAACCGACCGAGGGGCGCGCCGCATAACGTACGGTAGCGGAAGATCGCGGACAATGAAAATACAAACTAAATACAAAAATAACATTATACAAAAAGACTCTAAGGATTACATAAGTAGCGTAAGAGTACTTACTAAATGGAAAAGATTGTTATAGTTAGAACATAAGATTCGAAATGGGTTATGAATAGCATAATTAGAACTACAAGTTTGAAGAGAAAGAGGAAGAAAATTTCTAGAACTTCTGATCGGAACTGCAAAACTAATTTGGCTGATTAATTCAGAAGAATCAATTTCCCCATGAATTAGTTCATGTAAGAAAATTACACCAAGCATGGTTCTACGATCAGAAAGAGAAGGCAGATTTATTAGTAAGAGTCTACTACGATAAGAAAGTAAGCGAGTATTAGGATTCCAGTGTAGACCCAGCAGTGCACAGAGCAGAAATTGTTTTTGTACCGATTCTAATCTATCCTGATGAATCCTGTATTGGGGACACCAAATACAAGACCCATATTCAAGAATAGGTCGCACAAGGGAAGTATAAACAGTTTTAGTTTTAGTCATGTAGGTATCCCTGGGCTAAATAACTTGTGAGATGGTTCTGAAGGGGCCTAGCTGAGGCTACCAGGCGGGTCGAGGGTTGCGGATAGCGAACGGCCTTTCGAGGTCAGCTGCGAATAGCGATACCCCTTGTGAATAAGCAGTCCCGGACAAACAGCGGGTCGCTAGCAGTAACTAGCGTACCGACAAGATGCTTGTGTCGCCGTCTTCAAACATAGCCTCACACAACCCCCCACACCCACACTATTTACCTACCACCGTCCTATCCCCCACATCAAATCCCGGGCCGGACTAAGGTGTCATCCAGACCGTGCCGAGAGTCAGCCTGGCTGAGGGCCCGGGTTATAAACTAGCTCAGTCTTGAACGTGTGGGCTCAGGCAAGTGGCGACCGCCTGTTCTAACCAACCTTACCCGGGTATGGCGGATCTCTGCCCGGGTGGACCATATATTTCTCCGCAACTCGTGGGAACAATGAGAAAGAACAATAATAATATTTTGAAATCCCCACAGGACATCCCCGCGGCCGATGTCGCAAGACATCATGAGGAGCGGCTCCTAGACAGGGAGAGTGCCGCAGGCACCGCAGGGTCATGTGCGTGGAGCACATGGCCAACCAGCATGGCAGGCCACTGCGTCGGCAGAAGCGCGCGGAAGCTCGACCGGACCATCCCGGCCGATGGGACCGCCGCTGAAAGCCGACAGACAGGGTCATCAACAGCCGCAGCGCCAGAAGAAGAAAGAATTCCTCCCTCCGCGCGGCCAACCGGGGGGGCTGGATGACCCGAACAGGTGCAATCTGTGTGGTTCGCGGGTCAAGTGGTACCTGAGGTAGCTCCAGCAGGGGCACCCTCCGGAAGAGGCCTTAAGAAGGGCTACGGAGCCGAAGGCAGCGCCGGATCAGGCGAGACCACCCGCTCCAAAACGCTCCAACAGCAGCCTCACGCCGCCGACTGGAACGCCAAAAAGGGCGTGCACCACGAAGGCGCCGCAGGAATCAACAACCGCTAGGGCTGCGCAAGCAGCTGTGGACCACCCCAGCACGTCCCAAGCGGCAGCTGCTGCAGCAGCAGTAGCACCTCCCAAACTCGCGCGTCGTTCGCGACGATTGCGAAGAAGGTGAAGGTGGCTGTGTTACCTGTGGATTATCCCCAGGTAATCCTCAGCCACAGGGAATTATCCGCGCTGGAGGAGGCCATCCTCGACGAGATCGAAGTCGCAGGATGGGACACTGCGCTCTCCTACACTGGCATTCATTTCCGTGTAGGCCACCTAGTCGTCGATTGCACCGACGAGGGGTCAGCCGATTGGCTGATGAGCGCAGCGCCGAGGTTACACTCCTGGAAGGGTGTGCCACTTGATGCAAGGACAGGTGATGGCATACCCTCACCACACAACATCACGGTCTTCTGTCCAAGAAGCGCGGATCGGTCAACCGATGCCTTGCTGAGTCTGCTGAGGAACCAGAACAAGATCGAGACCGATTCGTGGAGGGTATTGTCCCGGAGGAATGAGGGGTGAGGAGCCCTCTTCGTCATAGGGATTGACGAGATGTCGAGGGACACGATAGTGGAAAGAGGGCACCAGCTCTTTTTCCGCTTTGGGTCAATCCCCGTGAGCGGCCTAAAGAGGCCAAAGAAGAAGGCGGACGATGAAGCCACAGACTCGACGATAATGGTAAGGACTACAATATCTACAATATCTACAATAACTACAATATCCTTTCAGAATTTCTGACCCGGGACTGCGTCCCAATCACAGTCCAGGCGTTAGGAACTGACACCACAATAGTGGAAGCGTCGGCGTACTTCGCAGGAGATTAGCCCTGCCCACCCCCAGAAGTGTGCGGTCTGGTGGAATATTGTAGGACGCATCGACTGCCTATCATCGTGGGATGCGACGCCAACGCGCACCACGTGGTGTGGGGAAGTAAGGACATCAACCCCAGAGGTGAGTGCCTACTTGATTTTATATTCAAATATAACCTAGAGATAGGAAATGTCGGATCTTCACCGACATTCGGAAATAGGATCAGAGAAGAAGTACTGGACATTACCCTGGTAAGCCCGTCCCTCAAGCCACACATACGGGACTGGCATGTATCACCAGAGGAGTCCATGTCAAACCACAGAACAATCCTATTCAACCTTAGGGCGAATATGGATACTAGCACAGCTATTCGTAATCCTAGGAAAACGAACTGGAAACTCTACACGAGAAACCTATCTCTCGAGCTAACCAGGGACGTGACTGGTATACCCAAACAACCACTGGAGCTCGAGAGGTATGTAAATAGTCTTAATTGTAGCATATTATTTGCCTTCGAAAGTAGCTGTCCCCTGGGTAGACAACGTAGGGAAACAGACGCCCCATGGTGGAACGATCGCCTCGAAAAGCTGCGCGTTACCACCCGTCAACTCTTCAATAGAGCGAAGAGGGATGACACCTGGAAACTCTACCGTCAGAGTCTTACCTCCTACAACAAGGAGTTAAGGAAAGCTAAACGGAAGAACTACAGAGACTTCTGTGAATCCATAGAAAGTGTGAATGAGGGCGCCCGACTGCACAAAGTGCTCCCAAAACGGGCGCCTGAGGCCTGAAGAGGAAAGATGAGTCCTTCACCTCCAATAACATGGAGAAATTGGAACTACTGTTCGAAACGCACTTCCCGGGGAGTACCCCCATTGTGGATGACTACGTCGAACTTGTCGTTCAACCCAGGCCACGTAACATAGATTGGGCAACTGCAAAATCTATAGTTACGACGGAGAGACTAAAATGGGCCCTTGGAACTTTCCAGCCCTACAAGTCACCAGGCCTGGATAGAATCTCACCTATCTTCCTACAGCAAGGACAGGATCAACTCCTATCAAGCCTGAGGAAAATAATGACAAGTAGCCTAGCACTGGGTCATATACCCAGTGACTGGAGCAGAGCTAGGGTGGTATTCATTCCCAAGGCAGGGAAGAAAGACATCACCAACCCCAAGTCCTTCAGACCCATCAGCTTAACATCGTTTTTATTGAAAACGTTGGAAAAGCTGGTGGACAACAATATTAGAAGCACTCTGCTAAAACAGAGCCCGCTGCACCCAGCACAGCACGCATACAGAGCAGGTCGTTCCACAGACACAGCACTATATCAACTGCACAGAACGCTGAGGAAAACAGTTGATACCAAGGAAGTGCCTATCTGCGCCTTCCTAGATATAGAGGGTGCCTTCGACAATACGTCTCATGACGCTGTCCATGCATCTCTGCGTAGGAAGGGGGTATGTGCGGTAATTAGCAGATGGATTCATTCACTGCTTAGAACCAGACAGGCCACAGCAACAGTGGGGGATAGCACTGTTACAGTCACAACCCAGAGAGGGTGTCCCCAAGGGGGCGTATTGTCTCCTTTGCTATGGAGCATTCTAGTCGATGAGCTACTGGATAGGCTCTCTAGCAAAGGTGTACAATGCCAAGGGTATGCCGATGATATAGTCATCATAGCCCTAGGCAAGTTTGAGGAGTCACTCTGCGATATAATCCAACTAGGATTAAGGACGACATACGACTGGTGTAAGGAGGTCGGTCTCAACCTGAACCCTTCCAAAACAGTTGTAGTCCCCTTCACAAGAAGGTACAAATTGCAGAGGATGAAGCAAATAGTACTAGCAGGAACTACCTTAGTACCTAGGAGTTACCCTTGATAGCAAATTGAACTTTGCATCACATGTAAAGAATACAATGGATAAGTGCTCTAGGGCACTATATACCTGCAGAAGTATAGCCGGAAAATCGTGGGGCACAGCGCCCCATATAATAAGATGGCTATATCTTATGATAGTTAGACCGATGATCACATATGGGGTCATCGCCTGGGGAGACAGAGCATAGCTCGCCACCGTGCAAAAGCAGCTACAAAGACTGCAGAGAATGGCCTGCGTCTGCATGACAGGAGCAATGCGCACCTGCCCGACAGCGGCCCTAGAAGTCTTAATGGAGCTAACTCCACTCAATCACACGATTGAACTCCAACGAAAGGCAACCCTTCTCAGAATATCATCCATAGGAGTGGGTAAGAATGGTATTAGCAGGGAAGATGCTGACAAACTAGAAAGAGAACTCCCCCTACTCATGCAACCGAGGGATGAAATGACCGCCGAGCTAATCTTCGAGCGTCACTTCGAAGTTCATCTTTGTAACAAAAAGAGCTGGACGACACTAGAGGACGTACATCCCATGGATAATCACACAATCACGTGGTATACTGACGGATCCCTAACAAACCAAGGCACGGGCCTTGGGGTGGTATGCCCTCGGATTAAGTACCACGAACCTTTAGGCAGATACACCAGCATATTCCAAGCTGAGGTATGTGCCATCGGGAGATGTGCTGAATTCAACATCCTAAGAAAATATCAGAACAGAAGCATAGCCATACTCTCTGATAGCCAAGCAGCAATTAGCGCTTTAAGCAGCCCAAAAATCTCATCGAAGTTGGTTCGAGAAGTGCGAACCAAATTGGACCAACTAGGCAGGAAAAATAGGCTTGCCCTCAGGTGGATCCCAGGGCACAAATATATACCCGGGAACGAAGCAGCTGATGAACTGGCTAAGCTAGAAGCAGGAAAACCTCTGGTAGGCCCAGAACCGTTCTGTGGCATAGAAAGAAACACAATAAGAGACCATCTTAGGATAGAAGAGGACAACAGAAGGCGGTCAAGCTGGAGAAATACACCAGGTCTAAGACAGGCCAAGTCACTCTTAGGAAACTATGATCGTAAAAGATTCAAGCAATTAATACCATTGGGGAAGAATTCACTTAGAATAGTCACCGGCCTTCTGACGGGGCACTGTAGACTAAGAAACCACCTAAGCAAGCTAGGAATTGTAAGAAGCGGGACATGCAGATTCTGTGAAATGGAGGCTGAAACCTCATCACACATACTAACAGACTGCACTGCACTTGCCAGGAGAAGAAACAGGTACCTGGGTGGGTTTTTCCTTCAGACAAACGATATAGGTACTCTAGATCCGGCCAAGATCCTTGCATTCATGCAGGAGATAGGGTTGATGAGTGAGCTTTAGGCTTAGAAGGAGGCACAATAGATCTCATAGGTCGCAGTGCAACGCCCCCATCACTAATAATAATGTAGGTATCGTTAAATTCTATCGACCAACGCTTAATGAAACCCAGGACACCAAAGGCACGATTAGCGGTGGAAAAAATATGCTTGTCAAACTTAAGTTTGGGATCTAAAAGGATACCCAAATCATCAACCGACTCAATTCGAACAAGCGGCCATTAAGAATACAATTGTTGAAAAAGGGCATTCGCCTATAAAAGGACATTACGTTACACTTACCACAATTAAGATTTAATAAATTTACCCGACACCAGGCTTGAAAACTGTCAAGATCAGTTTGCAACCTTTGACCAGACAGGAAATCAGTAGATGACAGACAAAGTTAAACATCATCGGCATACATCAGCACCCGAGAATAATTTACGACAGAAATAATAAGGGGCCAAGATGACTTCCAGCAGACAACTTAGAAATACCTCTATAGTTCTCAACGTTGGACTCGTTTCCCTTTTTTATGGAGAGGAATAATAAATGACTCTTTCCAAATATTGGGGAAAGAGCACAACTCCACGGACAATTTAAAAAGAACAAATAATGGCTTAAAAATACCTTCAGCACAGTACTTGAGCACACAGCCTCGTACTCCATCAGGTCCCGGAGAAAATACGGGGTTAATAGACTTCAAGTCACGTAGAAGTGAGCTTTCAGTGATTAAAGGCCCAAAAATGCAATTGGAGTTTATTACCTGATAAGGATAAGGCAAAACTAATTGATAGGTTGTGAACTATAAGTCGTTTGAAAAAATTCGTCAAAAAGATCGGCGATAGCCTGATCTGAGTAAGCTGAATTTTTATCAAAAAATACAGTTGATGGAAGTGCTAATGACCTACGCTTCGCATTAACAAAGTTATAAAACTTTCTAGGATCCCGCTGAAACTGTAACCTACAGCTCCTGAGGTAGTTGTTATAACAGTGTAAATTATGTGCAGAGAAGTTAGATCGGGCAATCAAACAGAGAGAGAAGTCCGAGGAAGAGCCAGATTCCTTGAACTTTTTGTACAATCTCGACTTTCTATTTTTTAAATTTATCAAACTACGTGTAAACCACACAGGTTTGTTAGACCTATGAGGGTTACAAAACGGGACACAGGAAACAAATATTGAATTTAAAGTATCATAAAAATATTCGATTGCACAATCAATATCTCTACACATGTACAACTGGGACCAGTCAGTCTGAGATAAGAGCTGAGCGAGTTTAGTAAAATCGGTTTTCCGAAATTGACGAACTCGCTCAGCAAGTTTTCTACCTGTGCTTGGCACCCTGGCTGGTAAGTCAATCAACTCTTCCAAGGATGGGTGGTAAGGATCTTCAGGAGTGGACATGGGTACAGTACGTGAGACAGAATAGAAGGAGAAATCCAAGACAAAAATAAGATCAAGCATTTTAAGTAAAGAATTTGGGATACCTTTGACTTCACACAATGACATCCCAAACAAATTATCAATAAAATTGTGCTGAGTCGTGGGAGTCAACACACTTGAATCAGGACTAGAAATCCAGGTAGCTTCGGCAATATTAAAATCACCAAGAACTACAAGAAAATCACGATCAGAAACCATAGATGAGACAGATTGTATAGCAGAAGCATGGGAAGAATAAACAGATAAATCTGAAGAAGGTGGTATATACGAACAAGTAATAAAAAAACAAACACCACAAAAACTAAGTTTAACAGAAATAAATTCAATATCTACAGAACTATCAGTTATTACTATCTCGGAAGACAAAACAACGTCAACAGCAATAGGTACACCACCACCGCGACGATGAGTGCGATCTTTTCTATATATAGAGAATTCATTTCAAAGAATTTCTGAATTAAGAATGTCGGGCCTTAACCATGTTTCAGAAAAGGCAACGACATGGAAAGGAAAAGTTAGGCTATTTAGATAAAGATTACTAATTTTACTACAAAGACCTCTTACATTCTGATAGCCCAGTGAGAGGGAGAATGTTAGTTTTTTGAACTATCAGATACTACAAGAGGTGTAGAGGTGTGTAGGTGGAAAATATCTCCAAAGCCTTTTTTAGTATGCCGCATGAATCCCATAATATCCCTCTCCACCTCCCTACACAATACGCATGTCCACTTTAAACCCGATTTTGACTCAATCTGGTCTATAATTCGGCCGTTAAGGCCAGCACATTTTTCATGTGACACATTGTCACATAGCCAGCAGCAAACAAAACCCATTTTAACGTTAGCTCTAACCTGGCAATTTTTATTACAACAGACAACCATTATTGAATTTGAAGAAAAAAATTTAAGTAAAATACAAAAAAAAAGAACAAAAATAAAAACACTGCACAATAAGAAACGTAAAAACAGAAAAGAAGGCACTCTAGGGTTAAATTTGTTGACGTTGATCTGTACTTACACAAAACAACACCAACTAACAAAAATTCTAAGCGCGGGCGCGGCGACCGAAATCACAACGGAATCAAAATAAGAGATTAACCGTAACCAACACCAACGATACAGGCACGCGAGAGTAAAAGTGAACGTTGAGAGCGCGAAATGAGTAAAAACTCAAAAACAAAGTATCAGCACTGCAAATGCACAAAACAACCACCAGACTGCTTGTGCTGCTGTTTGTTGTTGTATTTGAACAAATTTGTGAAAGTAATAATAGTTATTAACTTTTTAAGTCCAACTTATGTTTCACACAACCGACGTATAACACAAGATAAAAAAAAACACAATTTATATTTTGAAATCACGAGGAAAAACAAAAAATCGAAAAATACGAGGCGCAAGAAAAAAACACGTCCGTTGCGAATGAAAAGCGAATGTTTTTTGCGAATACTACATCTCACTCCTTTTAAAAAATTACGTAACATTGTGAAGTTATTTTACCTAAAATTAGTATAAATGTTTAGATATTTTTTGTTGTATATAATAAAAGTATAATAAATTTTATACATACATTTTAGACATATTTTCTTTTATACGGCCATACTAAAGGTTATAACTATTATGGAATAAAATGTTTCAATATATTTTTATGTACTTTTTGTTATTTCTTTTTATCATGCGAGATTACATTATTATCTCTATCTTACATGCATTCTACATTGTAAGGTCCTGTATATTTAAAATATAGCATATGTCCTGTTCTATTCTTTAATAAAACCTTATTTCCCATTGATAGTTTTATGTCTTTTGTTTTTATCGTAAAATTCTTTATTCTTCTTTTTATGTTCTTCTAACATAACTCTATCTCTTTTATATGCTAATTCTAGTCTATATTTAGTTTCCTTAGCATAATCTTCTATGTTATATAATGGATTAATTTAATGTTCTGAATTAAAGTACTTTGGTAAATAGCTAGGTTTTCCAAAAACTAATTCATACGAACAATAGCTATGTGCCATTGAGGGGGTTGCGTTAAAACAATAAACGAAGTACTGGAACCATACGCCCCAGTCTGTCTTATCAACCGATATATATGCATGTATGTACTCATTAAAAGTTCTATGAATCGTTTCCACAGTTCCAACCGTTTGATGGTGGTGAGCTGTCGATGTTATGTTATCTATTTTTAGATATTTACATAAATCGTTAATTATTGAATATTTATATTCAGTCCCCGTTTCCGAGATGAACGTCTTCATTGGACCGAACTTCAATATAAAATATTCAAATATTGCTTTAGCGACAATATTTCAATATTTTGTTGCCTATTTCCTTGAAATCATCAATTGAAACGTGTTCAAAGATATATTCCCACGGTGCCATTTTGAGGTGGCTGATTTCATTTATACCGGCTTCCGTTTCAAGCCTTTGGAAAAAGTGACCTAGGTCAAGAATTCCATTAGTATATAAATCGCTAACATCATATCTTGCAGTAATTTGCTTCCCAAGTTTAAAGAAACATAGCATATTTTTTACATGCAAGTTCACTACTTTACGTATTTTGTCGTTTTTATGACTTTATATACGTTAGGCTGTGAAGCTTCTGCTGTAGATTGCTTAGGCAATTCTACTTTATCATTTCCTGCGCAGGATTCTTGTCTACTTTGTTGCCTGGTAGTGACTTTCAGGAATTTTATTTGTATGTCTTTAAGTTCTTGAACGGTTATTCTTGATAACGCATCCGCTATATGATTGTCTTTTCCCTTAAGATACTCTACTGTGAATTGATATTCTTCTAGTTCTAGCCTCATTCTAGTTAATTTTGAACTTGGGTTTTTCATTGAAAATAAAAATGAAAGGGGTCTTTGATCTGTTTTAAATATAAAATGTTTTCCATATATAAATTAGAATATCTTTGGATTAAAGATCCAAAAAAGTATATCTTTTTATTTTGATAACAAAAATGGAACTAAAATTTATGACACAATTTACTTAGCTTAAAGACTACCGCTGCCGCTGCTGCTGGCGCCGCTGACGCTGTCGCTATCGTCGCTGCCGCTGCTGCCGTTCTCGCTGTAGCTTTTGGGTGCATTGCCGCTCGTGGTGTCAAATGCCCCAAAAGATGGTCTCACGATGGTGATCGTTACGCAAGATCCTACGGTGGATATCGTTAACTTGATGAATCGGCGCAGGTTGAACTGCATGCGCTGCAGCCGTATTAGATTTAGGACAAGTGCATTTTGAGTGCGTCTGCACTGGCCGTGTTACACATGGCAATTATGGGAACATTGTTGTTAACTTACATATATATGGTTTGCAATAATTTATTGCCCAGTGTATTGCTTAGTTCTTGCTCAGTTGTACTTTTGTTTGATTCGCCATTAGTGAATGACTTGGAAGCGTATGATAGCCATCCTTTTCTTGCGTTAATACAGCTCCACATGCTTGCTTACTGTGGTTATTCATCTGTGGTTATAAAAATCAGGATATTGAAGGAGTGTTGAACTCATTAATTGTTTTTTCAAATACTCAAAAGCTTGTTGACATTAAGGTGTCCATTCGAATTTAACATTTTTCTTACATCAATGTGATGGGAATAATCCGAAAAATTTTTAATGAATCTACGATAATAATTGCTTCTCATTCTTGCGCGTCGTTTTGAGTTTGTTTTCCTCGTGCACAGTGATAACTTGTGCTATTTTGTTCTTGTGACGTATGTTATACATCGGCTGTGTGGAACACATTGTTGGACATTAAATTGCAATTAATTTCATTAATCTTTACTAAATTTGTTCAAATACACAACAAACAGCATCACAAGCTGGTGGTTGATTTGTACAGTTTATACACTTCTATCGTTGGTGTTGGTTATGGTTTCTCTCTTCGTTTTATATTCCGTTGAGCTGATTACGGTCGACGCGCCCGCGCTTTAATATTTTCTTACTGGAGTTGTTGTGCGTAAGTACTAATCAGCGTCAACAGATTTAACCCTAGTGTGCCTTCTTTTTTATTTGCACTTTTTATTTTTTGTACAGTGTAAAGAAGTTTCTTGTCCGGGGTACAAATCTCAGACCAGCTAAGGTTCTGTTTACAAGAATATTTGTAAATCGCTGGGGCACTGAGAAACGGGGTTTGTAGATAAGACGAATACTATAATTCCACCGGCTACACTATTCTACACAATCTCCACTTGATGATGACTGGGTCGAAACCTCAGTCGCACTCCGCCTAATAATGGCCGGGCTAAAGCCGCGAACACGCACTGCCTACTAGTGACCGGGCAAAGCCGCAGACACACTCTACCTACTAATGGCCGGGCGAAAGCCTCAGTCGCACCAGACCTACTAGTGACCAGGCAAAAGCCTCAGTCGCACTACACCTACTAGTGGCCGGGCAAAAGCCTCAGACGCACACTTCTCCCCTTGCACTTTGCCGCCAGCGCACTACTCTACTTGTCGCTATGCGGGGGTGGGGGGTTAGATAAATTATTAGGCAGATATGTAAGCAGTTTCAATAAGCTTTTATTACTTAAATTATAATTTATTAGTTAACAAGGTTAATCTTATATTACAAGTAAATATAGCTTACTTGTCCTCTCGCTTATTTCTCTGTTTTCCGCTATCCTCTGTTACTGTTCACACGCGACTTACTGATCGATTCACACACGCACGTCCGTTCACTTCAAAAGTCCGGCTTACTCTCTCGAGCCCTTCGCGGCCAAGCCGGGCGCTAGCCTCGCTAATCCGAAAGGGTTGGCAGCTTTCGTTCTCTGCCTTAGAGCTTTCGCTCTCCTGAAGGACGCGGTCTAGTGATAGACGCGGTCTAGTGATAGACGCGCTCTAGTGATCGGGCAACCGATCAACAGTGGTTGCTGCGGCCCAGGCCGTTAGATTCGAGTTCGAATTAAATGCTAACTTCTCTTGTACGCGCTCCGTGCGCCTTTTCCTATTGCTACTTAAATATAAAGATATCGCTCCATGCGCGTTGTGCTTCTTGCACTAACTTAATATCTATATAATAATAATCCAGTAATTCTAGTAGTAATAATAGACAGATGGACATTTCGCAAACCCAACAACAACTTCCCTCTCACTGGGCTTTCAGAATGTAAGAGATTTTTGTAGTAAACTTACTAATCTTTATCTTAATTAACTTTCCTTTTCATGTCGTTGCCTTTTCTTAAACATGGCTACAGCAATGTCTAAAAAATTGTCCAATTACAGAAAAGATCGCACTCCTCATCGTGGTGGTGGTGTTCTAATTGCTGTTGACGCTGATTTATCTTCGGAGATAGTAATAACCGATATTTCTGTAGTTATTAAATTTGTTGCTGTAAAGTTCAGTGCTTCCTTTTTTATCACCTGTTCTTATATTCCTCCTTCTTCCGATATTTACTTATATTATTTGCATGCTTCTGCTATACAATTTGTCTCCTCTTTGATTTCTGATCGTGACATTCTTGTACGTCTTGGTGATTTCAACATTGCCGGAACTACCTGGATTTCAAGTCCTGATTCCAGAGTGTTGACTTCCACATTTCAGCACGATTTCATTGGCAATATATTTGGGATGTCATTGTATCAAATTAATGGTATCCCAAATACATTACATAAAATGCTTGATCTTATTTTTGTCTTGGATCCCTCCTTCTTATCTGTCTCCCGTACTGACCCTATATCCTTTCCTAAAGATCCTTATCACCCAACTTTCGAGGTGTTGATTGACTTACCTGCAAAGGTGCTTAGCACAGGTACCAAACCTGCAGAGCGGGTTCGTCAATATCGGAAAACCGATTATACTAAACTCGCTTAGCTTCTATCCCAAACTGACTGGTCTCAGCTTTACTTGTGTAGAGACATGGATAGAGCAATTCAATTTTTTTACTCTACTTTAAACTCATTATTTGATTCCCGTTGCTTAAGACACGTAGGTCTAACAAAACTGGATTATGCGGGATTTAATAAACTTAAAAAATATAAGGTCGAGATTGTACAATAAGTTCAAGGAATCTGCCTCTTTCTTGGATTTTTCTCGCTTTTTGATTGCCCGATCTATCTTCTCTGACTTAATATATATACATTGCTATAATAACTACCTTAGAAGCTGTAGGTTTCAATTTCATCAACACTTCCATCAACCGTATTTTTGCAGCTGACTCTGATCAAGCAATGGCTGATCTTTTTGCAGAGTTTTCTCAAACGACTTAGTGTTCACAACCTCATCAAATGGTTTCGCCTTATCCTTATCATGTAAATAACTCCAATTGCATTTTTGGACCTTGAATAACTGAAAGTGCGCTTCTAGATGATTTAAAGGCCACTAATCCCGTATTTTCACCGAGACGTGATGTGCTGTGTGCTTAGATACTTCAACTTCAACATCTGTGTAGATCCATAATTTCACCCTGCCAGCACGGGTTTGTGAAATATAGATCTTCTACCACTAACCTATTGGCATTTACTTCTCTTGTCATTAAGATATTTCAATCTAAAATGCAAACAGATATATTTACACTGATTTCAGTGAGGCTTTTGACTCTGTTAATCATTCTCTTTTACTTTACAAACTTCATCTTCTAGGATTTTCAAATAACTTAATTCTTTGGATCTCTAACTACTTAACTCTTAGAACCCAAAAGTTTTATTTCAAAGGCTTAATCTCTAAGTCTGTTCAAGTTTCTTCCGGTGTACCACAAGGAAGTCATCTTGGCTCCTTATTATTTACTCTGTTAATAAATGACCTTCCTTCTGTCATAAATCACTCTCGGGTGCTGATGTATGCCGATAATGTTAAAGTTTGTCTGTCATTTACTGATTTCTTATCTAGTCTAAGGTTGCAAACTGATCTTGACTGTTTTCAAGCATGGTGTCGGGTAAATTTATTAAATCTAAATTGTGCTAAGTGGAAGGCGATATACCCGAGCCCCGTTATGAGAGCTGCCTATGGCGGAACACAGATCGAGTCATTGTCGTGGCCCATAAGTGGCTCGGGGCAGTAGGTATGAATTGGATGGGTGGTCTGCCGATTAAAACAGGTACTAGTGACGAAAAGGTGCTATACGTAAATGCATGGGCTTTGGCACATATCGCCAAACCGCAGAAACCCACATACGGTGTCCAAAGCTACTTGCTTCAAGCGCAGCGACACAGCACAATTCCAAGCAGTGCCAAAACGAGCCTAAGTGCCTTCTCTGCTCCAGGCAGGGCATTTGCGGAAGCAAATCTGCGCACATTGCTTTTAGCAGGAGGTGTCCGGAGTAAAAAAAGCCTCGAACCCACTCCAAAATGGTTAATGGACCTCTAACTAAACCTTAACCACTGTAGCGCTGCTCAGGACCTACGTGCGCAAACGGTCCTGTATCAGATATCGCAGTCATCAGCGAGCCGTATACAGCCAAGAAGGATGGACTGTGGCACTAAAGTACGGACGGCGGAACAGCACTCTGGAGCACGGGCCAGGCACGGTAATGGCTTCAGTAGGAAAATCCCCTAAAATTAACATACAATTTCTTTTGTCTTCTCATATTTAAGAAAATTTTACTTTTTTTACAATAAATTTTATTTTTGTTTTATTCTCCCACACTTAAGTTAGTGTTTAGTTAACATCAACAAACGATGTAAATATGTAGATCCTAGGTTATTAAACCCAAGATTGGGTGGTAATATCGCAAGGTGCCGACAATCCCCCACACAAATGATAACAAAAAAGCATACAATAGGCTCAATAAAATAAAAGCTCACAAAACATTTGAATTCTCAGCATACGCTAAGCTAATTGGACGATAATCAAAAAAGTTGCATACAACAGTATTCCACAAATTTTCCGACTTTTGGGGTAGATTTTCCAAGATCTTTGACTACCGCGTCTATTATTTTTGCCCATAAAACCTTGAAAATTAAATTGAAACCAATCGCATGAAAATTAAATATGTCGAATGCCAAGGCAAAGCGAACCTCTTCGGGAATATTTTGCAGTAGTATCGAATCCACCTCTGATGCCGCGCGTCTGAGAAAGATTTTATCCTCCTTACCAACCCCCCCAGAGGTTCTGCAATGGAACGATGAATCGTGGACAGAGTCCAGTGCGCAAACCCTCGAGCTTCTGCTAGATACCCATTTTCCGGGGTGCTCACAAGCACCACGACCAGATCAGCACCTTCAAGCCCTTTAAATCATCGGGTGGTCCAGATAACATAGATCCAGCTCAACTCCAACACAGCATCAGCTATATCATAGCGTGGCTTCGCAACATCTTAACAGGGTGTCTCACGACGGGAAACAAAGTTTGTCTTCATACCCAAAGCTGGTAGATCTTCCTACTTTAAGCCGAATGACTTCAGACCAATCAATCAGTCTTTCCTTCTATCTACTAAAAACCCTAGGAAGAATTTTAAGTGCCCATCTCAGAAACTTTATAAGCCCCTCGCTACTATCGCGTACACAGCACTCATATACCAAAGGCATGTCCACTGAGACAGCTCTGCACTCCCTGGTCTCTCGCATTGAGAGATCGCTAAGTGTCAAGGAATAGAGTTTAGTGACCTTCTTAGACATAGAAGGGGCCTTAAATTCATTAAAAGGGGAGGGGCACGTGGCGGTAGTTTATGCGGATGATGTTGCAATCCTAACCCTGGATAAATTTCCACAAACCCTTTGCGACAAAATGCAATTAGCGCTCAACACTATAGTAAAACCTGTAAACTAGGCGTGAATCATAGCAAAACAGAGCTCGTTCTTTTCATTAGGAAATATAAGCCACCGAATTTAAACCTCCCTAGAATCAACAACACGATTCTTACCCAAAGCTTTCAAGCGAAATACCTAGGCGTAGTTCTGGACACTAAGCTATACTAGAAATTTAATATAAAGCAGAGAGTGTGTAAAGCAACTACTGCCCTCTTTGCTTGCAAGAAGACCATAGGCACTAGATGGGGCTTCTCTCCACTCATAGTCCAATGGTTGCCACAGCAGTCATTCGACCCATCCTTCTATATGGAGTGCTTGTGTGATGGCCCGCACTTGAGTCGCCATCCAACCCTAAAGCAATCCATAAAGTCCAAAGAAGTGCAGAAATCTGCATTAGTGGAGCCCTACGCACCACACCAACTGAAGCCCTGAACATCATGCTTCACCTTATTCCGCTGGACCTTCTATCCAAAGAACTAGCTAGAAACTCAGCTCAGGGAATCCAATAATTGGACGGCGGGCAACACGGGGCATTCCGTAGTTCTCGAGTCCATACCTCGGATTTCCCCTATAACAGACTACTGCATACCAAAACTGACTTTCGACAAGTTGTACAGGGTTTGCATACCTAGTTGATCAGATTGGGAAAAGCCGCTTCAACACGTACCAGGTTCGATCAGAATCTTCACAGATGGGTCGAAGCTGATGAACGAGTGGGCGGTGGTGTGTACTCTCTCGATTTAGGAATAAGATTTAGCTTCCGCCTTCCCGATCACTGTAGCGTGTATCAGGCAGAGGTGACCGCCATCCAGGAAGCTTCACTGAGTGTCAACAGTCTCTAAACGAGATAGCCCAACTAAGCCTCGAAGGTAACGAATTCGCAGACGAACTGGCAAGACAAGGCACCAACGATACACTCTTCGTTGAAAGGAGCAACGTCGGCATGCCTCTGTCCACTTTCAGACTGCGCATTAAGGAGTATACCAGATGTCAGACCGCTGAACGCTGGAGAAATCTCACTACATGCACGGTCTCCAAACTCACATGGCCCTCTCTTAACTCAAAGCGCACATCTGCTTTGATTAAACACAAGATATCCCACATCTCGACAATCATAGGGGCTCTCACAGGCCATTGCCTAATAGGAACTCACGCCACCATGACATCTGTAGAAGTTACGGTATAGCAGAAGAGGAAAAGAGCGTAGAACATCTGATCTGTCAATACCCCGCACTTAGCAGGAGTAGGCTCCAACACCTGGGACACTATAGTTTTGACGTCAAATTCTACCACATGGGGCCACTGTGGTTCAAGTGTGGAGTAGGCTAACACTAGTTTTCCGCCACCAAAACGTAACCTAACCTTAACACTTAAACTTTCCCATAAAAATTTTAAATTTTTTATTTGTTTTCATTAACTCCAACAAAATAACCTTAGACAAAAGCCAATTTCGAATTTTATTTAATGCATTAACAACACTAGCACATATCGACTCTTTACTATGTTATCAATAAGCAAATCATGAAATGAGAACAGGCACGTTTGCCTGTTCGATTTTGATGGTGAAATTTAAAAACAATTTTTAAATTATTTAATAAATATGTAATTTGACTTTATTGAAATGAATGAATTCGCATCTAAAAATGTTAAAGAATATTAGAAAATTGTGTTTATGAACATTAAATTTAATTTTCTTATGTAATCTGGCAATTACTTTCAATTCCTTAGACTCAAATGCTACTCGTTTTAAAAACGAAAAAATCACTCGTTTTGGCGTGTTCCAAATAGCTAAAACGAAAAGTGATTTTTTGAGTGGAAGTGGAATTGGGAACAAGCCTGATAGATTAACAAACATTTCGATTTACATTCATAAACATACATAGAACTTATTGCAGCTAGTAATGCTACAGTGTCGTCATTGTACCTACCTCTTAATTGCACATTTCTCTATATTCTTCCATTGTTGATTTTGTCATGGCTGCGCGTGTCAAGTTTTGTTTGTCAGCTGCTATTGCTGCAGCGTAAATAAAGTTTGTTTTGTCGATGTCTTCTTTGTGGTTTATATAGTGTTCTCCCCTTGTTGTTGTATTCGTAACTCTTTAGCGTCAGTCTCGTTCGTTCTCTTCTGTCAATATCTAATACTTTGGTGCTGTCAAAATCAGCTTTGTGTCCTGCTGTTGTGATATGTTGTGTCCTTTATGATCTACAATTCTTGTACCTAGCGCGCGATTTATTGTTCCTATATATACTCCGTTGCATATTTCTCCCTCTTTTCCATTGCACTTATTCTCATATATACCGTGATGTTGTTTTTCTTTCGTGTTCGTATACAGTTTTCTTGTAATTGTATGTGTTTTGTAGCTGCTTGGAATGTGCATGTGGAATTATTTTTTTTATTGTCTTCCGATTTGTTTTATACTTCGTTCTACTATAGTTCTACTAGGCTGGTGAAAATCATCGAACTGAACCCTCCACAAGGGTGCTGGCCGTGCATATACTTTGTGTTGTGAGGAGCCGTATCGGCTAAGATTGGGATTAGAACAAACAAAACTAGGAGTCCTCGAGATTCTGCGGAGCAAAGACGGGCGGAGACAGACTTGTACCGGTGGACCAAATATGGTCTAAACTGGAGTATCCCCGGTACGTACGAGCAGGACAAAGAGAACAGGAGAACACATGTATAAGACGCAAAAGGTGATTTCCCGAATAAAAAAATTAACATGGAGGACAACATGGAGCAAACCCGGAACGGGATGTAATTTCAAACGTCGTAGAAAACGTGACGGCGGGCACGAGGAGGAGCAATCCTGTCTGCGTGTCGCCAGAGGTGACACAGTTGCAAAGCTACTACCAAAAAGACGAATGCCAAGCTGTGGCGTGGCGGTGCCGTTGTCTATTCAATAAATACTAAATACTAAGATGGGCAACCGTAGCCGGATTTAGCAATTATGCGGAAAGACGCACCTCATTATCTTTACCACGAGACACAAGGTGCCACGGTGAAGCCCGGCAAAACTAAACGCCGAAAAATAGCGCTAAATATCTTCGACAGAAAACTGACTTGGAGATTCAATGTTGTAGAAAGAGTGAAAACGGCAACAGTCACGCTCTATGCATCGCAGAAGATGCTGAGCAGTGCTTGTGGCCTGTCACCACGATGCATTGGATCTACATTTCCGTGGTATGACCGATCCAACTATACGGACTCCTGGTATGGTGGCAAGACACGAAGAAGACCACATACCTAAAGCTGATTTAGAGAATCAAACGGTAGGCACTTGTCTGCATCACGGGGACTAACACTAACACTAATGTGTGTCAACCCACTGGACATTCATTCTCATCTGCTCGCCCAGAAAATGGCCCAATGTCTCTGTGCAACTGTCGATATGGCACTTCAAATGTGGAGCAAGCAGGGAGGCTTTTGATAATGTTGACGGCAACGAAATGGCAGACTGCATTGCAAAAGAAGGAGTCACGTTACCAAACGAGAGCAGAGAATATATACAAGCCTCATTGCAGTCGCAATACAACGGACTATGTGTGTACGCGTGGACTGAAGGTGGTGAAAAGTGGCGAAACATAATCAGCTGCAGGATGACCAAAACTATATGCAAGAAGCGAAACCAGAAACTCACTCAGATCCTGCTGCCACCGTCAAGGAGAGACAAATGATAGGAGTATTGACTGGACATTGTCTAGCAGCTGATCATGCTTAGAAGCTGGGCAAATTAACATATGGCTATTTGGAAATTTAAGGAACCAGGAGGTGCGGAAACACTGAAACAGCTTCTATGCAGCTGTCCATCAACAAGTCTCCTAACGACCTTCAGTATCCGGCGACACTGAGCAAATGCCTGGTCTATGAGTGATCACTTCATGGTGGTCAACTGGTTCTACATAACCTATAGTTCTACTATTGTTAAAAAAAAAAAACCAGCCCAATTTGGTCCAAATGACACCAATAATATCAACACCTCCATTTGAAATTCAATCAGTTAAAAGACTCTCAGAGATATAGAAAGATCCTATGCATCGACGGCGTCAAATCGCTGGCCAGATTGTCCTACAGCGTCACAACATCTGACAAGACAATCACCTTTCAAATATTACACTAATTGTCATCTATCTTTACTGCCGAAATAGCCGGTATTTTTACCGCATGCAAATACGCAGCTCAACAATCAGTAAATTCGCAATATGCCCCGACTCCCTCTCTTCATTAAAAGCAATATAAGACTCAAAAAACAACAACTATTACATCATAGCAATCCAAAATATATTAACAACCAACAAAAACAAACAGCTCCTCGGAACGAAACGAAATCACTTCACCTAACAACATGTTTCAAAGAATAACTTTCCTTAAAGCACCAAACACATACAACTCCATATAGTTGAGTAAAAATGCTATAGTTGAGTATACCCGACTACAAAACTCCCTGTACCCAGGTCAAAATTTACTTACACATACGCACACACATACACATACACACACGCACAAGCGACAGCGCAATCGAGGCAATCTAAGTGGTGAGTATGCTCGTTTGTTGAATAGCTTCCGTGCTTATTTTCCGATCATCTTGAAATTTGGGCAGTATATTAAGAGTGACTAAAGTATTGTATATGCCAAATCGATAAGACTGAGGTTTCGGCAACCCAGCTTCTTAACTTTGATGCAATTCAATGATCTTTAATCTGTCGCCTTGTTTATTATATGGCTTGGATTGATATATGGTTGGAGGCAATCAATCTTTTACCGCATTTGATGATTTAATGACTCTCATTTTAAATTTGATGAATTGAGTGCTAAGGTGCAGAAACTTTAACTTCTTTATGATAAGCGTTAGTCTAGATTAGTCTACCAAAACTAGCCACATTAGTGTTGTCAATCAAAACAATAACAAAGTTTATGTTGCTAATCTAAATTCTACATGTGCGAACCCTGGTTCTGAAGTTGCCAAGCTCATTGACCCAGGGCAGTTGCCGGTCATTGCAGCTTATCTTTAACCTCAGCAAATCAACAATAACTTTGTGACAGTACGGAAAAAGCAAACCAAGAAGCGCGCAGACAATAACAATAAGCATGTTGTTGGTGTTGCTTCTAACTGTACTGGTCTGGAGGTCAAACACACCCTATTTGCATTTTGGTAAATTTTCAACGCAAACGGATCCAGAGGCGGTGTTAAAATATGTTGCTGACAATTTGAAAGTTAATTCTAATGCTCACTGAAGCTGGAGCGCTTTGTCAATTTTAAACTTGGAATTGCTGAGCCTTTTTATTCAGACGTCTTCTATAATTCGTTCTGGCCTTTATCTGTAAAAGTTGCCAGATTTGTGCACAGACCAAGGTCAATTTCGTCAACAGCTATTAACTTCTACTCTGCGCAACAATTGCTGTGCTGCTGAGATGGTAAACTTGTCGTATGATGCTGCAGCTTGGCTCTGCTCCTCATCGTCGTACTGATGCGCTTACCTAAGAGTGGGACTTTCATCACCCGCTCTCGTTTTGCATATTGCCAATGCGCTTTGTTACTATTTGATAACCTATGCTCTCTGTGCCGTTGCACTTCGCTGCTGCTACTGTTCATACTTCGCTCTTGACGCAAGTTTGGCCTCTCGCCGAACGCTCGCTCTGGTCTTCGCATAACTTAAATTATAGAACGGTGCCATCTATATTGCCTTTTCTCCCGTTGGTACCTCCACCTGCTACTCACCAGATGGATGATCAATTAAGCCTTCGCATCTATTATCAAAATATCTCCGGTATGCGAACCAAGTTGCAATTGGTTCGATTGGCAAAATCCGCTTGCGATTTTGATGTCACAGTTCTAGTTGAGACGTGGGTCAACTCTAATTTCTATGATGCTGAGTTTGTTGACATCAACACCTTTCATGTCTTTCGTAAAGACAGAGACGTTGTTAAACTTCAGCGCTCGTGAGGTGGAGGTGTCATTGTGGCAGTGCGGCGAAATTTGCGTAGTTGGCTCGCACGCCTAATGATTCAACGCTAGATCAGTTGGCCGTCTTTGTGGCTGGTGACATTGACACTATTTGCATTTGCGTCTCATATATACCTCCAAAAAGCACTTTTGAACTGTATAAGGCGCATGTTACCAACGTTACCAATTTTCGCGGTGGCCTGGAATCCCACCAATTTCTATGCGTTATGGGAGCTCTTAACCTTAGCAAAATTATATGGTCTCCGTTTCCTAATAATTCTACTTATTTGCCTTCTAACGTACATCACCAACATGAAATGATTGTGGTTGATGAATTTTATAGTATGGGATTAACCCAAATTAATTCTATCTTTAATTTCTTACATAAAATATTAGACCTTGTTTTTGTAAGCATATATGTTAATTACAGCAAAATTCATTGCTTAAATTCACTTTCTAATTGTGATATGCAACATCTTCCTCTTCTACTTACAATTAAATATTACTCTTTTTTACCTACTTTATGGCCTACTTATAGTAATATTTGTGATTTTGATTTTTCACATTGTAACCTTGAAGTAATTAATAATTGTATCTCTGCTATTAATTGGAACCAAGTCTTGGAGCCAAGCCATCCGCTTGGAGGCGCCTGTGATGATATTTTTGTATCAGTTATTTACCGTATTCTTAATAATAATGCCCCACACTCTCGCAAATTGCCTTAGTACACAAAAGGGCTGAAAAAACTGAAAAACTTGCGCAATAAATTTTACAAAAGTTACGTCAGGCACCGTAGACCCTCAGATTGGGATAGATATCGTCGGTATAAGCGTGATTTTGACTATTTAAATAAATTGCATTATAACCAGTACATAATGAGAATTGAACATGGGATCAAGAGCTGCCCCAAAATGTTGTGGACTTTTATAAAATCCAACAAATCTTCTTCATCCTTACCGTCATCTATAACTTATGATTCATTATCATCTAACTCTGATATAGGTATTGCTAATCTCTTTGCTAAATTTTTTAAATCGAACTTTGAGCCTTGGATTGAGTGTGACGATTAAATCACTGACAGCTCAACTGAAACTCTTTTAACTGTGGGAAATATCAGAGTATCAGAGTCAGATATTTAAGATGCGACCAGTAATCTAAATATGGCAATGAAGCCAGATTGTGATGGTATATCTTCTGATTTCTTAAATCGTGGATAAGCACACTGAGTGCTCTCTCTAGCTTCTGGCATTTTTATTGATAAATGAAAGCAAGCCACAATAACGCCAATATTTAAGAATAGCTATAAATGCGATATTAGGAATTATAGAGGTATTGCAAAACTTAGTAATGTTTCTAAATTATTTGAGCGCATCATAGCTAAGTGAGTGGAGTGGTCGTTCTTATCGAGTTGACACAAAAAATACTCTACCTTCTTATTTCCTTGCTTCCTCTGTTATTTCTCAAGGGAGCTCGCTAGGTCCCCTGCCTTTCATTATATTTATCGATGATGTTGGCATTTGCTTTAAATCTGCAGACTATCTTTTAAATACGGATGACCTTTAAATATTTAGTCGCATTTCATTAGTCAAGGATGTTTTGAAATTACAGCAGGGCTTATCTTATTTATCACATTGGAGTATTCGTAACCATCTGGTTGAAAACTTCTCAAAATTTTGTTATGTAACTAACTTATAGTAAATGTCTATACTCATTTAATGCTTCCTTTTTGTTAATGGGATATGTGCTAACACGGAAAAATGAAGTTTTAAGCTTAGGAGTTCTATTTGACTCAAAATTTCTTTTCGTTGAACATATAAATTACATGTTGCCAAGACCATATGCGATGGCAGGTTTTGTGAGGCGCAACTCCACTCAATTTAATGACCCATATACTAGACTGGCTTTATTTACTGCTTCTGTCAGATCAATTTTAGAATATGCATCTATCATTTGGAACCCTTCTGCACATTGTACTAGAATTGAGCGGGTAACAAAATGGTTTCTTAAATTTGCGTTAAGCCCCCTACATTTTACATTACCTTTCCCCTCATAGAGAAATCGATCTCGTTTAGTGCACCTGTCTACGCTAGAGAATGGGCGAACGATTGCTGATCTAGTATTTTTCTATATACATAAAAGAGTACGTGCTAACTGACTGACTGACTGATTGGCAATCATCGCACATCCCAAACCGTAAGAGCTAGAATGCTGAAATTTTCACAGAAGCTTCCATCTATGATGAAAGTACACACTAAGACGGGATTTTGGAAAATTCCATCCACAAGCGTGGAAAATCGCGGAAAACTGTTGTACGAAACTTTTTGTTTACCATCCACTCGTTTTGAAACTCATTTTTAAAGATATAAACAAAATTTCATTTGACGCGTATTTCTCCGATTTTGGAAAATCCACCCCCATGGGCGGTGCCATCTATATTGCCTTTTCTCCCGTTGGTACCTCCACCTGCTACTCACCAGATGGATGATCATTTAAGGCTGCGCATCTATTATCAAAATATCTCCGGTATGCGAACCAAGTTGCAATTGGTTTGATTGGCAACATCCGCTTGCGATTTTGATGTCACAGTTCTAGTTGAGACGTGGGTCAACTCTAATTTCTATGATGCTGAGTTTTTTGACATCAACACCTTTCATGTCTTTCGTAAAGACAGAGACGTTGTTAAACTTAAGCGCTCGCGAGGTGGAGGTGTCATTGTGGCAGTGTGGCGAAATTTGCGAAGTTGGCCTCCTTACACTCCACTCTCAAAGCCGATACCTCAATCATTGTTTACCATTTGAAATTCAATCAGTTAAAAGACTCTCAGAGATATAGAAAGATCCTATGCATCGACGGCGTCAAATCGCTGGCCAGATTGTCCTACAGCGTCACAACATCTGACAAGACAATCACCTTTCAAATATTACACTAATTGTCATCTATCTTTACTGCCGAAATAGCCGGTATTTCTACCGCATGCAAATACGCAGCTCAACAATCAGTAAATTCGCAATATGCCCCGACTCCCTCTCTTCATTAAAAGCAATATAAGACTCAAAAAACAACAACTATTACATCATAGCAATCCAAAATATATTAACAACCAACAAAAACAAACAGCTCCTCGGAACGAAACGAAATCACTTCACCTAACAACATGTTTCAAAGAATAACTTTCCTTAAAGCACCAAACACATACAACTCCATATAGTTGAGTAAGAATGCTATAGTTGAGTATACCCGACTACAAAACTCCCTGTACCCAGGTCAAAATTTACTTACACATACGCACACACATACACATACACACACGCACAAGCGACAGCGCAATCGAGGCAATCTAAGTGGTGAGTATGCTCGTTTGTTGAATAGCTTCCGTGCTTATTTTCCGATCATCTTGAAATTTGGACAGTATATTAAGAGTGACTAAAGTATTGTACATGCCAAATCGATAAGACTGAGGTTTCGGCAACCCAGCTTCTTAACTTTGATGCAATTCAATGCTCTTTAATCTGTCGCCTTGTTTATTATATGGCTTGGATTGATATATGGTTGGAGGCAATCAATCTTTTACCGCATTTGATGATTTAATGACTCTCATTTTAAATTTGATGAATTGAGTGCTAAGGTGCAGAAACTTTAACTTCTTTATGATAAGCGTTAGTCTAGATTTATGGAGGCGTGTCCTACCAAAACTAGCCACATTAGTGTTGTCAATCAAAACAATAACAAAGTTTATGTTGCTAATCTAAATTCTACATGTGCGAACCCTGGTTCTGAAGTTGCCAAGCTCATTGACCCAGGGCAGTTGCCGGTCATTGCAGCTTATCTTTAACCTCAGCAAATCAACAATAACTTTGTGACAGTACGGAAAAAGCAAACCAAGAAGCGCGCAGACAATAACAATAAGCATGTTGTTGGTGTTGCTTCTAACTGTACTGGTCTGGAGGTCAAACACACCCTAAAATATTTGCATTTTGGTAAATTTTCAACGCAAACGGATCCAGAGGCGGTGTTAAAATATGTTGCTGACAAATTGAAAGTTAATTCTAATGCTCACTGGAGCTGGTAAGAAGTGATGCTGACTTAGCCACAAAGCGCTTTGTCAATTTTAAACTTGGAATTGCTGAGCCTTTTTATTCAGACGTCTTCTATAATTCGTTCTGGCCTTTATCTGTAAAAGTTGCCAGATTTGTGCACAGACCAAGGTCAATTTCGTCAACAGCTATTAACTTCTACTCTGCGCAACAATTGCTGTGCTGCTGAGATGGTAAACTTGTCGTATGATGCTGCAGCTTGGCTCTGCTCCTCATCGTCGTACTGATGCGCTTACCTAAGAGTGGGACTTTCATCACCCGCTCTCGTTTTGCATATTGCCAATGCGCTTTGTTACTATTTGATAACCTATGCTCTCTGTGCCGTTGCACTTCGCTGCTGCTACTGTTCATACTTCGCTCTTGACGCAAGTTTGGCCTCTCGCCGAACGCTCGCTCTGGTCTTCGCATAACTTAAATTATAGAACGGTGCCATCTATATTGCCTTTTCTCCCGTTGGTACCTCCACCTGCTACTCACCAGATGGATGATCAATTAAGCCTTCGCATCTATTATCAAAATATCTCCGGTATGCGAACCAAGTTGCAATTGGTTCAATTGGCAACATCCGCTTGCGATTTTGATGTCACAGTTCTAGTTGAGACGTGGGTCAACTCTAATTTCTGGCTCGCACGCCTAATGATTCAACGCTAGATCAGTTGGCCGTCTTTGTGGCTGGTGACATTGACACTATTTGCATTTGCGTCTCATATATACCTCAAAAAGCACTTTTGAACTGTATAAGGCGCATGTTACCAACGTTACCAATTTTCGCGGTGGCCTGGAATCCCACCAATTTCTATGCGTTATGGGAGCTCTTAACCTTAGCAAAATTATATGGTCTCCGTTTCCTAATAATTCTACTTATTTGCCTTCTAACGTACATCACCAACATGAAATGATTGTGGTTGATGAATTTTATAGTATGGGATTAACCCAAATTAATTCTATCTTTAATTTCTTACATAAAATATTAGACCTTGTTTTTGTAAGCATATATGTTAATTACAGCGAAATTCATTGCTTAAATTCACTTTCTAATTGTGATATGCAACATCTTCCTCTTCTACTTACAATTAAATATTACTCTTTTTTACCTACTTTATGGCCTACTTATAGTAATATTTGTGATTTTGATTTTTCACATTGTAACCTTGAAGTAATTAATAATTGTATCTCTGCTATTAATTGGAACCAAGTCTTGGAGCCAAGCCATCAGCTTGGAGGCGCCTGTGATGATATTTTTGTATCAGTTATTTACCGTATTCTTAATAATAATGCCCCACACTCTCGCAAATTGCCTTAGTACACAAAAGGGCTGAAAAAACTGAAAAACTTGCGCAATAAATTTTACAAAAGTTACGTCAGGCACCGTAGACCCTCAGATTGGGATAGATATCGTCGGTATAAGCGTGATTTTGACTATTTAAATAAATTGCATTATAACCAGTACATAATGAGAATTGAACATGGGATCAAGAGCTGCCCCAAAATGTTGTGGACTTTTATAAAATCCAACAAATCTTCTTCATTCTTACCGTCATCTATAACTTATGATTCATTATCATCTAAGTCTGATATAGGTATTGCTAATCTCTTTGCTAAATTTTTTAAATCGAACTCTGAGCCTTGGGTTGAGTGTGACGATTAAATCACTGACAGCTCAACTGAAACTCTTTTAACTGTGGGAAATATCAGAGTATCAGAGTCAGATATTTAAGATGCGGCCAGTAATCTAAATATGGCAATGAAGCCAGATTGTGATGGTATATCTTCTGATTTCTTAAATCGTGGATAAGCACACTGAGTGCTCTCTCTAGCTTCTGGCATTTTTATTGATAAATGGAAGCAAGCCACGATAACGCCAATATTTAAGAATAGCTATAAATGCGATATTAGGAATTATAGAGGTATTGCAAAACTTAGTTATGTTTCTAAATTATTTGAGCTAAGTGAGTGGAGTGGTCGTTCTTATCGAGTTGACACAAAAAATACTCTACCTTCTTATTTCCTTGCTTCCTCTGTTATTTCTCAAGGGAGCTCGCTAGGTCCCCTGCCTTTCATTATATTTATCGATGATGTTGGCATTTGCTTTAAATCTGCAGACTATCTTTTAAATACGGATGACCTTTAAATATTTAGTCGCATTTCATTAGTCAAGGATGTTTTGAAATTACAGCAGGGCTTATCTAATTTATCAGATTGGAGTATTCGTAACCATCTGGTTGAAAACTTCTCAAAATTTTGTTATGTAACTAACTTATAGTAAATGTCTATACTCATTTAATGCTTCCTTTTTGTTAATGGGATATGTGCTAACACGGAAAAATGAAGTTTTAAGCTTAGGAGTTCTATTTGACTCAAAATTTCTTTTCGTTGAACATATAAATTACATGTTGCCAAGACCATATGCGATGGCAGGTTTTGTGAGGCGCAACTCCACTCAATTTAATGACCCATATACTAGACTGGCTTTATTTACTGCTTCTGTCAGATCAATTTTAGAATATGCATCTATCATTTGGAACCCTTCTGCACATTGTACTAGAATTGAGCGGGTAACAAAATGGTTTCTTTAATTTGCGTTAAGCCCCCTACATTTTACATTACCTTTTCCCTCATAGAGAAATCGATCTCGTTTAGTGCACCTGTCTACGCTAGAGAATGGGCGAACGATTGCTGATCTAGTATTTTTCTATATACATAAAAGAGTTCGTGCTAACTGACTGACTGACTGATTGGCAATCATCGCACATCCCAAACCGTAAGAGCTACAATGCTGAAATTTTTTACAGAAGCTTCCATCTATTATGAAAGTACACACTATTTTGGAAAATTCCACCCACAAGCGTGGAAAATCGCGGAAAACTGTTGTACGAAACTTTTTGTTTACCATCCACTCGTTTTGAAACTCATTTTTAAAGATATAAACAAAATTTCATTTGACGCG
Organism: Hirtodrosophila histrioides; assembly: GCA_037075165.1. Lineage (NCBI taxonomy): Eukaryota > Metazoa > Arthropoda > Insecta > Diptera > Drosophilidae > Hirtodrosophila > Hirtodrosophila histrioides. The sequence goes on along the minus strand of JBAMCL010000453.1, from coordinate 606,443 downwards.
TATTTCTCCGATTTTGGAAAATCCACCCCCATGGGCGGAAAATGGGGGCTACAATGTTGTATTGGCGAAAGTTTAATATTAGTCCGATCACCTTCAAATTCATTTTCAAGGCTCTTCACGTAAAATAATTTGACATGTCTATCAGCGATTTTGGGAAATTCAGCCCCATGGTCGGAAAATCGATGGAAAACTCTGGCATTTGACAATTTTAATTTCATGCGATTAGCTTCTAACTCATTTTCAAGGTTCTATGGGAAAAAATAATAGGTGCAGTATTCAAAGATATTGGAAAATCGATCACCAATGTAGGAAAATTCCCGGAAAACTGTTGTGGGAAACATTTTTGATTATCATCCTATATTACTTATAAAACATTTTTGATTATCGTCCGATTGACTTCAAACTCATTTTCAAACTTTTCTGTTTATCATTCAATTATTTTGAAACTAATTGTAAAAGCACCTCACATTAAATAATTCGACACATGTGCACGTTCACGGTCGGAAAAGCGGTGAAGTCTGGAAGTCAGCATTTTCGATTTTCATGCGAATACTAGTTTACAAATATAAATTCAAAAAAATCGGTACTTTGCGGGCAATACAACGGGCGGAAAATAGTTGGAACGAAATTAGTCTGGATTCTTAGAATTATGAAATTGGCTTCAAATACCAAATGATTTTGGAAAATCTACTCCGCGTGGTCACGGGCGGCAAATGGAAGTCAAGGACCAATGACTGGGATAATTTGTTGTTTTGCTTCAGACATTTTTAAAGCCCTGCACAAAAAACATTACTCACGTAGCTCAGCTAATTAGTTGTATTTCTTACGGTTGACGAAAATAGTCAAATTCAAAATGATGCACTTTCATCTAAATAGTTCCCCGGGCATGGTCGGAGTATTACCTGCTATGTTATATATAATATAAAAATAAAAATTAATGCGATATTGTTCGAAACGAATATCGTTCAAGGCGTGCGTATTTTTAACAAGCGCGCTTGGCGATTCCATTTGTTGTTAATAATATTATTATTGGCAATATAGACTGCTCAGCTCTTCTTTCGAATATAAATTTTTGTGTGGCGGGTAGACAATTGCGATTGCAACTGTCTATTCTCTTAATGAGCTCTTAACACGAGCCTTGAAGTTGCCAACTGACATGCGGTTTGACTTCAGTCAAAACACATTACTTATTAAGGAACAACTTCAAAAGTTCTTTTTATAATATTCAAATTTGTTATTTTAATATTATTATTATAATTTTAAAGTTTAGTATGCTAAGCTAGACCTAGAATAACCAGAAAGTCCTTTGACATTGGTTCAATAATAAATAAATAAATAAATAGGTTAGGGTAGGTTACAGTGGCTGGAGCAGAAGCCTACTCCACACTTGGACCAAGAATTGGCCCCTTGTGATACCACATGATGTCTTTTAAACATTTTGTTCCCCACTAAGCCAATTTGACGATTTTAGGAATTTGAGGATATTGTATATCCCAACCTCGGATACGTCCGAAGGGTATCAAAACTGCAGTGTACCAGTTGATGTTATGCATGCGCAGTCAGAGGGTGGCTTCCTGGATGGCCCTCACCTCTGCCTGATGCACGCTACAGTGGTCGGGATAACGGAAGCTTGTTCCGATTCCTAAACCGGGGGAATATACACCGCCGCCCACACGTTCATCCAACTTCGACCCATCAGTGAAGATTCTGATCGAGCCTAGTACATGTTGAAACTGCTTTTCCCAGTCTAATCGGCTAGGTATGCAGACTCTGTATAACTTGGCAAAAGTCAGTTTTGATGTGCATTAGCCTGTAGTGGAGGGAATCCGAGGTATGGACTTGAGAACTGCGGTATGCCTCGTGGTGCCCGTCGTCCAGTTGTTGGATTCCCTGAGTCTAATGGCTCAGTTTCTAGCTAATTCTTTGGACAGTAGGTCCAGCGGTATTAGATGAAGCATGATGTTCAGGGCTTCGGTTGAAGTGGTGCGTAGGGCACCATTTATGCATATTTCTACAGTTCTTTGAACTTTATGGATTGTTTTGAGGATGGATGGATGGTAGATCAAGTGCGGGCCACCACACTAGCACTTCATAAAGTAGGATGGGACGGATGACTGCTGTATACAGCCAATGGACTATGCGTGGAGGGAAATCCCATCAGTGCACTTTGGTCCAGATGCCGTTCTGTTTGGCATAAAGTCGAAAAATTGAGTTACATGGTTCAAACTTCGCACATTTTATTGTTATGGCATTAATAATGTGTGAAAAAAAATTGGGCCAGTGCGACCACGCCCACGCTTGCCGCCCCTGCAAACTGATTGATAGTAGATTTAGAACAAATATATATTATTTCCTGTTCTATTTAATTACTTACTTATTTTTTAAATTCAACTTTCTTCTTCATCCAATTCAATATTATAAATATCCTCATCGTCATCAGAATCGCACTGCAGATCATTTTCATTTTCAGCTGTAGACGGAAGGTCCAAAAGACTTAATTCCTCTTTTGAGAAGGGTTTTTTTATTTTTTCTTTCTCTTCCTTAGGAAACACTCGACAATAATGGATCCGAGGAATCTATAGCTCTGTGAAACATATCAGTTATAGTACTGAGCCGACTATTTTTCCTTGAATGCGACAATCTATCTTTCTTGCAAACTTTGTTGCGTGCTTTAGAAGCATTTTCGCCCAAGCATCCTAGTGGAACCAAGCTCGAATTATTAATCTGGTAACCGTTAGCCAATATTTTATGAATTGTTGGTGACATCGGATACCATGGGTAGCTACGCATATATAATGAAAAAGTTGTTTCACAAAATAAGTGAAATTTTTCCGAATTTATATAATAATTGGAAGAAATGGCGATTAAAATGGCGTGAAATTTATTTAAAAGATCTTCGCTGAAGTTGGTAAAAGATGCTAGTAGTTTAGTATTGGAAAAAGCTCTCCTACTAGCATGCTTATCCGAAGACCCATTTCGTTCCAAAACTTTTCTTGAACATATTTTTCCCGTTTGCTCATTTCAATCTTATCATCACCTTTTATATGCAATTTTTTTAATTCAATTTTATATGAAATGTTCAAGACAAATTATAGAAAAGGGGGATGAGTTTTTGGTTTGTGGCTAAAAACAACACTCACAAGTACAATCTGGACCAATTAGTTGCTTTCAGCAAGGTACAGCTTATTAGTTATATTCCACGAAACACGGAGAACGCATGTTAGTTTTCTAAAAAAAACCACATAAATTGGACATTACACAACACTAAATTCCTAGAACTACACATAAAATAACAATATACATTAAATAGTGCATACCTTGAAGATTACTTTCCATAATTTAGTTGAATTTTCTGGACCAATTTAACGCGTGTGGCACAACACAAAGCAACTAAATATTTTGGCGCAAATTTCTATTCGGAAATCAGTTGATCGCTAGCTTACTTTTAAAAGCTCTCAAAAAGCTTAGGTGGCGCTTTTAAAGCTTTTCATTAAAATTTTTATAATGTATGATGAATTTACTTTAAGATTAAAATAAGAAAACAACGATATATTAACATAAAAAAATCGACTTTATGCCAAAAAAAACGACATCTGGACCATAGTGCAGTGCATAAAGAGCAGAGGTTGCCTTGCATACCCTCTGCTTTATATTTTCTTTCCAGTATAGTTTGCTATCCAAAACAACACCTAAGTACTTCGCCTGAAAGCTCTGGGTAAGAATCGTGTTATTGATGCTAGGGAAGCTTAAGATTGGGGGTTTATATTTCCTAGTGAAAAGAATGAGCTCTGTCTTGCTCGGATGCACTCCTAGTCCACGGGTTTTGGTCCATTTTACTAAAGTATTGAGCGCTGATTGCATTCTGTCACAGAGGGTTTGCGGAAATTTACCCTGGGTTAGGATTGCAACATCATCCGAGTAGGCTACCGCCACGTGCCCCTCCTCCTCCAGTGTACATAGCAGTTGGTTTATCACCAGTACCCATAGAAGTGGAGATAGGACACCTCCCTGAGGAGTGCCTCTACTAACGCACCTGCTGATCGAGGACTCTCCTAAGCAGGAGCTCGCTGTCCTGCTGGTGAGCAACAGATCTATGAGCTCCACCAGGGGGTCCCCAACCCCCAGACTCGTGAGTGCGGAGGTGATAGCTACTGGAAGAACGTTGACAAAAGCTCCTTCTATGTATAAGAATGTCACCAAGCTGTTTTCTTTGAAAAAAAAAATAAATAAGAATATATACACTTTATAGCAGGGGTGCCCAGCCCATTGCTCATCTGGCTCATTTTGTTATTGTAATTGCTCTTAGCATAGGCAGCAATGCGCGTATACATGCACAGCTCTAGTCATAAACCAATGCATAATACAAAAACAATATTGCGTGTTCCCTTTCTTATCTCTTTTCGCTGGCTGGGCTCATGATCAAAGCAACAACACTTCATTACTTTGTTGTTGCGCTACTGAATTTCGGTGTAATTTTGTTGTTGCTCTTCGTTGAGGCCTGCACTTTAAAAAAATGCTATTTGATTGAACGCTGGACACGATATTTTTCTGCAAACCATTTTAAGTGCATTATTTGCATTTAAATAATAGTTACAATAAAATAGTGGTGGTGAAAAGATGAATAGCTGGACGCCGAACTTTTTTTGGAAAACATTTTTAGGTGTGAAAACAATGCAATATTTGCAAAGAAATAATAGAAATTGTATCTACTTTTTATCGGTGCACACAATAAAATGAAAAAAATTGTTTGCCTTAGATGTGTTAGTGTTTTCTTGCATATGTATTGAAGTTTGCTCTTCCATAAGCAGCGTTTGGTCACCCCTGCTTTATAGGGTCGGAGATGTCTCCATTTGCCTGTAACATATATTTGCACAGATTTAGTATCCTCTTTTTACCCATTTTATGGGTACAGTGAGTAAAAAAATAAATTTTGAAAAAAAAATAAAAAAAAATTGTACGTTACCATAATTATATATAATACCAGATACCAATCATCACATAATTTATTTTTTTTATTATAAACATGGACGTTGATGTACTAAACCGGGCAGTACATTTAAGTGGCCCAACGACACCAGGCACGGGCTTGTTAACGCGCGGACAAAATGCAACCCACCTCTCGCCCAACCGACCGAGGCGCGCGCAAAACGTGCGGTAACGAAAGAAAGCCGCTTGTTTGAATTAAGACAGTTGATGATTTGGGTATCCTTTCACAATTTCCGTAGCTCTAAAATAAATGAAAGATCTTTAAAATCGGAACAATGATTACATGTGAAAAATATCAGAAAAATTTCCAGAGAATTTCTATGGTGTAAATTCCTGTGAAAGCAAACTTCAACTTTGACCAAGTCTTCAGAAGAATTCTTCACTACGATTTTAAGGATCTTAAACTCATTTTACTGTTAAATGTCTTTTAAATTTTGACAATATCTTGTTTCGTTTCGAAGATATGATTTTTGCAACGCTTCGCTTTCGCAAACGGACGTGTTTTTTTCTTGCGCCTCGAAATTAATTTTTCTTTCCCCGATCTTAGCAATTATTAAATTGCAAGTTTTATATTTGTGACTTTTGTCTACATTCGGTTGTGTTAAACACCTGTGTTGGACTTTAATTGTAATTATTTTTGCTTTATTTGCAAATTTAAAATATTTTGTGCCTAAACACAACAACAAACTGCAGCCAATCATTCTGTTTGATTTTGCAGTTGCATTGCTGTCTGCATATAATTTGTTTTTGTGCGTACTCACTTCGCTCTCTTTTTTTATCTCTCTCCCGCGCTTGCATTAGTTGTGTTGTTGGTGTTGGTCGCGGTCTTCTCTGTTAGAATTCCGTTTGTGAGTTTCGGTCGTCCCGCCCGCGCTTTGTGTTGTTATTGCGTTTGTAAGTACAAATCAGCGGTAGTTGTTTAACCCTAGGGTGCCTTCTGTTCTATTTACAACTTTTTTGGTTCAGTTGCTTTATATTTTTTTTTTGTTTATTCTTTTATTATATTCTATTTTCTTAAATTTAAATACCTTTTGGCTGTGTGATAATGTGTCACAGGAAAAATGTGCTGGCCTAAACGGCAGAATTGTGGACCAGATTGACTCAAAATCTGGCCTCAAGTGGACATGTGTATCCTGTAGGGATGTTGAACGGGACATCATGGGTTTCATGAGGCAGACTAATAAAGGCTTTGGTGACATATTCGGGCGGTTCAAAAAACTGTTCGACGGTTTTTCCGATTTGGAGAACGAATTCAAAAGAATGATACTTTCAAATGAGTCTTCAAAACGGAAAAAGGCTAATTTTAGGCTATCTATTGGCCCCAATGAACTGCAACTCCCCACACATGCTTCCACAACATCCGCAACTAATAAACAGTTAGAATTGATAAATTTATCGTCCCCCTCTCCTCATAATTCAATAATCAGAAGTGACGAGAATAGCATTGTACCCATGGA
>JBAMCL010000450.1:0-71142 GCA_037075165.1 Hirtodrosophila histrioides | reverse complement strand
TACGTGACCCTATATTCATGCATGAAAAGCTTTCCAAAGCTTTCACCTTATAGCAAAATCCAAAGTTGAATTCTCGACATATTTTGCGTGATCCCTATATTCATGCATGATACGCAAATTTCTCAAAAATTTTCATGCTTCCATAACTTTGTCAAAACCGAACCGATTTTCGTGCTAAGGTCTTTGTTGTCATGGTTGGACTTATACCGAAATCAAAAATTGAATTTTCGACATATTTTGCGTGACCCTATATTCATGCATGAAACGCTAATTTACCCAAAGCTTTCACCGCATAGCAAAATCCAAAGTTGAACTCTCGACATATTTTGCGTGATCCTATATTCATGCATGTCACGCAAATTTCTCCAAAATTTTCATGCTTCCATAACTTTGTCAAAATCGAACCGATTTTCGTGCTAACGTCTTTGTTGTCATGGTTGGACTTATAGCGAAATCAAAAATTGAATTTTCGACATATTTTGCGTGACCCTATATTCATGCATGAAAAGCTAATTTACCCAAAGCTTTTACCGCATAGCAAAATCCAAAGTTGAACTCTCGACATATTTTGCGTGATCCTATATTCATGCATGATACGCAAATTTCTCCAAAATTTTCAGCCTTCCATAAATTTGTCAAAACCGAACCGATTTTCGTGCTAAGGTCTTTGTTGTCATGGTTGGACTTATAGCGAAATCAAAAATTGAATTCTCGACATATTTTGCGTGACCCTATATTTATGCATGAAACGCTAATTTAAACAAAGCTTTCACCTTATAGCAATATCCAAAGTTCAATTCTCGACATATTTTGCGTGACACTATATTCATGCATGAAACGCTAATTTACCCAAAGCTTTCACCTTATAACAAAATCCAAAGTTGAATTCTCGACATATTTTGCGTGATCCTATATTCATGCATGATACGCAAATTTTTCCAAAATTTTCATGCTTCCATAAGTTTGTCAAAACCGAACCGATTTTCGTGCTTAGGTCTTTGTTGTCATGGTAGGACTTATAGCGAAATCAAAAATTGAATTCTCGACATATTTTGCGTGACCCTATATTCATGCATGAAACGCTAATTTACCCAAAGCTTTCATCTTATAGCAAAATCCAAAGTTGAATTCTCGACATATTTTGCGTGATCCTATATTCATGCATGTCACGCAAATTTCTCCAAAATTTTCATGCTTCCATAACTTTGTCAAAACCGAACCGATTTTCGTGCTTAGGTCTTTGTTGTCATGGTTGGACTTATAGCGAAATCAAAAATTGAATTCTCGACATATTTTGCGTGACCCTATATTCATGCATGAAACGCTGATTTACCCAAAGCTTTAACCTCATAGCAAAATCCAAAGTTGAATTCTCGAGATATTTTGCGTGATCCTATATTCATGCATGACACGCAAATTTCTATAAAATTTTCATGCTTCCATAACTTTGTCAAAACCGAACCGATTTTCGTGCTTAGGTCTTTGTTGTCATGGTTGGACTTATAGCGAAATCAAAAATTGAATTCTCGACATATTTTGCGTGACCCTATATTCATGCATGAAACGCTAATTTACCCAAAGCTTTCACCTTATAGCAATATCCAAAGTTGAATTCTCGACATAATTTGCGTGATCCTATATTCATACATGATACGCAAATGTCTCCAAAATTTTCATGCTTCCATAACTTTGTCAAAGCCGAACCGATTTTCGTGCTAAGGTCTTTGTTGTCATGGTTGGACTTATAGCGAAATCAAAAATTGAATTCTCGACATATTTTGCGTGACCCTATATTCATGCATGAAAAGCTTTCCAAAGCTTTCACCTTATAGCAAAATCCAAAGTTGAATTCTCGACATATTTTGCGTGATCCCTATATTCATGCATGATACGAAAATTTCTCCAAAATTTCCATGCTTCCATAACTTTGACAAAACCGATCCGATTTTCGTGCTAAGGTCTTTGTTGTCATGGTTGGACTTATAGCGAAATCAAAAATTGAATTCTCGACATATTTTGCGTGACCCTATATTCATGCATGAAACGCTAATTTACCCAAAGCTTTCACCTTATAGCAATATCCAAAGTTGAATTCTCGACATATTTTGCGTGATCCCTATATTCATGCATGATACGAAAATTTCTCCAAAATTTCCATGCTTCCATAACTTTGTCAAAACCGATCCGATTTTCGTGCTAAGGTCTTTGTTGTCATGGTTGGACTTATAGCGAAATCAAAAATTGAATTCTCGACATATTTTGCGTGACCCTATATTCATGCATGAAACGCTGATTAACCCAAAGCTTTCACCTTATAGCAATATCCAAAATTGAATTCTCGACATATTTTGCGTGACCCTATATTCATGCATGAAACGCTAATTTACCCAAAGCTTTCACCTTATAGCAATATCCAAAGTTGAATTCTCGACATATTTTGCGTGATCCCTATATTCATGCATGATACGCAAATTTCTCCAAAATTTCCATGCTTCCATAACTTTGACAAAACCGAACCGATTTTCGTGCTAAGGTCTTTGTTGTCATGGTTGGACTTATAGCGAAATCAAAAATTGAATTTTCGACATATTTTGCGTGACCCTATATTCATGCATGAAAAGCTAATTTACCCAAAGCTTTTACCGCATAGCAAAATCCAAAGTTGAACTCTCGACATATTTTGCGTGATCCTATATTCATGCATGATACGCAAATTTCTCCAAAATTTTCATGCTTCCATAACTTTGTCAAAATCGAACCGATTTTCGTGCTAAAGTCTTTGTTGTCATGGTTGGACTTATAGCGAAATCCAAAATTGAATTCTCGACATATTTTGCGTGACGCTATATTCATGCATGAAACGCTAATTTACCCAAAGATTTCTCCTTATAGCAATATCCAAAGTTGAATTCTCGACATAATTTGCGTGATCCCTATATTCATGCATGATACGCAAATTTCTCAAAAATTTTCATGCTTCCATAACTTTGTCAAAACCGAACCGATTTTTGTGCTAAGGTCTTTGTTGTCATGGTTGGACTTATAGCGAAATCCAAAATTGAATTCTCGACATATTTTGCGTGACCCTATATTCATGCATGAAAAGCTTTTCCCAAAGCTTTCACCTTATAGCAAAATCCAAAGTTGAATTCTCGACATATTTTGCGTGATCCCTATATTCATGCATGATACGCAAATTTCTCAAAAATTTTCATGCTTCCATAACTTTGTCAAAACCGAACCGATTTTCGTGCTAAGGTCTTTGTTGTCATGGTTGGACTTATAGCGAAATCAAAAATTGAATTCTCGACATATTTTGCGTGACCCTATATTCATGCATGAAACGCTAATTTACCCAAAGCTTTCACCTCATAGCAAAATCCAAAGTTGAATTCTCGACATATTTTGCGTGATCCTATATTCATGCATGTCACGCAAATTTCTCCAAAATTTTCATGCTTCCATAACTTTGTCAAAATCGAACCGATTTTCGTGCTAACGTCTTTGTTGTCATGGTTGGACTTATAGCGAAATCAAAAATTGAATTCTCGACATATTTTGCGTGACCCTATATTCATGCATGAAACGCTAATTTACCCAAAGCTTTCACCTTATAGCAATATCCAAAGTTGAATTCTCGACATATTTTGCGTGATCCTATATTCATGCATGATACGCAAATTTCTCCAAAATTTCCATGCTTCCATAAGTTTGTCAAAACCGAACCGATTTTCGTGCTAAGGTCTTTGTTGTCATGGTTGGACTTATAGCGAAATCAAAAATTGAATTCTCGACATATTTGCGTGATCCTATATTCATGCATGATACGCTAATTTACCCAAAGCTTTCACCTTATAGCAATATCCAAAGTTGAATTCTCGACATATTTTACGTGACCCTATATTCATGCATGAAAAGCTTTCCAAAGCTTTCACCTTATAGCAAAATCCAAAGTTGAATTCTCGACATATTTTGCGTGATCCCTATATTCATGCATGATACGCAAATTTCTCAAAAATTTTCATGCTTCCATAACTTTGTCAAAACCGAACCGATTTTCGTGCTAAGGTCTTTGTTGTCATGGTTGGACTTATAGCGAAATCAAAAATTGAATTCTCGACATATTTTGCGTGACCCTATATTCATGCATGAAAAGCTAATTTACCCAAAGCTTTCACCTTATAGCAAAATCCAAAGTTGAATTCTCGACATATTTTGCGTGATCCCTATATTCATGCATGATACGCAAATTTCTCAAAAATTTTCATGCTTCCATAACTTTGTCAAAACCGAACCGATTTTCGTGCTAAGGTCTTTGTTGTCATGGTTGGACTTATACCGAAATCAAAAATTGAATTTTCGACATATTTTGCGTATTCATGCATGAAACGCTAATTTACCCAAAGCTTTCACCGCATAGCAAAATCCAAAGTTGAACTCTCGACATATTTTGCGTGATCCTATATTCATGCATGTCACGCAAATTTCTCAAAAATTTTCATGCTTCCATAACTTTGTCAAAATCGAACCGATTTTCGTGCTAACGTCTTTGTTGTCATGGTTGGACTTATAGCGAAATCAAAAATTGAATTTTCGACATATTTTGCGTGACCCTATATTCATGCATGAAAAGCTAATTTACCCAAAGCTTTTACCGCATAGCAAAATCCAAAGTTGAACTCTCGACATATTTTGCGTGATCCTATATTCATGCATGATACGCAAATTTCTCCAAAATTTTCAGCCTTCCATAAATTTGTCAAAACCGAACCGATTTTCGTGCTAAGGTCTTTGTTGTCATGGTTGGACTTATAGCGAAATCAAAAATTGAATTCTCGACATATTTTGCGTGACCCTATATTTATGCATGAAACGCTAATTTAAACAAAGCTTTCACCTTATAGCAATATCCAAAGTTCAATTCTCGACATATTTTGCGTGACACTATATTCATGCATGAAACGCTAATTTACCCAAAGCTTTCACCTTATAACAAAATCCAAAGTTGAATTCTCGACATATTTTGCGTGATCCTATATTCATGCATGATACGCAAATTTTTCCAAAATTTTCATGCTTCCATAAGTTTGTCAAAACCGAACCGATTTTCGTGCTTAGGTCTTTGTTGTCATGGTAGGACTTATAGCGAAATCAAAAATTGAATTCTCGACATATTTTGCGTGACCCTATATTCATGCATGAAACGCTAATTTACCCAAAGCTTTCATCTTATAGCAAAATCCAAAGTTGAATTCTCGACATATTTTGCGTGATCCTATATTCATGCATGTCACGCAAATTTCTCCTAAATTTTCATGCTTCCATAACTTTGTCAAAACCGAACCGATTTTCGTGCTTAGGTCTTTGTTGTCATGGTTGGACTTATAGCGAAATCAAAAATTGAATTCTCGACATATTTTGTGTGACCCTATATTCATGCATGAAACGCTAATTTACCCAAAGCTTTCACCTTATAGCAATATCCAAAGTTGAATTCTCGACATAATTTGCGTGATCCTATATTCATGCATGAAACGCTAATTTACCCAAAGCTTTCACCTTATAGCAATATCCAAAGTTGAATTCTCGACATATTTTGCGTGATCCCTATATTCATGCATGATACGCAAATTTCTCAAAAATTTCCATGCTTCCATAACTTTGACAAAACCGAACCGATTTTCGTGCTAAGGTCTTTGTTGTCATGGTTGGACTTATAGCGAAATCAAAAATTGAATTTTCGACATATTTTGCGTGACCCTATATTCATGCATGAAAAGCTAATTTACCCAAAGCTTTTACCGCATAGCAAAATCCAAAGTTGAACTCTCGACATATTTTGCGTGATCCTATATTCATGCATGATACGCAAATTTCTCCAAAATTTTCATGCTTCCATAACTTTGTCAAAATCGAACCGATTTTCGTGCTAAAGTCTTTGTTGTCATGGTTGGACTTATAGCGAAATCCAAAATTGAATTCTCGACATATTTTGCGTGACGCTATATTCATGCATGAAACGCTAATTTACCCAAAGATTTCTCCTTATAGCAATATCCAAAGTTGAATTCTCGACATAATTTGCGTGATCCCTATATTCATGCATGATACGCAAATTTCTCAAAAATTTTCATGCTTCCATAACTTTGTCAAAACCGAACCGATTTTTGTGCTAAGGTCTTTGTTGTCATGGTTGGACTTATAGCGAAATCCAAAATTGAATTCTCGACATATTTTACGTGACCCTATATTCATGCATGAAAAGCTTTCCAAAGCTTTCACCTTATAGCAAAATCCAAAGTTGAATTCTCGACATATTTTGCGTGATCCCTATATTCATGCATGATACGCAAATTTCTCAAAAATTTTCATGCTTCCATAACTTTGTCAAAACCGAACCGATTTTCGTGCTAAGGTCTTTGTTGTCATGGTTGGACTTATACCGAAATCAAAAATTGAATTTTCGACATATTTTGCGTGACCCTATATTCATGCATGAAACGCTAATTTACCCAAAGCTTTCACCTTATAACAAAATCCAAAGTTGAATTCTCGACATATTTTGCGTGATCCTATATTCATGCATGATACGCAAATTTTTCCAAAATTTCCATGCTTCCATAAGTTTGTCAAAACCGAACCGATTTTCGTGCTTAGGTCTTTGTTGTCATGGTAGGACTTATAGCGAAATCAAAAATTGAATTCTCGACATATTTTGCGTGACCCTATATTCATGCATGAAACGCTAATTTACCCAAAGCTTTCATCTTATAGCAAAATCCAAAGTTGAATTCTCGACATATTTTGCGTGATCCTATATTCATGCATGTCACGCAAATTTCTCCTAAATTTTCATGCTTCCATAACTTTGTCAAAACCGAACCGATTTTCGTGCTTAGGTCTTTGTTGTCATGGTTGGACTTATAGCGAAATCAAAAATTGAATTCTCGACATATTTTGCGTGACCCTATATTCATGCATGAAACGCTGATTTACCCAAAGCTTTAACCTCATAGCAAAATCCAAAGTTGAATTCTCGAGATATTTTGCGTGATCCTATATTCATGCATGACACGCAAATTTCTCAAAAATTTTCATGCTTCCATAACTTTGTCAAAACCGAACCGATTTTCGTGCTTAGGTCTTTGTTGTCATGGTTGGACTTATAGCGAAATCAAAAATTGAATTCTCGACATATTTTGTGTGACCCTATATTCATGCATGAAACGCTAATTTACCCAAAGCTTTCACCTTATAGCAATATCCAAAGTTGAATTCTCGACATATTTTACGTGACCCTATATTCATGCATGAAAAGCTTTCCAAAGCTTTCACCTTATAGCAAAATCCAAAGTTGAATTCTCGACATATTTTGCGTGATCCCTATATTCATGCATGATACGCAAATTTCTCAAAAATTTTCATGCTTCCATAACTTTGTCAAAACCGAACCGATTTTCGTGCTTAGGTCTTTGTTGTCATGGTTGGACTTATAGCGAAATCAAAAATTGAATTCTCGACATATTTTGCGTGACCCTATATTCATGCATGAAACGCTGATTTACCCAAAGCTTTAACCTCATAGCAAAATCCAAAGTTGAATTCTCGAGATATTTTGCGTGATCCTATATTCATGCATGACACGCAAATTTCTATAAAATTTTCATGCTTCCATAACTTTGTCAAAACCGAACCGATTTTCGTGCTTAGGTCTTTGTTGTCATGGTTGGACTTATAGCGAAATCAAAAATTGAATTCTCGACATATTTTGTGTGACCCTATATTCATGCATGAAACGCTAATTTACCCAAAGCTTTCACCTTATAGCAATATCCAAAGTTGAATTCTCGACATAATTTGCGTGATCCTATATTCATGCATGAAACGCTAATTTACCCAAAGCTTTCACCTTATAGCAATATCCAAAGTTGAATTCTCGACATATTTTGCGTGATCCCTATATTCATGCATGATACGCAAATTTCTCAAAAATTTCCATGCTTCCATAACTTTGACAAAACCGAACCGATTTTCGTGCTAAGGTCTTTGTTGTCATGGTTGGACTTATAGCGAAATCAAAAATTGAATTCTCGACATATTTTGCGTGACCCTATATTCATGCATGAAACGCTAATTTACCCAAAGATTTCTCCTTATAGCAATATCCAAAGTTGAATTCTCGACATAATTTGCGTGATCCCTATATTCATGCATGATACGCAAATTTCTCAAAAATTTTCATGCTTCCATAACTTTGTCAAAACCGAACCGATTTTTGTGCTAAGGTCTTTGTTGTCATGGTTGGACTTATAGCGAAATCCAAAATTGAATTCTCGACATATTTTACGTGACCCTATATTCATGCATGAAAAGCTTTCCAAAGCTTTCACCTTATAGCAAAATCCAAAGTTGAATTCTCGACATATTTTGCGTGATCCCTATATTCATGCATGATACGCAAATTTCTCAAAAATTTTCATGCTTCCATAACTTTGTCAAAACCGAACCGATTTTCGTGCTAAGGTCTTTGTTGTCATGGTTGGACTTATACCGAAATCAAAAATTGAATTTTCGACATATTTTGCGTGACCCTATATTCATGCATGAAACGCTAATTTACCCAAAGCTTTCACCTTATAACAAAATCCAAAGTTGAATTCTCGACATATTTTGCGTGATCCTATATTCATGCATGATACGCAAATTTTTCCAAAATTTCCATGCTTCCATAAGTTTGTCAAAACCGAACCGATTTTCGTGCTTAGGTCTTTGTTGTCATGGTAGGACTTATAGCGAAATCAAAAATTGAATTCTCGACATATTTTGCGTGACCCTATATTCATGCATGAAACGCTGATTTACCCAAAGCTTTAACCTCATAGCAAAATCCAAAGTTGAATTCTCGAGATATTTTGCGTGATCCTATATTCATGCATGACACGCAAATTTCTATAAAATTTTCATGCTTCCATAACTTTGTCAAAACCGAACCGATTTTCGTGCTTAGGTCTTTGTTGTCATGGTTGGACTTATAGCGAAATCAAAAATTGAATTCTCGACATATTTTGTGTGACCCTATATTCATGCATGAAACGCTAATTTACCCAAAGCTTTCACCTTATAGCAATATCCAAAGTTGAATTCTCGACATATTTTACGTGACCCTATATTCATGCATGAAAAGCTTTCCAAAGCTTTCACCTTATAGCAAAATCCAAAGTTGAATTCTCGACATATTTTGCGTGATCCCTATATTCATGCATGATACGCAAATTTCTCAAAAATTTTCATGCTTCCATAACTTTGTCAAAACCGAACCGATTTTCGTGCTAAGGTCTTTGTTGTCATGGTTGGACTTATACCGAAATAAAAAATTGAATTTTCGACATATTTTGCGTGACCCTATATTCATGCATGAAACGCTAATTTACCCAAAGCTTTCACCGCATAGCAAAATCCAAAGTTGAACTCTCGACATATTTTGCGTGATCCTATATTCATGCATGTCACGCAAATTTCTCCAAAATTTTCATGCTTCCATAACTTTGTCAAAATCGAACCGATTTTCGTGCTAACGTCTTTGTTGTCATGGTTGGACTTATAGCGAAATCAAAAATTGAATTTTCGACATATTTTGCGTGACCCTATATTCATGCATGAAAAGCTAATTTACCCAAAGCTTTTACCGCATAGCAAAATCCAAAGTTGAACTCTCGACATATTTTGCGTGATCCTATATTCATGCATGATACGCAAATTTCTCCAAAATTTTCAGCCTTCCATAAATTTGTCAAAACCGAACCGATTTTCGTGCTAAGGTCTTTGTTGTCATGGTTGGACTTATAGCGAAATCAAAAATTGAATTCTCGACATATTTTGCGTGACCCTATATTTATGCATGAAACGCTAATTTAAACAAAGCTTTCACCTTATAGCAATATCCAAAGTTCAATTCTCGACATATTTTGCGTGACACTATATTCATGCATGAAACGCTAATTTACCCAAAGCTTTCACCTTATAACAAAATCCAAAGTTGAATTCTCGACATATTTTGCGTGATCCTATATTCATGCATGATACGCAAATTTTTCCAAAATTTTCATGCTTCCATAAGTTTGTCAAAACCGAACCGATTTTCGTGCTTAGGTCTTTGTTGTCATGGTAGGACTTATAGCGAAATCAAAAATTGAATTCTCGACATATTTTGCGTGACCCTATATTCATGCATGAAACGCTAATTTACCCAAAGCTTTCATCTTATAGCAAAATCCAAAGTTGAATTCTCGACATATTTTGCGTGATCCTATATTCATGCATGTCACGCAAATTTCTCCTAAATTTTCATGCTTCCATAACTTTGTCAAAACCGAACCGATTTTCGTGCTTAGGTCTTTGTTGTCATGGTTGGACTTATAGCGAAATCAAAAATTGAATTCTCGACATATTTTGCGTGACCCTATATTCATGCATGAAACGCTGATTTACCCAAAGCTTTAACCTCATAGCAAAATCCAAAGTTGAATTCTCGAGATATTTTGCGTGATCCTATATTCATGCATGACACGCAAATTTCTATAAAATTTTCATGCTTCCATAACTTTGTCAAAACCGAACCGATTTTCGTGCTTAGGTCTTTGTTGTCATGGTTGGACTTATAGCGAAATCAAAAATTGAATTCTCGACATATTTTGTGTGACCCTATATTCATGCATGAAACGCTAATTTACCCAAAGCTTTCACCTTATAGCAATATCCAAAGTTGAATTCTCGACATAATTTGCGTGATCCTATATTCATACATGATACGCAAATGTCTCCAAAATTTTCATGCTTCCATAACTTTGTCAAAGCCGAACCGATTTTCGTGCTAAGGTCTTTGTTGTCATGGTTGGACTTATAGCGAAATCAAAAATTGAATTCTCGACATATTTTGCGTGACCCTATATTCATGCATGAAAAGCTAATTTACCCAAAGCTTTCACCTTATAGCAAAATCCAAAGTTGAATTCTCGACATATTTTGCGTGATCCCTATATTCATGCATGATACGCAAATTTCTCCAAAATTTCCATGCTTCCATAACTTTGACAAAACCGATCCGATTTTCGTGCTAAGGTCTTTGTTGTCATGGTTGGACTTATAGCGAAATCAAAAATTGAATTCTCGACATATTTTGCGTGACCCTATATTCATGCATGAAACGCTAATTTACCCAAAGCTTTCACCTTATAGCAATATCCAAAGTTGAATTCTCGACATATTTTGCGTGATCCCTATATTCATGCATGATACGAAAATTTCTCCAAAATTTCCATGCTTCCATAACTTTGACAAAACCGATCCGATTTTCGTGCTAAGGTCTTTGTTGTCATGGTTGGACTTATAGCGAAATCAAAAATTGAATTCTCGACATATTTTGCGTGACCCTATATTCATGCATGAAACGCTGATTAACCCAAAGCTTTCACCTTATAGCAATATCCAAAATTGAATTCTCGACATATTTTGCGTGACCCTATATTCATGCATGAAACGCTAATTTACCCAAAGCTTTCACCTTATAGCAATATCCAAAGTTGAATTCTCGACATATTTTGCGTGATCCCTATATTCATGCATGATACGCAAATTTCTCCAAAATTTCCATGCTTCCATAACTTTGACAAAACCGAACCGATTTTCGTGCTAAGGTCTTTGTTGTCATGGTTGGACTTATAGCGAAATCAAAAATTGAATTTTCGACATATTTTGCGTGACCCTATATTCATGCATGAAAAGCTAATTTACCCAAAGCTTTTACCGCATAGCAAAATCCAAAGTTGAACTCTCGACATATTTTGCGTGATCCTATATTCATGCATGATACGCAAATTTCTCCAAAATTTTCATGCTTCCATAACTTTGTCAAAATCGAACCGATTTTCGTGCTAAAGTCTTTGTTGTCATGGTTGGACTTATAGCGAAATCCAAAATTGAATTCTCGACATATTTTGCGTGACGCTATATTCATGCATGAAACGCTAATTTACCCAAAGATTTCTCCTTATAGCAATATCCAAAGTTGAATTCTCGACATAATTTGCGTGATCCCTATATTCATGCATGATACGCAAATTTCTCAAAAATTTTCATGCTTCCATAACTTTGTCAAAACCGAACCGATTTTTGTGCTAAGGTCTTTGTTGTCATGGTTGGACTTATAGCGAAATCCAAAATTGAATTCTCGACATATTTTGCGTGACCCTATATTCATGCATGAAAAGCTTTCCAAAGCTTTCACCTTATAGCAAAATCCAAAGTTGAATTCTCGACATATTTTGCGTGATCCCTATATTCATGCATGATACGCAAATTTCTCAAAAATTTTCATGCTTCCATAACTTTGTCAAAACCGAACCGATTTTCGTGCTAAGGTCTTTGTTGTCATGGTTGGACTTATACCGAAATCAAAAATTGAATTTTCGACATATTTTGCGTGACCCTATATTCATGCATGAAACGCTAATTTACCCAAAGCTTTCACCGCATAGCAAAATCCAAAGTTGAATTCTCGACATATTTTGCGTGATCCTATATTCATGCATGTCACGCAAATTTCTCCAAAATTTTCATGCTTCCATAACTTTGTCAAAATCGAACCGATTTTCGTGCTAACGTCTTTGTTGTCATGGTTGGACTTATAGCGAAATCAAAAATTGAATTCTCGACATATTTTGCGTGACCCTATATTCATGCATGAAACGCTAATTTACCCAAAGCTTTCACCTTATAGCAATATCCAAAGTTGAATTCTCGACATATTTTGCGTGATCCTATATTCATGCATGATACGCAAATTTCTCCAAAATTTCCATGCTTCCATAAGTTTGTCAAAACCGAACCGATTTTCGTGCTAAGGTCTTTGTTGTCATGGTTGGACTTATAGCGAAATCAAAAATTGAATTCTCGACATATTTGCGTGATCCTATATTCATGCATGATACGCAAATTTCTCCAAAATTTTCATGCTTCCATAACTTTGTCAAAGCCGATCCGATTTTCGTGCTAAGGTCTTAGTTGTCATGGTTGGACTTATAGCGAAATCAAAAATTGTATTCTCGACATATTTTGCGTGATCCTATATTCATGTATGAAACGCTAATTTACCCAAAGCTTTCACCTTATAGCAATATCCAAAGTTGAATTCTCGACATAATTTGCGTGATCCTATATTCATACATGATACGCAAATTTCTCCAAAATTTTCATGCTTCCATAACTTTGTCAAAGCCGAACCGATTTTCGTGCTAAGGTCTTTGTTGTCATGGTTGGACTTATAGCGAAATCCAAAATTGAATTCTCGACATAATTTGCGTGACCCTATATTCATGCATGAAACGCTAATTTAAACAAAGCTTACACCTTATAGCAATATCCAAAGTTGAATTCTCGACATATTTTGCGTGACACTATATTCATGCATGAAACGCTAATTTACCCAAAGCTTTCACCTTATAGCGAAATCCGAAGTTAAATTCTCGACATGTTTTGCATGATCCTATATTCATGCATGTCACTCAAATTTCTCCAAAATTTTCATGCTTCCATAACTTTGTCAAAACCGAACCGATTTTCGTGCTAAGGTCTTTGTTGTCATGGTTGGACTTATAGCGAAATCAAAAATTGAATTCTCGACATATTTTGCGTGACCCTATATTCATGCATGAAACGCTAATTTACCCAAAGCTTTAACCTAATAGCAAAATCCAAAGTTGAATTCTCGAGATATTTTGCGTGATCCTATATTCATGCATGACACGCAAATTTCTATAAAATTTTCATGCTTCCATAACTTTGTCAAAACCGAACCGATTTTCGTGCTTAGGTCTTTGTTGTCATGGTTGGACTTATAGCGAAATCAAAAATTGAATTCTCGACATATTTTGTGTGACCCTATATTCATGCATGAAACGCTAATTTACCCAAAGCTTTCACCTTATAGCAATATCCAAAGTTGAATTCTCGACATAATTTGCGTGATCCTATATTCATACATGATACGCAAATGTCTCCAAAATTTTCATGCTTCCATAACTTTGTCAAAGCCGAACCGATTTTCGTGCTAAGGTCTTTGTTGTCATGGTTGGACTTATAGCGAAATCAAAAATTGAATTCTCGACATATTTTGCGTGACCCTATATTCATGCATGAAAAGCTTTCCAAAGCTTTCACCTTATAGCAAAATCCAAAGTTGAATTCTCGACATATTTTGCGTGATCCCTATATTCATGCATGATACGAAAATTTCTCCAAAATTTCCATGCTTCCATAACTTTGACAAAACCGATCCGATTTTCGTGCTATAGGTCTTTGTTGTCATGGTTGGACTTATAGCGAAATCAAAAATTGAATTCTCGACATATTTTGCGTGACCCTATATTCATGCATGAAACGCTAATTTACCCAAAGCTTTCACCTTATAGCAATATCCAAAGTTGAATTGTCGACATATTTTGCGAGATCCCTATATTCATGCATAATACGCAAATTTCTCCAAAATTTTCATGCTTCCATAACTTTGTCAAAATCGATCCGATTTTCGTGCATAAAGTCTGTGTTGTCATGGTTGGACTTATAGCGAAATCAAAAATTGAATTCTCGACATATTTTGCGTGACCCTATATTCATGCATGAAACGCTGATTAACCCAAAGCTTTCACCTTATAGCAATATCCAAAATTGAATTCTCGACATATTTTGCGTGACCCTATATTCATGCATGAAACGCTAATTTACCCAAAGCTTTCACCTTATAGCAATATCCAAAGTTGAATTCTCGACATATTTTGCGTGATCCCTATATTCATGCATGATACGCAAATTTCTCAAAAATTTCCATGCTTCCATAACTTTGACAAAACCGAACCGATTTTCGTGCTAAGGTCTTTGTTGTCATGGTTGGACTTATAGCGAAATCAAAAATTGAATTTTCGACATATTTTGCGTGACCCTATATTCATGCATGAAAAGCTAATTTACCCAAAGCTTTTACCGCATAGCAAAATCCAAAGTTGAACTCTCGACATATTTTGCGTGATCCTATATTCATGCATGATACGCAAATTTCTCCAAAATTTTCATGCTTCCATAACTTTGTCAAAATCGAACCGATTTTCGTGCTAAAGTCTTTGTTGTCATGGTTGGACTTATAGCGAAATCCAAAATTGAATTCTCGACATATTTTGCGTGACGCTATATTCATGCATGAAACGCTAATTTACCCAAAGATTTCTCCTTATAGCAATATCCAAAGTTGAATTCTCGACATAATTTGCGTGATCCCTATATTCATGCATGATACGCAAAATTCTCCAAAATTTTCATGCTTCCATAACTTTGTCAAAACCGAACCGATTTTTGTGCTAAGGTCTTTGTTGTCATGGTTGGACTTATAGCGAAATCCAAAATTGAATTCTCGACATATTTTGCGTGACCCTATATTCATGCATGAAAAGCTTTCCAAAGCTTTCACCTTATAGCAAAATCCAAAGTTGAATTCTCGACATATTTTGCGTGATCCCTATATTCATGCATGATACGCAAATTTCTCAAAAATTTTCATGCTTCCATAACTTTGTCAAAACCGAACCGATTTTCGTGCTAAGGTCTTTGTTGTCATGGTTGGACTTATACCGAAATCAAAAATTGAATTTTCGACATATTTTGCGTGACCCTATATTCATGCATGAAACGCTAATTTACCCAAAGCTTTCACCGCATAGCAAAATCCAAAGTTGAATTCTCGACATATTTTGCGTGATCCTATATTCATGCATGTCACGCAAATTTCTCCAAAATTTTCATGCTTCCATAACTTTGTCAAAATCGAACCGATTTTCGTGCTAAGGTCTTTGTTGTCATGGTTGGACTTATAGCGAAATCAAAAATTGAATTCTCGACATATTTTGCGTGACCCTATATTCATGCATGAAACGCTAATTTACCCAAAGCTTTCACCTTATAGCAATATCCAAAGTTGAATTCTCGACATATTTTGCGTGATCCTATATTCATGCATGATACGCAAATTTCTCCAAAATTTTCATGCTTCCATAAGTTTGTCAAAACCGAACCGATTTTCGTGCTTAGGTCTTTGTTGTCATGGTTGGACTTATAGCGAAATCAAAAATTGAATTCTCGACATATTTTGCGTGATCCTATATTCATGCATGATACGCAAATTTCTCCAAAATTTTCATGCTTCCATAACTTTGTCAAAGCCGATCCGATTTTCGTGCTAAGGTCTTAGTTGTCATGGTTGGACTTATAGCGAAATCAAAAATTGAATTCTCGACATATTTTGCGTGACCCTATATTCATGCATGAAACGCTAATTTACCCAAAGCTTTCACCTTATAGCAATATCCAAAGTTGAATTCTCGACATATTTTGCGTGATCCTATATTCATACATGATACGCAAATTTCTCCAAAATTTTCATGCTTCCATAACTTTGTCAAAACCGAACCGATTTTCGTGCTAAGGTCTTTGTTGTCATGGTTGGACTTATAGCGAAATCAAAAATTGAATTCTCGACATATTTTGCGTGACCCTATATTCATGCATGAAACGCTAATTTACCCAAAGCTTTCACCTTATAGCAATATCCAAAGTTGAATTCTCGACATATTTTGCGTGATCCCTATATTCATGCATGATACGCAAATTTCTCCAAAATTTTCATGCTTCCATAACTTTGTCAAAACCGAACCGATTTTCGTGCTAAGGTCTTTGTTGTCATGGTTGGACTTATAGCGAAATCAAAAATTGAATTCTCGACATATTTTGCGTGACCCTATATTCATGCATGAAACGCTAATTTACCCAAAGCTTTCACCTTATAGCAATATCCAAAATTGAATTCTCGACATATTTTGCGTGACCCTATATTCATGCATGAAACGCTAATTTACCCAAAGCTTTCACCTTATAGCAATATCCAAAGTTGAATTCTCGACATATTTTGCGTGATCCCTATATTCATGCATGATACGCAAATTTCTCCAAAATTTTCATGCTTCCATAACTTTGTCAAAACCGAACCGATTTTCGTGCTAAGGTCTTTGTTGTCATGGTTGGACTTATAGCGAAATCAAAAATTGAATTCTCGACATATTTTGCGTGACCCTATATTCATGCATGAAACGCTAATTTACCCAAAGCTTTCACCTTATAGCAAAATCCAAAGTTGAATTCTCGACATATTTTGCGTGATCCCTATATTCATGCATGATACGCAAATTTCTCCAAAATTTTCATGCTTCCATAACTTTGTCAAAATCGAACCGATTTTCGTGCTAAAGTCTTTGTTGTCATGGTTGGACTTATAGCGAAATCCAAAATTGAATTCTCGACATATTTTGCGTGATCCTATATTCATGCATGAAACGCTAATTTACCCAAAGCTTTCATCTTATAGCAATATCCAAAGTTTAATTCTCGACATATTTTGCGTGATCCCTATATTCATGCATGATACGCAAATTTCTCCAAAATTTTCATGCTTCCATAACTTTGTCAAAACCGAACCGATTTTCGTGCTAAGGTCTTTGTTGTCATGGTTGGACTTATAGCGAAATCCAAAATTGAATTCTCGACATATTTTGCGTGACCCTATATTCATGCATGAAACGCTAATTTACCCAAAGCTTTCACCTTATAGCAAAATCCAAAGTTGAATTCTCGACATATTTTGCGTGATCCCTATATTCATGCATGATACGCAAATTTCTCAAAAATTTTCATGCTTCCATAACTTTGTCAAAACCGAACCGATTTTCGTGCTAAGGTCTTTGTTGTCATGGTTGGACTTATACCGAAATCAAAAATTGAATTTTCGACATATTTTGCGTGACCCTATATTCATGCATGAAACGCTAATTTACCCAAAGCTTTCACCGCATAGCAAAATCCAAAGTTGAATTCTCGACATATTTTGCGTGATCCTATATTCATGCATGTCACGCAAATTTCTCCAAAAATTTTCATGCTTCCATAACTTTGTCAAAATCGAACCGATTTTCGTGCTAACGTCTTTGTTGTCATGGTTGGACTTATAGCGAAATCAAAAATTGAATTCTCGACATATTTTGCGTGACCCTATATTCATGCATGAAACGCTAATTTACCCAAAGCTTTCACCTTATAGCAATATCCAAAGTTGAATTCTCGACATATTTTGCGTGATCCTATATTCATGCATGATACGCAAATTTCTCCAAAATTTCCATGCTTCCATAAGTTTGTCAAAACCGAACCGATTTTCGTGCTAAGGTCTTTGTTGTCATGGTTGGACTTATAGCGAAATCAAAAATTGAATTCTCGACATATTTGCGTGATCCTATATTCATGCATGATACGCAAATTTCTCCAAAATTTTCATGCTTCCATAACTTTGTCAAAGCCGATCCGATTTTCGTGCTAAGGTCTTAGTTGTCATGGTTGGACTTATAGCGAAATCAAAAATTGTATTCTCGACATATTTTGCGTGATCCTATATTCATGTATGAAACGCTAATTTACCCAAAGCTTTCACCTTATAGCAATATCCAAAGTTGAATTCTCGACATAATTTGCGTGATCCTATATTCATACATGATACGCAAATTTCTCCAAAATTTTCATGCTTCCATAACTTTGTCAAAGCCGAACCGATTTTCGTGCTAAGGTCTTTGTTGTCATGGTTGGACTTATAG
The DNA here is from genome assembly GCA_037075165.1 of Hirtodrosophila histrioides. Classification (NCBI taxonomy): domain Eukaryota; kingdom Metazoa; phylum Arthropoda; class Insecta; order Diptera; family Drosophilidae; genus Hirtodrosophila; species Hirtodrosophila histrioides. The sequence continues at coordinate 52,405 of JBAMCL010000450.1, read as the reverse complement.
CGAAATCCAAAATTGAATTCTCGACATAATTTGCGTGACCCTATATTCATGCATGAAACGCTAATTTAAACAAAGCTTACACCTTATAGCAATATCCAAAGTTGAATTCTCGACATATTTTGCGTGACACTATATTCATGCATGAAACGCTAATTTACCCAAAGCTTTCACCTTATAGCGAAATCCGAAGTTAAATTCTCGACATGTTTTGCATGATCCTATATTCATGCATGTCACTCAAATTTCTCCAAAATTTTCATGCTTCCATAACTTTGTCAAAACCGAACCGATTTTCGTGCTAAGGTCTTTGTTGTCATGGTTGGACTTATAGCGAAATCAAAAATTGAATTCTCGACATATTTTGCGTGACCCTATATTCATGCATGAAACGCTAATTTACCCAAAGCTTTAACCTAATAGCAAAATCCAAAGTTGAATTCTCGAGATATTTTGCGTGATCCTATATTCATGCATGACACGCAAATTTCTATAAAATTTTCATGCTTCCATAACTTTGTCAAAACCGAACCGATTTTCGTGCTTAGGTCTTTGTTGTCATGGTTGGACTTATAGCGAAATCAAAAATTGAATTCTCGACATATTTTGTGTGACCCTATATTCATGCATGAAACGCTAATTTACCCAAAGCTTTCACCTTATAGCAATATCCAAAGTTGAATTCTCGACATAATTTGCGTGATCCTATATTCATACATGATACGCAAATGTCTCCAAAATTTTCATGCTTCCATAACTTTGTCAAAGCCGAACCGATTTTCGTGCTAAGGTCTTTGTTGTCATGGTTGGACTTATAGCGAAATCAAAAATTGAATTCTCGACATATTTTGCGTGACCCTATATTCATGCATGAAAAGCTTTCCAAAGCTTTCACCTTATAGCAAAATCCAAAGTTGAATTCTCGACATATTTTGCGTGATCCCTATATTCATGCATGATACGAAAATTTCTCCAAAATTTCCATGCTTCCATAACTTTGACAAAACCGATCCGATTTTCGTGCTATGGTCTTTGTTGTCATGGTTGGACTTATAGCGAAATCAAAAATTGAATTCTCGACATATTTTGCGTGACCCTATATTCATGCATGAAACGCTAATTTACCCAAAGCTTTCACCTTATAGCAATATCCAAAGTTGAATTGTCGACATATTTTGCGAGATCCCTATATTCATGCATAATACGCAAATTTCTCCAAAATTTTCATGCTTCCATAACTTTGTCAAAATCGATCCGATTTTCGTGCATAAAGTCTGTGTTGTCATGGTTGGACTTATAGCGAAATCAAAAATTGAATTCTCGACATATTTTGCGTGACCCTATATTCATGCATGAAACGCTGATTAACCCAAAGCTTTCACCTTATAGCAATATCCAAAATTGAATTCTCGACATATTTTGCGTGACCCTATATTCATGCATGAAACGCTAATTTACCCAAAGCTTTCACCTTATAGCAATATCCAAAGTTGAATTCTCGACATATTTTGCGTGATCCCTATATTCATGCATGATACGCAAATTTCTCAAAAATTTCCATGCTTCCATAACTTTGACAAAACCGAACCGATTTTCGTGCTAAGGTCTTTGTTGTCATGGTTGGACTTATAGCGAAATCAAAAATTGAATTTTCGACATATTTTGCGTGACCCTATATTCATGCATGAAAAGCTAATTTACCCAAAGCTTTTACCGCATAGCAAAATCCAAAGTTGAACTCTCGACATATTTTGCGTGATCCTATATTCATGCATGATACGCAAATTTCTCCAAAATTTTCATGCTTCCATAACTTTGTCAAAATCGAACCGATTTTCGTGCTAAAGTCTTTGTTGTCATGGTTGGACTTATAGCGAAATCCAAAATTGAATTCTCGACATATTTTGCGTGACGCTATATTCATGCATGAAACGCTAATTTACCCAAAGATTTCTCCTTATAGCAATATCCAAAGTTGAATTCTCGACATAATTTGCGTGATCCCTATATTCATGCATGATACGCAAATTTCTCCAAAATTTTCATGCTTCCATAACTTTGTCAAAACCGAACCGATTTTTGTGCTAAGGTCTTTGTTGTCATGGTTGGACTTATAGCGAAATCCAAAATTTAATTCTCGACATATTTTGCGTGACCCTATATTCATGCATGAAAAGCTTTCCAAAGCTTTCACCTTATAGCAAAATCCAAAGTTGAATTCTCGACATATTTTGCGTGATCCCTATATTCATGCATGATACGCAAATTTCTCAAAAATTTTCATGCTTCCATAACTTTGTCAAAACCGAACCGATTTTCGTGCTAAGGTCTTTGTTGTCATGGTTGGACTTATACCGAAATCAAAAATTGAATTTTCGACATATTTTGCGTGACCCTATATTCATGCATGAAACGCTAATTTACCCAAAGCTTTCACCGCATAGCAAAATCCAAAGTTGAACTCTCGACATATTTTGCGTGATCCTATATTCATGCATGTCACGCAAATTTCTCCAAAATTTTCATGCTTCCATAACTTTGTCAAAATCGAACCGATTTTCGTGCTAACGTCTTTGTTGTCATGGTTGGACTTATAGCGAAATCAAAAATTGAATTCTCGACATATTTTGCGTGACCCTATATTCATGCATGAAACGCTAATTTACCCAAAGCTTTCACCTTATAGCAATATCCAAAGTTGAATTCTCGACATATTTTGCGTGATCCTATATTCATGCATGATACGCAAATTTCTCCAAAATTTTCATGCTTCCATAAGTTTGTCAAAACCGAACCGATTTTCGTGCTAAGGTCTTTGTTGTCATGGTTGGACTTATAGCGAAATCAAAAATTGAATTCTCGACATATTTTGCGTGATCCTATATTCATGCATGATACGCAAATTTCTCCAAAATTTTCATGCTTCCATAACTTTGTCAAAGCCGATCCGATTTTCGTGCTAAGGTCTTAGTTGTCATGGTTGGACTTATAGCGAAATCAAAAATTGTATTCTCGACATATTTTGCGTGATCCTATATTCATGTATGAAACGCTAATTTACCCAAAGCTTTCACCTTATAGCAATATCCAAAGTTGAATTCTCGACATAATTTGCGTGATCCTATATTCATACATGATACGCAAATTTCTCCAAAATTTTCATGCTTCCATAACTTTGTCAAAGCCGAACCGATTTTCGTGCTAAGGTCTTTGTTGTCATGGTTGGACTTATAGCGAAATCCAAAATTGAACTCTCGACATATTTTGCGAGACCCTATATTCATGCATGAAACGCTAATTTAAACAAAGCTTACACCTTATAGCAATATCCAAAGTTGAATTCTCGACATATTTTGCGTGACCCTATATTCATGCATGAAACGCTAATTTACCCAAAGATTTCACCTTATAGCAAAATCCAAAGTTAAATTCTCGACATATTTTGCATGATCCTATATTCATGCATGTCACTCAAATTTCTCCAAAATTTTCATGCTTCCATAACTTTGTCAAAACCGAACCGATTTTCGTGCTAAGGTCTTTGTTGTCATGGTTGGACTTATAGCGAAATCCAAAATTGAATTCTCGACATATTTTGCGTGACCCTATATTCATGCATGAAACGCTAATTTACCCAAAGCTTTCACCTTATAGCAATATCCAAAGTTGAATTCTCGACATATTTTGCGTGATCCTATATTCATACATGATACGCAAATTTCTCAAAAATTTTCATGCTTCCATAACTTTGTCAAAGCCGAACCGATGTTCGTGCTAAGGTCTTTGTTGTCATGGTTGGACTTATAGCGAAATCAAAAATTGAATTCTCGACATATTCATGCATGAAACGCTGATTAACCCAAACCTTTCACCTAATAGCAATATCCAAAGTTGAATTCTCGACATATTTTGCGTGATCCTATATTCATGCATGATACGCAAATTTCTCCAAAATTTTCATGCCTCCATAACTTTGTCAAAACCGAACCGATTTTCGTGCTAAAGTCTTTGTTGTCATGGTTGGACTTATAGCGAAATCCAAAATTGAATTCTCGACATATTTTGCGTGACCCTATATTCATGCATGAAACGCTAATTTACCCAAAGCTTTCACCTTATAGCAATATCCAAAGTTGAATTCTCGACATATTTTGCGTGATCCCTATATTCATGCATGATACGCAAATTTCTCCAAAATTTTCATGCTTCCATAACTTTGTCAAAGCCGAACCGATTTTCGTGCTAAGGTCTTTGTTGTCATGTTTGGACTTATACCAAAATCAGAAATTTAATTCTCGACATATTTTGCGTGACCCTATATTCATGCATGATACGCTAATTTACCCAAAGCTTTCACCTTTATAGCAAAATCCAAAGTTGAATTCTCGAGACATATTTTGCGTGATCCTATATTCATGCATGATACGCAAATTTTCTCAAAATTTTCATGCTTCCATAACTTTGTCAAAACCGAACCGATTTTCGTGCTAAGGTCTTTGTTGTCATGGTTGGACTTATAGCGAAATCAAAAATTGAATTCTCGACATATTTTGCGTGATCCTATATTCATGCATGAAACGCTAATTTACCCAAAGCTTTCACCTCATAGCAAAATCCAAAGTTGAATTCTCGACATATTTTGCGTGATCCTATATTCATGCATGATACGCAAATTTCTCAAAAATTTTCATTCTTCCATAAGTTTGTCAAAACCGAACCGATTTTCGTGCTAAGGTCTTTGTTGTCATGGTTGGACTTATAGCGAAATCAAAAATTGAATTCTCGACATATTTTGTGTGACCCTATATTCATGCATGAAGAGCTTTCCAATGCTTTCACCTTATAGCAAAATCCAAAGTTGAATTCTCGACATATTTTGAGTGATCCCTATATTCATGCATGATACGCAAATTTCTCCAAAATTTTCATGCTTCCATAACTTTGACAAAACCGATCCGATTTTCGTGCTAAGGTCTTTGTTGTCATGGTTGGACTTATACCGAAATCCAAAATTGAATTCTCGACATATTTTGCGTGACCCTATTTTCATGCATGAAACGCTAATTTACCCAAAGCTTTCACCTTATAGCAATATCCAAAGTTGAATTCTCGACATATTTTGCGTGATCCCTATATTCATGCATGATACGCAAATTTCTCCAAAATTTTCATGCTTCCATAAGTTTGTCAAAACCGAACCGATTTTCGTGCTTACGTCTTTGTTGTCATGGTTGGACTTATAACAAAATCCAAAGTTGAATTCTCGACATATTTTGCGTGATCCTATATTCATGCGTGAAACGCTAATTTACCCAAAGCTTTCACCTTATAGCAATATCCAAAGTTGAATTCTCGACATATTTTGCGTGATCCCTATATTTATGCATGATACGCAAATTTCTCAAAAATTTTCATGCTTCCATAACTTTGTCAAAATCGAACCGATTTTCGTGCATAAAGTCTTTGTTGTCATGGTTGGAGTTATACCGAAATCCAAAATTGAATTCTCGACATATTTTGCGTGACCCTATTTTCATGCATAAAACGCTAATTTACCCAAAGCTTTCACCTTATAGCAATATCCAAAGTTGAATTCTCGACATATTTTGCGTGATCCTATATTCATGCATGATACGCAAATTTCTCCAAAATTTCCATGCTTCCATAACTTTGGCAAAACCGATCCGATTTTCGTGCTAAGGTCTTTGTTGTCATGGTTGGACTTATACCGAAATCAAAAATTGAATTCTCGACATATTTTGCGTGACCCTATATTCATGCATGAAACGCTAATTTACCCAAAGCTTTCACCTTATAGCAATATCCAAAGTTGAATTCTCGACATATTTTGCGTGATCCCTATATTCATGCATGATACGCAAATTTCTCCAAAATTTTCATGCTTCCATAACTTTGTCAAAATCGAACCGATTTTCGTGCATAAAGTCTTTGTTGTCATGGTTGGACTTATACCGAAATCCAAAGTTGAATTCTCGACATATTTTGCGTGACCCTATATTCATGCATGAAACGCTAATTTACCCAAAGCTTTCACCTTATAGCAATATCCAAAGTTGAATTCTCGACATATTTTGCGTGACCCTATATTCATGCATGAAACGCTAATTTACCCAAAGCTTTCACCATATAGAAAAATCCAAAGTTGAATTCTCCACATATTTTGCATGATCCTATATTCATGCATGATACGCAAATTTCTCCAAAATTTTCATGCTTCCATAACTTTGTCAAAACCGAACCGATTTTCGTGCTAAGGTCTTTGTTGTCATGGTTGGACTTATACCGAAATCAAAAATTGAATTCTCGACATATTTTGCGTGACCCTATATTCATGCATGAAACGCTAATTTACCCAAAGCTTTCACCTTATAGCAATATCCAAAGTTGAATTCTCGACATATTTTGCGTGATCCCTATATTCATACATGATACGCAAATTTCTCCAAAATTTTCATGCTTCCATAACTTTGTCAAAATCGAACCGATTTTCGTGCATAAAGTCTTTGTTGTCATGGTTGGACTTATACCGAAATCCAAAATTGAATTCTCGACATATTTTGCGTGACCCTATATTCATGCATGAAACGCTAATTTACCCAAAGCTTTCACCTTATAGCAATATCCAAAGTTGAATTCTCGACATATTTTGCGTGATCCTATATTCATGCATGATACGCAAATTTCTCTAAAATTTTCATGCTTCCATAAGTTTGTCAAAACCGAACCGATTTTCGTGCTTACGTCTTTGTTGTCATGGTTGGACTTATACCGAAATCCAAAATTGAATTCTCGACATATTTTGCGTGACCCTATATTCATGCATGAAACGCTAATTTACCCAAAGCTTTCACCTTATAGCAATATCCAAAGTTGAATTCTCGACATATTTTGCGTGATCCCTATATTCATGCATGATACGCAAATTTCTCCAAAATTTTCATGCTTCCATAACTTTGTCAAAATCGAACCGATTTTCGTGCATAAAGTCTTTGTTGTCATGGTTGGACTTATACCGAAATCCAAAATTGAATTCTCGACATATTTTGCGTGATCCTATATTCATGCATTATACGCAAATTTCTCCAAAATTTCCATGCTTCCATAAGTTTGTCAAAACCGAACCGATTTTCGTGCTTAGGTCTTTGTTGTCATGGTTGGACTTATAGCGAAATCAAAAATTGAATTCTCGACATATTTTGCGTGATCCTATATTCATGCATGAAACGCTAATTTACCCAAAGCTTTCACCTTATAGCAATATCTTAAGTTGAATTCTCGACATATTTTTCGTGATCCCTATATTCATGCATGATACGCAAATTTCTATAAAATTTTCATGCTTCCATAAGTTTGTCAAAACCGAACCGATTTTCGTGCTTAGGTCTTTGTTGTCATGGTTGGACTTATAGCGAAATCAAAAATTGAATTCTCGACATATTTTGCGTGATCCTATTTTCATGCATGAAACGCTAATTTACCCAAAGCTTTCACCTTATAGCAATATCCAAAGTTGAATTCTCGACATATTTTGCGTGATCCCTATATTCATGCATGATACGCAAATTTCTCAAAAATTTTCACGCTTCCATAACTTTGTCAAAACCGAACCGATTTTCGTGCTAAGGTCTTTGTTGTCATGGTTGGACTTATACCGAAATCAAAAATTGAATTCTCGACATATTTTGCGTGACCCTATTTTCATGCATGAAACGCTAATTTACCCAAAGCTTTCATCTTATAGCAAAATCTAAAGTTGAATTCTCCACATATTTTGCGTGATCCTATATTCATGCATGATACGCAAATTTCTCCAAAATTTTCATGCTTCCATAACTTTGTCAAAGCCGAACCGATTTTCGTGCTAAGGTCTTTGTTGTCATGGTTGGACCTATACCGAAATCAAAAATGGAATTCTCGACATATTTTGCGTGACCCTATATTCATGCATGAAACGCTAATTTACCCAAAGCTTTCACCTCAAAGCAAAATCCAAAGTTTAATTCTCGACATATTTTGCGTGATCCTATATTCATGCATGATACGCAAATTTCTCCAAAATTTTCATGCTTCCATAACTTTGTCAAAATCGATCCGATTTTCGTGCATAAAGTCTTTGTTGTCATGGTTGGAGTTATACCGAAATCCAAAATTGAATTCTCGACATATTTTGCGTGACCCTATTTTCATGCATGAAACGCTAATTTACCCAAAGCTTTCACCTTATAGCAATATCCAAAGTTGAATTCTCGACATATTTTGCGTGATCCTATATTCATGCATGATACGCAAATTTCTCCAAAATTTCCATGCTTCCATAACTTTGACAAAACCGATCCGATTTTCGTGCTATGGTCTTTGTTGTCATGGTTGGACTTATACCGAAATCAAAAATTGAATTCTCGACATATTTTGCGTGACCCTATATTCATGCATGAAACGCTAATTTACCCAAAGCTTTCACCTTATAGCAATATCCAAAGTTGAATTCTCGACATATTTTGCGTGATCACTATATTCATGCATGATACGCAAATTTCTCCAAAATTTTCATGCTTCCATAAGTTGGTCAAAATCGAACCGATTTTCGTGCTTAGGTCTTTGTTGTCATGGTTGGACTTATAGCGAAATCCAAAATTGAATTCTCGACATATTTTGTGTGACCCTATATTCATGCATGATTTACCCAAAGCTTTCACCTTATAACAAAATCCAAAGTTGAATTCTCGACATATTTTGCGTGATCCCTATATTCATGCATGATACGCAAATTTCTCCAAAATTTTCATGCTTCCATAACTTTGTCAAAATCGAACCGATTTTCGTGCATAAAGTCTTTGTTGTCATGGTTGGACTTATACCGAAATCCAAAATTGAATTCTCGACATATTTTGCGTGATCCTATATTCATTCATAACACGCAAATTTCTCCAAAATTTCCATGCTTCCATAACTTTGACAAAACCGATCCGATATTCGTGCTAAGGTCTTTGTTGTCATGGTTGGACTTATAGCGAAATCCAAAATAGAATTCTCGACATATTTTGCGTGATCCTGTATTCATGCATGAAACGCTAATTTACCCAAAGCTTTCACCTTATAGCAATATCCAAAGTTGAATTCTCGACATATTTTGCGTGATCCCTATATTCATGCATGATACGCAAATTTCTCCAAAATATTCATGCTTCCATAAGTTTGTCAAAACCGAACCGATTTTCGTGCATAAAGTCTTTGTTGTCATGGTTGGAGTTATACCGAAATCCAAAATTGAATTCTCGACATATTTTGCGTGATCCTATATTCATGCATGAAACGCTAATTTACCCAAAGCTTTCACCTTATAGCAATATCCAAAGTTGAATTCTCGACATAATTTGCGTGATCCTATATTCATGCATGATACGCAAATTTCTCCAAAATTTTCATGCTTCCATAAGTTTGTCAAAACCGAACCGATTTTCGTGTTTAGGTCTTTGTTGTCATGGTTGGACTTATAGCGAAATCCAAAATAGAATTCTCGACATATTTTGCGTGATCCTATATTCATGCATGAAACGCTAATTTACTCAAAGCTTTCACCTTATAGCAATATCCAAAGTTGAATTCTCGACATAATTTGCGTGATCCTATATTCATGCATGATACGCAAATTTCTCCAAAATTTTCATGCTTCCATAAGTTTGTCAAAACCGAACCGATTTTCGTGCTTACGTCTTTGTTGTCATGGTTGGACTTATACCGAAATCAAAAATTGAATTCTCGACATATTTTGCGTGACCCTATATTCAAGCATGAAACGCTAATTTACCCAAAGCTTTCACCTTATAGAAATGTCCAAAGTTGAATTCTCGACATATTTTGCGTGATCCCTATATTCATGCATGATACGCAAATTTCTCCAAAATTTCCATGCTTCCATAACTTTGTCAAAATCGAACCGATTTTCGTGCATAAAGTCTTTGTTGTCATGGTTGGACTTATACCGAAATCCAAAATTGAATTCTCGACATATTTTGCGTGATCCTATATTCATGCATTATACGCAAATTTCTCCAAAATTTCCATGCTTCCATAAGTTTGTCAAAACCGAACCGATTTTCGTGCTTAGGTCTTTGTTGTCATGGTTGGACTTATAGCGAAATCAAAAATTGAATTCTCGACATATTTTGCGTGATCCTATATTCATGCATGAAACGCTAATTTACCCAAAGCTTTCACCTTATAGCAATATCTTAAGTTGAATTCTCGACATATTTTTCGTGATCCCTATATTCATGCATGATACGCAAATTTCTATAAAATTTTCATGCTTCCATAAGTTTGTCAAAACCGAACCGATTTTCGTGCTTAGGTCTTTGTTGTCATGGTTGGACTTATAGCGAAATCAAAAATTGAATTCTCGACATATTTTGCGTGATCCTATTTTCATGCATGAAACGCTAATTTACCCAAAGCTTTCACCTTATAGCAATATCCAAAGTTGAATTCTCGACATATTTTGCGTGATCCCTATATTCATGCATGATACGCAAATTTCTCAAAAATTTTCACGCTTCCATAACTTTGTCAAAACCGAACCGATTTTCGTGCTAAGGTCTTTGTTGTCATGGTTGGACTTATACCGAAATCAAAAATTGAATTCTCGACATATTTTGCGTGACCCTATTTTCATGCATGAAACGCTAATTTACCCAAAGCTTTCATCTTATAGCAAAATCTAAAGTTGAATTCTCCACATATTTTGCGTGATCCTATATTCATGCATGATACGCAAATTTCTCCAAAATTTTCATGCTTCCATAACTTTGTCAAAGCCGAACCGATTTTCGTGCTAAGGTCTTTGTTGTCATGGTTGGACCTATACCGAAATCAAAAATGGAATTCTCGACATATTTTGCGTGACCCTATATTCATGCATGAAACGCTAATTTACCCAAAGCTTTCACCTCAAAGCAAAATCCAAAGTTTAATTCTCGACATATTTTGCGTGATCCTATATTCATGCATGATACGCAAATTTCTCCAAAATTTTCATGCTTCCATAACTTTGTCAAAATCGATCCGATTTTCGTGCATAAAGTCTTTGTTGTCATGGTTGGAGTTATACCGAAATCCAAAATTGAATTCTCGACATATTTTGCGTGACCCTATTTTCATGCATGAAACGCTAATTTACCCAAAGCTTTCACCTTATAGCAATATCCAAAGTTGAATTCTCGACATATTTTGCGTGATCCTATATTCATGCATGATACGCAAATTTCTCCAAAATTTCCATGCTTCCATAACTTTGACAAAACCGATCCGATTTTCGTGCTATGGTCTTTGTTGTCATGGTTGGACTTATAGCGAAATCCAAAATTGAATTCTCGACATATTTTGTGTGACCCTATATTCATGCATGAAACGCTAATTTACCCAAAGCTTTCACCTTATAGCAATATCCAAAGTTGAATTCTCGACATATTTTGCGTGATCCCTATATTCATGCATGATACGCAAATTTCTCCAAAATTTTCATGCTTCCATAACTTTGTCAAAATCGAACCGATTTTCGTGCTTAAAGTCTTTGTTGTCATGGTTGGACTTATACCGAAATCCAAAATTGAATTCTCGACATATTTTGCGTGATCCCTATATTCATGCATAACACGCAAATTTCTCCAAAATTTCCATGCTTCCATAACTTTGACAAAATCGAACCGATTTTCGTGCATAAGGTCTTTGTTGTCATGGTTGGACTTATAGCGAAATCCAAAATAGAATTCTCGACATATTTTGCGTGATCCTGTATTCATGCATGAAACGCTAATTTACCCAAAGCTTTCACCTTATAGCAATATCCAAAGTTGAATTCTCGACATATTTTGCGTGATCCCTATATTCATGCATGATACGCAAATTTCTCCAAAATATCCATGCTTCCATAAGTTTGTCAAAACCGAACCGATTTTCGTGCATAAAGTCTTTGTTGTCATGGTTGGACTTATACCGAAATCCAAAATTGAATTCTCGACATATTTTGCGTGATCCTATATTCATGCATGAAACGCTAATTTACCCAAAGCTTTCACCTTATAGCAATATCCAAAGTTGAATTCTCGACATAATTTGCGTGATCCCTATATTCATGCATGATACGCAAATTTCTCCAAAATTTTCATGCTTCCATAAGTTTGTCAAAACCGAACCGATTTTCGTGCTTAGGTCTTTGTTGTCATGGTTGGACTTATAGCGAAATCCAAAATAGAATTCTCGACATATTTTGCGTGATCCTATATTCATGCATGAAACGCTAATTTACCCAAAGCTTTCACCTTATAGCAATATCCAAAGTTGAATTCTCGACATATTTTGCGTGATCCCTATATTCATGCATGATACGCAAATTTCTCCAAAATTTTCATGCTTCCATAAGTTTGTCAAAACCGAACCGATTTTCGTGCTTAGGTCTTTGTTGTCATGGTTGGACTTATAGCGAAATCAAAAATTGAATTCTCGACATATTTTGCGTGACCCTATATTCAAGCATGAAACGCTAATTTACCCAAAGCTTTCACCTTATAGAAATGTCCAAAGTTGAATTCTCGACATATTTTGCGTGATCCCTATATTCATGCATGATACGCAAATTTCTCCAAAATTTCCATGCTTCCATAACTTTGACAAAACCGATCCGATTTTCGTGCTATGGTCTTTGTTGTCATGGTTGGACTTATACCGAAATCAAAAATTGAATTCTCGACATATTTTGCGTGACCCTATATTCATGCATGAAACGCTAATTTACCCAAAGCTTTCACCTTATAGCAATATCCAAAGTTGAATTCTCGACATATTTTGCGTGATCCCTATATTCATGCATGATACGCAAATTTCTCCAAAATTTCCATGCTTCCATAAGTTTGTCAAAACCGAACCGATTTTCGTGCATAAAGTCTTTGTTGTCATGGTTGGAGTTATACCGAAATCCAAAATTGAATTCTCGACATATTTTGCGTGATCCTATATTCATGCATGAAACGCTAATTTACTCAAAGCTTTCACCTTATAGCAATATCCAAAGTTGAATTCTCGACATAATTTGCGTGATCCTATATTCATGCATGATGCGCAAATTTCTCCAAATATTTCATGCTTCCTTAAGTTTGTCAAAACCGAACCGATTTTCGTGCTTAGGTCTTTGTTGTCATGGTTGGACTTATAGCGAAATCCAAAATAGAATTCTCCACATATTTTGCGTGATCCTGTATTCATGCATGAAACGCTAATTTACCCAAAGCTTTCACCTTATAGCAATATCCAAAGTTGAATTCTCGACATATTTTGCGTGATCCCTATATTCATGCATGATACGCAAATTTCTCCAAAATTTCCATGCTTCCATAAGTTTGTCAAAACCGAACCGATTTTCGTGTTTAGGTCTTTGTTGTCATGGTTGGACTTATAGCGAAATCCAAAATAGAATTCTCGACATATTTTGCGTGATCCTATATTCATGCATGAAACGCTTATTTACTCAAAGCTTTCACCTTATAGCAATATCCAAAGTTGAATTCTCGACATAATTTGCGTGATCCTATATTCATGCATGATACGCAAATTTCTCCAAAATTTTCATGCTTCCATAAGTTTGTCAAAACCGAACCGATTTTCGTGCTTAGGTCTTTGTTGTCATGGTTGGACTTATAGCGAAATCAAAAATTGAATTCTCGACATATTTTGCGTGACCCTATATTCAAGCATGAAACGCTAATTTACCCAAAGCTTTCACCTTATAGCAATATCCAAAGTTGAATTCTCGACATATTTTGCGTGATCCCTATATTCATGCATGATACGCAAATTTCTCCAAAATTTCCATGCTTCCATAACTTTGACAAAACCGATCCGATTTTCGTGCTATGGTCTTTGTTGTCATGGTTGGACTTATACCGAAATCAAAAATTGAATTCTCGACATATTTTGCGTGACCCTATATTCAAGCATGAAACGCTAATTTACTCAAAGCTTTCACCTTATAGAAATGTCCAAAGTTGAATTCTCGACATATTTTGCGTGATCCCTATATTCATGCATGATACGCAAATTTCTCCAAAATTTCCATGCTTCCATAACTTTGACAAAACCGATCCGATTTTCGTGCTATGGTCTTTGTTGTCATGGTTGGACTTATACCGAAATCAAAAATTGAATTCTCGACATATTTTGCGTGACCCTATATTCATGCATGAAACGCTAATTTACCCAAAGCTTTCACCTTATAGCAATATCCAAAGTTGAATTCTCGACATATTTTGCGTGATCCCTATATTCATGCATGATACGCAAATTTCTCCAAAATTTCCATGCTTCCATAAGTTTGTCAAAACCGAACCGATTTTCGTGCATAAAGTCTTTGTTGTCATGGTTGGAGTTATACCGAAATCCAAAATTGAATTCTCGACATATTTTGCGTGATCCTATATTCATGCATGAAACGCTAATTTACTCAAAGCTTTCACCTTATAGCAATATCCAAAGTTGAATTCTCGACATAATTTGCGTGATCCTATATTCATGCATGATGCGCAAATTTCTCCAAATATTTCATGCTTCCATAAGTTTGTCAAAACCGAACCGATTTTCGTGCTTAGGTCTTTGTTGTCATGGTTGGACTTATAGCGAAATCCAAAATAGAATTCTCGACATATTTTGCGTGATCCTGTTTTCATGCATGAAACGCTAATTTACCCAAAGCTTTCACCTTATAGCAATATCCAAAGTTGAATTCTCGACATATTTTGCGTGATCCCTATATTCATGCATGATACGCAAATTTCTCCAAAATTTCCATGCTTCCATAAGTTTGTCAAAACCGAACCGATTTTCGTGTTTAGGTCTTTGTTGTCATGGTTGGACTTATAGCGAAATCCAAAATAGAATTCTCGACATATTTTGCGTGATCCTATATTCATGCATGAAACGCTAATTTACTCAAAGCTTTCACCTTATAGCAATATCCAAAGTTGAATTCTCGACATAATTTGCGTGATCCTATATTCATGCATGATACGCAAATTTCTCCAAAATTTTCATGCTTCCATAAGTTTGTCAAAACCGAACCGATTTTCGTGCTTAGGTCTTTGTTGTCATGGTTGGACTTATAGCGAAATCAAAAATTGAATTCTCGACATATTTTGCGTGACCCTATATTCAAGCATGAAACGCTAATTTACCCAAAGCTTTCACCTTATAGCAATATCCAAAGTTGAATTCTCGACATATTTTGCGTGATCCCTATATTCATGCATGATACGCAAATTTCTCCAAAATTTCCATGCTTCCATAACTTTGACAAAACCGATCCGATTTTCGTGCTATGGTCTTTGTTGTCATGGTTGGACTTATACCGAAATCAAAAATTGAATTCTCGACATATTTTGCGTGACCCTATATTCATGCATGAAACGCTAATTTACCCAAAGCTTTCACCTTATAGCAATATCCAAAGTTGAATTCTCGACATATTTTGCGTGATCCTATATTCATGCATGATACGCAAATTTCTCCAAAATTTTCATGCTTCCATAACTTTGTCAAAACCGAACCGATTTTCGTGCTTAGGTCTTTGTTGTCATGGTTGGACTTATAGCGAAATCCAAAATTGAATTCTCGACATATTTTGCGTGACCCTATTTTCATGCATGAAACGTTAATTTACCCAAAGCTTTCACCTTATAGCAATATCCAAAATTGAATTCTCGACATATTTTGCGTGATCCTATATTCATGCATGATACGCAAATTTCTCCAAAATTTTCATGCTTCCATAACTTTGTCAAAATCGAACCGATTTTCGTGTATAAAGTCTTTGTTGTCATGGTTAAACTTAAACCGAAATCCAAAATTGAATTCTCGACATATTTTGCATGACACTATATTCATGCATGAAACGCTAATTTACCCAAAGCTTTCACCTTATTGCGAAATCCAAAGATAAACTCTCGACATATTTTGAGTGATCCTATATTCATGCATGACACGCAAATTTCTCCAAAATTTTCATGCTTCCATAACTTTGTCAAAACCGAACCGATTTTCGTGCTAAGGTCTTTGTTGTCATGGTTGGACTTATAGCGAAATCAAAAATTGAATTCTCGACATATTTTGCGTGACCCTGTTTTCATGCATGAAACGCTAATTTACCCAAAGCTTTCACCTTATAGCAATATCCAAAGTTGAATTCTCGACATATTTTGCGTGATCCTATATTCATGCATGATACGCAAATTTCTCCAAAATTTTCATGCTTCCATAACTTTGTCAAAACCGAACCAATTTTTGTGCTAAGGTCTTTGTTGTCATGGTTGGACTTATAGCGAAATCAAAAATTGAATTCCCCACATATTTTGCGTGATCCTATATTCATGCATGAAACGCTAATTTACTCAAAGCTTTCACCTTATAGCAATATCCAAAGTTGAATTCTCGACATAATTTGCGTGATCCTATATTCATGCATGATACGCAAATTTCTCCAAAATTTTCATGCTTCCATAAGTTTGTCAAAACCGAACCGATTTTCGTGCTTAGGTCTTTGTTGTCATGGTTGGACTTATAGCGAAATCAAAAATTGAATTCTCGACATATTTTGCGTGACCCTATATTCAAGCATGAAACGCTAATTTACCCAAAGCTTTCACCTTATAGCAATGTCCAAAGTTGAATTCTCGACATATTTTGCGTGATCCCTATATTCATGCATGATACGCAAATTTCTCCAAAATTTCCATGCTTCCATAACTTTGACAAAACCGATCCGATTTTCGTGCTATGGTCTTTGTTGTCATGGTTGGACTTATACCGAAATCAAAAATTGAATTCTCGACATATTTTGCGTGACCCTATATTCATGCATGAAACGCTAATTTACCCAAAGCTTTCACCTTATAGCAATATCCAAAGTTGAATTCTCGACATATTTTGCGTGATCCCTATATTCATGCATGATACGCAAATTTCTCCAAAATTTCCATGCTTCCATAAGTTTGTCAAAACCGAACCGATTTTCGTGCATAAAGTCTTTGTTGTCATGGTTGGAGTTATACCGAAATCCAAAATTGATTTCTCGACATATTTTGCGTGATGCTATATTCATGCATGAAACGCTAATTTACTCAAAGCTTTCACCTTATAGCAATATCCAAAGTTGAATTCTCGACATAATTTGCGTGATCCTATATTCATGCATGATACGCAAATTTCTCCAAAATTTTCATGCTTCCATAAGTTTGTCAAAACCGAACCGATTTTCGTGCTTAGGTCTTTGTTGTCATGGTTGGACTTATAGCGAAATCAAAAATTGAATTCTCGACATATTTTGCGTGATCCTATATTCAAGCATGAAACGCTAATTTACCCAAAGCTTTCACCTTATAGCAATATCCAAAGTTGAATTCTCGACATATTTTACGTGATCCCTATATTCATGCATGATACGCAAATTTCTCCAAAATTTCCATGCTTCCATAACTTTGACAAAACCGATCCGATTTTCGTGCTAAGGTCTTTGTTGTCATGGTTGGACTTATACCGAAATCAAAAATTGAATTCTCGACATATTTTGCGTGACCCTATATTCATGCATGAAACGCTAATTTACCCAAAGCTTTCACCTTATAGCAATATCCAAAGTTGAATTCTCGACATATTTTGCGTGATCCCTATATTCATGCATGATACGCAAATTTCTCCAAAATTTTCATGCTTCCATAACTTTGTCAAAACCGAACCGATTTTCGTGCTAAGGTCTTTGTTGTCATGGTTGGAGTTATACCGAAATCCAAAATTGAATTCTCGACATATTTTGCGTGATCCTATATTCATGCATGAAACGCTAATTTACCCAAAGCTTTCACCTTATAGCAATATCCAAAGTTGAATTCTCGACATATTTTGCGTGATCCCTATATTCATGCATGATACGCAAATTTCTCTAAAATTTTCATGCTTCCATAACTTTGTCAAAACCGAACCGATTTTCGTGCTTAGGTCTTTGTTGTCATGGTTGGACTTATACCGAAATCAAAAATTGAATTCTCGACATATTTTGCGTGATCCTATATTCATGCATGAAACGCTAATTTACCCAAAGCTTTCACCTTATAACAAAATCCAAAGTTGAATTCTCGACATATTTTGCGTGATCCTATATTCATGCATGATACGCAAATTTCTCCAAAATTTTCATGCTTCCATAACTTTGTCAAAATCGAACCGATTTTCGTGCATAAAGTCTTTGTTGTCATGGTTGGACTTATACCGAAATCCAAAATTGAATTCTCGACATATTTTGCGTGATCCCTATATTCATGCATGATACGCAAATTTCTCCAAAATTTCCATGCTTCCATAACTTTGACAAAACCGATCCGATATTCGTGCTAAGGGTTTGTTGTCATGGTTGGACTTATAGCGAAATCAAAAATTGAATTCTCGACATATTTTGCGTGACCCTATATTCATGCATGAAACGCTAATTTACCCAAAGCTTTCACCTTATAGCAATATCCAAAGTTGAATTCTCGACATATTTTGCGTGATCCCTATATTCATGCATGATACGCAAATTTCTCCAAAATATTCATGCTTCCATAAGTTTGTCAAAACCGAACCGATTTCGCGATTTTCGTGCTATTCTCGACATATTCATGCATGAAACGCTAATTTACCCAAAGCTTTCACCTTATTGCGAAATCCAAAGATAAATTCTCGACATATTTTGAGTGATCCTATATTCATGCATGACACGCAAATTTCTCCAAAATTTTCATGCTTCCATAACTTTGTCAAAACCGAACCGATTTTCGTGCTAAGGTCTTTGTTGTCATGGTTGGACTTATAGCGAAATCAAAAATTGAATTCTCGACATATTTTGCGTGACCCTGTTTTCATGCATGAAACGCTAATTTACCCAAAGCTTTCACCTTATAGCAATATCCAAAGTTGAATTCTCGACATATTTTGCGTGATCCTATATTCATGCATGATACGCAAATTTCTCCAATATTTTCATGCTTCCATAACTTTGTCAAAACCGAACCAATTTTTGTGCTAAGGTCTTTGTTGTCATGGTTGGACTTATAGCGAATTCCAAAATTGAATTCTCGACATATTTTGCGTGACCCTATATTCATGCATGAAAAGCTTTCCAAAGCTTTCACCTTATAACAAAATCCAAAGTTGAATTCTCGACATATTTTGCGTGATCCTATATTCATGCATGATACGCAAATTTCTCCAATATTTCCATGCTTCCATAACTTTGACAAAACCGAACCGATTTTCGTGCTAAGGTCTTTGTTGTCATGGTTGGACTTATAGCGAAATCAAAAATTGAATTCTCGACATATTTTGCGTGACCCTATATTCAAGCATGAAACGCTAATTTACCCAAAGCTTTCACCTTATAGCAATATCCAAAGTTGAATTCTCGACATATTTTGCGTGATCCCTATATTCATGCATGATACGCAAATTTCTCAAAAATTTCCATGCTTCCATAACTTTTTCAAAACCGAACCGATGTTTGTGCTAAGGTCTTTGTTGTCATGGTTGGACTTATAGCGAAATCCAAAATTTAATTCTCGACATATTTTGCGTGACCCTATGTATTCATGCATGAAACGCTAATTTACCCAAAGCTTTCATCTTATAGCAAAATCCAAAGTTGAATTCTCGACATATTTTGCGCGATCCTATATTCATGCATGATACGCAAATTTCTCCAAAATTTTCATGCTTCCATAAGTTTGTCAAAACCGAACCGATTTTCGTGCTAAGGTCTTTGTTGTCATGGTTGGACTTATACCGAAATCAAAAATGGAATTCTCGACATATTTTGCGTGACCCTATATTCATGCATGAAACGCTAATTAACCCAAAGCTTTCACCTCATAGTAAAATCCAAAGTTGAATTCTCGACATATTTTGCGTGATCCTATATTCATGCATGACACGCAAATTCTCCAAAATTTTCATGCTTCCATAACTTTGTCAAAATCGATCCGATTTTCGTGCATAAAGTCTTTGTTGTCATGGTTGGACTTATAGCGAAATCCAAAATTGAATTCTCGACATATTTTGTGTGACCCTATATTCATGCATGAAACGCTTATTTACCCAAGGCTTTCATCTTATAGCAAAATCCAAAGTTGAATTCTCGACATATTTTGAGCGATAATATATTCATGCATGATACGCAAATTTCTCCCAAATTTTCATGCTTCCATAACTTTGTCAAAAGCGAACCGATTTTCGTGCTAAGGTCTTTGTTGTCATGGTTGGACTTATACCGAAATCAAAAATGGAATTCTCGACATATCATGCATGAAACGCTAATTAACCCAAAGCTTTCACCTCATAGCAAAATCCAAAGTTGAATTCTCGACATATTTTGCGTGATCCTATATTCATGCATGACACGCAAATTCTCCAAAATGTTCATGCTTCCATAACTTTGTCAAAATCGATCCGATTTTCGTGCATAAAGTCTTTGTTGTCATGGTTGGACTTATAGCGAAATCCAAAATTGAATTCTCGACATATTTTGTGTGACCCTATATTCATGCATGAAACGCTTATTTACCCAAAGCTTTCACCTTATAGCAATATCCAAAGTTGAATTCTCGACATAATTTGCGTGATCCTATATTCATACATGATACGCAAATTTCTCCAAAATTTTCATGCTTCCATAACTTTGTCAAAATCGAACCGATTTTCGTGCATAAAGTCTTTGTTGTCATGGTTGGACTTATAGCGAAATCCAAAATTGAATTCTCGACATATTTTGCGTGACCCTATATTCATGCATGAAACGCTAATTTACCCAAAGCTTTCACCTTATAGCAATATCCAAAGTTGAATTCTCGACATATTTTGCGTGATCCCTATATTCATGCATGATACGCAAATTTCTCCAAAATTTTCATGCTTCCATAAGTTTGTTAAAATCGAACCGATTTTCGTGCTTACGTCTTTGTTGTCATGGTTGGACTTATAGCGAAATCAAAAATTGAATTCTCGACATATTTTGCGTGATCCTACATTCATGCATGAAACGCTAATTTACCCAAAGCTTTCACCTTATAGCAATATCCAAAGTTGAATTCTCGACATATTTTGCGTGATCCTATATTCATGCATGATACGCAAATTTCTCAAAAATTTCCATGCTTCCATAACTTTTTCAAAACCGAACCGATATTTGTGCTAAGGTCTTTGTTGTCATGGTTGGACTTACAGCGAAATCAAAAATTGAATTCTCGACATATTTTGCGTGACCCTATATTCATGCATGAATCGCTAATTTACCCAAGGCTTTCATCTTATAGCAAAATCCAAAGTTGAATTCTCGACATATTGTGAGCGATAATATATTCATGCATGATACGCAAATTTCTCCAAAATTTTCATGCTTCCATAACTTTGTCAAAAGCGAACCGATTTTCGTGCTAAGGTCTTTGTTGTCATGGTTGGACTTATAGCGAAATCCAAAATTGAATTCTCGACATATTTTGCGTGACCCTATGTATTCATGCATGAAACGCTAATTTACCCAAAGCTTTCATCTTATAGCAAAATCCAAAGTTGAATTCTCGAGATATTTTGCGTGATCCTATATTCATGCATGATATGCAAATTTCTCTAAAATTTTCATGCTTCCATAACTTTGTCAAAACCGAACCGATTTTCGTGGTAAGGTCTTTGTTGTCATGGTTGGACTTATACCGAAATCAAAAATGGAATTCTCGACATATTTTGCGTGACCCTATATTCATGCATGAAACGCTAATTAACCCAAAGCTTTCACCTCATAGCAAAATCCAAAGTTGAATTCTCGACATATTTTGCGTGATCCTATATTCATGCATGACACGCAAATTCTCCAAAATTTTCATGCTTCCATAACTTTGTCAAAATCTATCCGATTTTCGTGCATAAAGTCTTTGTTGTCATGGTTGGACTTATAGCGAAATCCAAAATTGAATTCTCGACATATTTTGTGTGACCCTATATTCATGCATGAAACGCTTATTTACCCAAAGCTTTCACCTTATAGCAATATCGAAAGTTGAATTCTCGACATAATTTGCGTGATCCTATATTCATACATGATACGCAAATTTCTCCAAAATTTTCATGCTTCCATAACTTTGTCAAAATCGAACCGATTTTCGTGCATAAAGTCTTTGTTGTCATGGTTGGACTTATAGCGAAATCCAAAATTGAATTCTCGACATATTTTGCGTGACCCTATATTCATGCATGAAACGCTAATTTACCCAAAGCTTTCACCTTATAGCAATAACCAAAGTTGAATTCTCGACATATTTTGCGTGATCCCTATATTCATGCATGATACGCAAATTTCTCCAAAATTTTCATGCTTCCATAAGTTTGTTAAAATCGAACCGATTTTCGTGCTTACGTCTTTGTTGTCATGGTTGGACTTATAGCGAAATCAAAAATTGAATTCTCGACATATTTTGCGTGATCCTACATTCATGCATGAAACGCTAATTTACCCAAAGCTTTCACCTTATAACAAAATCCAAAGTTGAATTCTCGACATATTTTGCGTGATCCTATATTCATGCATGATACGCAAATTTCTCCAAAATTTCCATGCTTCCATAACTTTGACAAAACCGAACCGATTTTCGTGCTAAAGTCTTTGTTGTCATGGTTGGACTTATAGCGAAATCCAAAATTGAATTCTCGACATATTTTGCGTGACCCTATATTCATGCATGAAACGCTAATTTACCCAAAGCTTTCACCTTATAGCAATATCCAAAGTTGAATTCTCGACATATTTTGCGTGATCCCTATATTCATGCATGATACGCAAATTTCTCAAAAATTTCCATGCTTCCATAACTTTTTCAAAACCGAACCGATGTTTGTGCTAAGGTCTTTGTTGTCATGGTTGGACTTACAGCGAAATCAAAAATTGAATTCTCGACATATTTTGCGTGACCCTATATTCATGCATGAATCGCTAATTTACCCAAGGCTTTCATCTTATAGCAAAATCCAAAGTTGAATTCTCGACATATTTTGAGCGATAATATATTCATGCATGATACGCAAATTTCTCCAAAATTTTCATGCTTCCATAACTTTGTCAAAAGCGAACCGATTTTCGTGCTAAGGTCTTTGTTGTCATGGTTGGACTTATAGCGAAATCCAAAATTGAATTCTCGACATATTTTGCGTGACCCTATGTATTCATGCATGAAACGCTAATTTACCCAAAGCTTTCATCTTATAGCAAAATCCAAAGTTGAATTCTCGAGATATTTTGCGTGATCCTATATTCATGCATGATATGCAAATTTCTCTAAAATTTTCATGCTTCCATAACTTTGTCAAAACCGAACCGATTTTCGTGGTAAGGTCTTTGTTGTCATGGTTGGACTTATACCGAAATCAAAAATGGAATTCTCGACATATTTTGCGTGACCCTATATTCATGCATGAAACGCTAATTAACCCAAAGCTTTCACCTCATAGCAAAATCCAAAGTTGAATTCTCGACATATTTTGCGTGATCCTATATTCATGCATGACACGCAAATTTCTCCAAAATTTTCATGCTTCCATAACTTTGTCAAAATCGATCCGATTTTCGTGCATAAAGTCTTTGTTGTCATGGTTGGACTTATAGCGAAATCCAAAATTGAATTCTCGACATATTTTGTGTGACCCTATATTCATGCATGAAACGCTTATTTACCCAAAGCTTTCACCTTATAGCAATATCCAAAGTTGAATTCTCGACATAATTTGCGTGATCCTATATTCATACATGATACGCAAATTTCTCCAAAATTTTCATGCTTCCATAACTTTGTCAAAATCGAACCGATTTTCGTGCATAAAGTCTTTGTTGTCATGGTTGGACTTATAGCGAAATCCAAAATTGAATTCTCGACATATTTTGCGTGACCCTATATTCATGCATGAAACGCTAATTTACCCAAAGCTTTCATCTTATAGCAAAATCCAAAGTTGAATTCTCGAGATATTTTGCGTGATCCTATATTCAAGCATGATATGCAAATTTCTTTAAAATTTTCATGCTTCCATAACTTTGTCAAAACCGAACCGATTTTCGTGGTAAGGTCTTTGTTGTCATGGTTGGACTTATAGCGAAATCCAAAATTGAATTCTCGACATATTTTGCGTGACCCTATATTCATGCATGAAACGCTAATTTACCCAAAGCTTTCACCTCATAGCAAAATCCAAAGTTGAATTCTCGACATATTTTGCGTGATCCTATATTCATGCATGACACGCAAATTCTCCAAAATTTTCATGCTTTCATAACTTTGTCAAAATCGATCCGATTTTCGTGCATAAAGTCTTTGTTGTCATGGTTGGACTTATAGCGAAATCCAAAATTGAATTCTCGACATATTTTGTGTGACCCTATATTCATGCATGAAACGCTTATTTACCCAAAGCTTTCACCTTATAGCAATATCCAAAGTTGAATTCTCGACATAATTTGCGTGATCCTATATTCATGCATGATACGCAAATTTCTCAAAAATTTTCATGCTTCCATAACTTTGTCAAAATCGAACCGATTTTCGTGCATAAAGTCTTTGTTGTCATGGTTGGACTTATAGCGAAATCCAAAATTGAATTCTCGACATATTTTGCGTGACCCTATATTCATGCATGATATGCAAATTTCTCCAAAATTTTCATGCTTCCATAACTTTGTCAAAGCCGAACCGATTTTCGTGCTAAAGTCTTTGTTGTCATTGTTGGACTTATAGCGAAATCCAAAAATGAATTCTCGACATATTTTGCGTGACCCTATGCATTCATGCATGAAACGCTAATTAACCCAAAGCTTTCACCTCATAGCAAAATCCAAAGTTGAATTTTCGACATATTTTGCGTGATCCTATATTCATGCATGATACGCAAATTTCTCCAAAATTTTCATGCTTCCATAACTTTGTCAAAATCGATCCGATTTTCGTGCATAAAGTCTTTGTTGTCATGGTTGGAGTTATACCGAAATCCAAAATTGAATTCTCGACATATTTTGCGTGACCCTATTTTCATGCATGAAACGCTAATTTACCCAAAGCTTTCACCTTATAGCAATATCCAAAGTTGAATTCTCGACATATTTTGCGTGATCCCTATATTCATGCATGATACGCAAATTTCTCCAAAATTTCCATGCTTCCATAACTTTGACAAAACTGAACCGATTTTCGTGCTTAGTTCTTTGTTGTCATATTTGGACTTATAGCGAAATCCAAAATTGAATTCTCGACATATTTTGCGTGACCCTATATTCATGCATGAAACGCTAATTTACCCAAAGCTTTCACCTTATAGCAATATCCAAAGTTGAATTCTCGACATATTTTGCGTGATCCCTATATTCATGCATGATACGCAAATTTCTCCAAAATTTGCATGCTTCCATAACTTTGTCAAAATCGAACCGATTTTCGTGCATAAAGTCTTTGTTGTCATGGTTGGACTTATAGCGAAATCAAAAATTGAATTCTCGACATATTTTGCGTGATCCTATATTCATGCATGAAACGCTAATTTACCCAAAGCTTTCACCTTATAGCAATATCCAAAGTTGAATTCTCGACATATTTTGCGTGATCCCTATATTCATGCATGATACGCAAATTTCTCCAAAATTTTCATGCTTCCATAACTTTGTCAAAATCGATCCGATTTTCGTGCATAAAGTCTTTGTTGTCATGGTTGGACTTATACCGAAATCCAAAATAGAATTCTCGACATATTTTGCGTGACCATTTATTCATGCATGAAACGCTAATTTACCCAAAGCTTTCACCTTATAGCAATATCCAAAGTTGAATTCTCGACATATTTTGCGTGATCCTTATATTCATGCATGATACGCAAATTTCTCAAAAATTTTCATGCGTCCATAAGTTTGTTAAAATCGAACCGATTTTCGTGCTAAGGTCTTTGTTGTCATGGTTGGACTTATAGCGAAATCCAAAATTGAATTCTCGACATATTTTGTGTGACCCTATATTCATGCATGAAACGCTAATTTACCCAAAGCTTTCACCTTATAGCAATATCCAAAGTTGAATTCTCGACATATTTTGCGTGATCCTATATTCATGTATGATACGCAAATTTCTCCAAAATTTTCATGCTTCCATAAGTTTGTCAAAATCGAACCGATTTTCGTGCATAAAGTCTTTGTTGTCATGGTTGGAGTTATACCGAAATCCAAAATAGAATTCTCGACATATTTTGCGTGACCCTATATTTATGCATGAAACGCTAATTTACCCAAAGCTTTCACCTTATAGCAATATCCAAAGTTGAATTCTCGACATATTTTGCGTGATCCTATATTCATGCATGATACGCAAATTTCTCAAAAATTTTCATGCTTCCATAACTTTGTCAAAACCGAACCGATTTTTGTGCTAAGGTCTTTGTTGTCATGGTTGGACTTATAGCGAAATCAAAAATTGAATTGTCGACATATTTTGCGTGACCCTATATTCATGCATGATACGCAAATTTCTCCAAAATTTTCATGCTTCCATAACTTTGTCAAAGCCGAACCGATTTTCGTGCTAAGGTCTTTGTTGTCATGGTTGGACTTATAACGAAATCCAAAATTGAAAATTTTGAGTGATCCTATATTCATGCATGATACGCAAATTTCTCAAAAATTTTCATGCTTCCATAACTTTGTCAAAACCGAACCGATTTTCGTGCTAAGGTCTTTGTTGTCATGGTTGGACTTATAGCGAAATCAAAAATTGAATTCTCGACATATTTTGCGTGACCCTATATTCATGCATGAAACGCTAATTTACCCAAAGCTTTCATCTTATAGCAAAATCCAAAGTTGAATTCTCGACATATTTTGCGTGATCCTATATTCATGCATGACACGCAAATTCTCCAAAATTTTCATGCTTCCATAACTTTGTCAAAATCGATCCGATTTTCGTGCATAAAGTCTTTGTTGTCATGGTTGGACTTATAGCGAAATCCAAAATTGAATTCTCGACATATTTTGTGTGACCCTATATTCATGCATGAAACGCTTATTTACCCAAAGCTTTCACCTTATAGCAATATCCAAAGTTGAATTCTCGACATAATTTGCGTGATCCTATATTCATACATGATACGCAAATTTCTCCAAAATTTTCATGCTTCCATAACTTTGTCAAAATCGAACCGATTTTCGTGCATAAAGTCTTTGTTGTCATGGTTGGACTTATAGCGAAATCCAAAATTGAATTCTCGACATATTTTGCGTGACCCTATATTCATGCATGAAACGCTAATTTACCCAAAGCTTTCATCTTATAGCAAAATCCAAAGTTGAATTCTCGAGATATTTTGCGTGATCCTATATTCAAGCATGATATGCAAATTTCTTTAAAATTTTCATGCTTCCATAACTTTGTCAAAACCGAACCGATTTTCGTGGTAAGGTCTTTGTTGTCATGGTTGGACTTATACCGAAATCAAAAATGGAATTCTCGACATATTTTGCGTGACCCTATATTCATGCATGAAACGCTAATTAACCCAAAGCTTTCACCTCATAGCAAAATCCAAAGTTGAATTCTCGACATATTTTGCGTGATCCTATATTCATGCATGACACGCAAATTCTCCAAAATTTTCATGCTTTCATAACTTTGTCAAAATCGATCCGATTTTCGTGCATAAAGTCTTTGTTGTCATGGTTGGACTTATAGCGAAATCCAAAATTGAATTCTCGACATATTTTGTGTGACCCTATATTCATGCATGAAACGCTTATTTACCCAAAGCTTTCACCTTATAGCAATATCCAAAGTTGAATTCTCGACATAATTTGCGTGATCCTATATTCATGCATGATACGCAAATTTCTCAAAAATTTTCATGCTTCCATAACTTTGTCAAAATCGAACCGATTTTCGTGCATACAGTCTTTGTTGTCATGGTTGGACTTATAGCGAAATCCAAAATTGAATTCTCGACATATTTTGCGTGACCCTATATTCATGCATGATATGCAAATTTCTCCAAAATTTTCATGCTTCCATAACTTTGTCAAAGCCGAACCGATTTTCGTGCTAAAGTCTGTGTTGTCATGGTTGGACTTATAGCGAAATCAAAAGTTGAATTCTCGACATATTTTGCGTGACCCTATATTCATGCATGATACGCAAATTTCTCCAAAATTTTCATGCTTCCATAACTTTGTCAAAGCCGAACCGATTTTCGTGCTAAGGTCTTTGTTGTCATGGTTGGACTTATAACGAAATCCAAAATTGAATTCTCGACATATTTTGCGTGACCCTATGCATTCATGCATGAAACGCTAATTAACCCAAAGCTTTCACCTCATAGCAAAATCCAAAGTTGAATTTTCGACATATTTTGCGTGATCCTATATTCATGCATGATACGCCAATTTCTCCAAAATTTTCATGCTTCCATAACTTTGTCAAAATCGAACCGATTTTCGTGCATAAAGTCTTTGTTGTCATGGTTGGACTTATAGCGAAATCAAAAGTTGAATTCTCGACATATTTTGCGTGATCCTATATTCATGCATGAAACGCTAATTTACCCAAAGCTTTCACCTTATAGCAATATCCAAAGTTGAATTCTCGACATATTTTGCGTGATCCCTATATTCATGCATGATACGCAAATTTCTCCAAAATTTTCATGCTTCCATAAGTTTGTCAAAACCGAACCGATTTTCGTGCTTAGGTCTTTGTTGTCATGGTTGGACTTATAGCGAAATCAAAAAGTGAATTCTCGACATATTTTGCGTGATCCTATATTCATGCATGAAACGCTAATTTACCCAAAGCTTTCACCTTATAGCAATATCCAAAGTTGAATTCTCGACATATTTTGCGTGATCCCTATATTCATGCATGATACGCAAATTTCTCCAAAATTTTCATGCTTCCATAACTTTGTCAAAACCGAACCGATTTTCGTGCATAAAGTCTTTGTTGTCATGGTTGGAGTTATACCGAAATCCAAAATAGAATTCTCGACATATTTTGCGTGATCCTATATTCATGCATGAAACGCTAATTTACCAAAGCTTTCACCTTATAGCAATATCCAAAGTTGAATTCTCGACATATTTTGCGTGATCCCTATATTCATGCATGATACGCAAATTTCTCCAAAATTTTCATGCTTCCATAACTTTGTCAAAACCGAACCGATGTTTGTGCTAAGGTCTTTGTTGTCATGGTTGGACTTATACCGAAATCAAAAATTGAATTCTCGACATATTTTGTGTGTCCCTATATTCATGCATGAAACGCTAATTTACCCAAAGCTTTCATCTTATAGCAAAATCCAAAGTTGAATTCTCGACATATTTTGCGTGATCCTATATTCATGCATGATACGCAAATTTCTCCAAAATTTTCATGCTTCCATAACTTTGTCAAAGCCGAACCGATTTTCGTGCTAAAGTCTTTGTTGTCATGGTTGGACTTATAGCGAAATCCAAAATTTAAATCTCGACATATTTTGCGTGACCCTCTGCATTCATGCATGAAACGCTAATTTAAACAAAGCTTTCATCTTATAGCAAAATCCAAAGTTGAATTCTCGAGATATTTTGCGTGATCCTATGTTCATGCATGATATGCAAATTTCTCTAAAATTTTCATGCTTCCATAACTTTGTCAAAACCGAACCGATTTTCGTGCTAAGGTCTTTGTTGTCATGGTTGGAGTTATACCGAAATCCAAAATAGAATTCTCGACATATTTTGCGTGACCCTATATTCATGCATGAAACGCTTATTTACCCAAAGCTTTCACCTTATAGCAATATCCAAAGTTGAATTCTCGACATATTTTGCGTGATCCCTATATTCATGCATGATACGCAAATTTCTCCAAAATTTTCATGCTTCCATAACTTTGTCAAATCGATCCGATTTTCGTGCTAAGGTCTTTGTTGTCATGGTTGGACTTATAGCGAAATCCAAAATTGAATTCTCGACATATTTTGTGTGACCCTATATTCATGCATGAAACGCTTATTTCCCCAAAGCTTTCACCTTATAGCAAAATCCAAAGTTGAATTCTCGAGATATTTTTTGCGTGATCCCTATATTCATGCATGATACGCAAATTTCTCTAAAATTTTCATGCTTCCATAACTTTGTCAAAACCGAACCGATTTTCGTGCTAAGGTCTTTGTTGTCATGGTTGGACTTATACCGAAATCAAAAATGGAATTCTCGACATATTTTGCGTGATCCCTATATTCAAGCATGAAACGCTAATTTACCCAAAGCTTTCACCTCATAGCAAAATCCAAAGTTGAATTCTCGACATATTTTGCGTGATCCTGTATTCATGCATGATACGCAAATTTCTCCAAAATTTTCATGCTTCCATAACTTTGTCAAAGCCGAACCGATTTTCGTGCTAAAGTCTTTGTTGTCATGGTTGGACTTATACCGAAATCAAAAATTGAATTCTCGACATATTTTGTGTGTCCCTATATTCATGCATGAAACGCTAATTTACCCAAAGCTTTCATCTTATAGCAAAACCCAAAGTTGAATTCTCGACATATTTTGCGTGATCCTATATTCATGCATGATACGCAAATTTCTCCAAAATTTTCATGCTTCCATAACTTTGTCAAAGCCGAACCGATTTTCGTGCTAAAGACTTTGTTGTCATGGTTGGACTTATAGCGAAGTCCAAAATTGAAATCTCGACATATTTTGCGTGACCCTATGCATTCATGCATGAAACGCTAATTTACCCAAAGCTTTCATCTTATAGCAAAATCCAAAGTTGAATTCTCGACATATTTTGCGTGATCCTATATTCATGCATGATACGCAAATTTCTCCAAAATTTTCATGCTTCCATAACTTTGTCAAAGCCGAACCGATTTTCGTGCTAAAGTCTTTGTTGTCATGGTTGGACTTATAGCGAAGTCCAAAATTGAATTCTCGACATATTTTGCGTGACACTATATTTATGCATGAAACGCTAATTTACCCAAAGCTTTCACCTTATAGCGAAATCCAAAGTTAAATTCTCGACATGTTTTGCGTGATCCTATATTCATGCATGTCACGCAAATTTCTCCAAAATTTTCATGCTTCCATAACTTTGTCAAATCCGAACCGATTTTCGTGCTTAGGTCTTTGTTGTCAAGGTTGGACTTATAGCGAAATTAAAAATTGAATTCTCGGCATATTTTGCGTGATCCAATATTCATGCATGAAACGCTAATTTACCCAAAGCTTTCACCTTATAACAAAATCCAAAGTTGAATTCTCCACATATTTTGCGTGATCCTATATTCATGCATGATACACAAATTTCTCCAAAATTTTCATGCTTCCATAACTTTGTCAAAACCGAACCGATTTTTGTGCTAAGGTCTTTGTTGTCATGGTTGGACTTATAGCGAAATCAAAAATTGAATTCTCGACATATTTTGCGTGACCCTATTTTCATGCATGAAAAGCTGATTTACCCAAAGGTTTCACCTTATAGCAAAATCCAAAGTTGAATTCTCGACATATTTTGCGTGATCCTATATTCATGCATGATACGCAAATTTCTCCAAAATTTTCATGCTTCCATAAGTTTGTTAAAACCAATCCGATTTTCGTGCTTAGGTCTTTGTTGTCAAGGTTGGACTTATAGCGAAATCAAAAATTGAATTCTCGACATATTTTGCGTGATCCTATATTCATGCATGAAACGCTAATTTACCCAAAGCTTTCACCTTATAACAAAATCCAAAGTTGAATTCTCGACATATTTTGCGTGATCCTATATTTATGCATGATACGCAAATTTGTCCAAAATTTTCATGCTTCCATAAGTTTGTCAAAACCGAACAGATTTTCGTGCTAAGGTCTTTGTTGTCATGGTTGGACTTATAGAAAAATCAAAAATTGAATTCTCGACATATTTTGTGTGACCCTATATATATGCATGATACGCTAATTTACCCAAAGCTTTCACCTTATAGCGAAATCCCAAGTTAAATTCTCGACATGTTCTGCGTGATCCCTATATTCATGCATGATACGCAAATTTCTCCAAAATTTTTATGCTTCCATAACTTTGTCAAAATCGAACCGATTTTCGTGCATAAAGACTTTGTTGCCGTGGTTGGACTTATACAGAAATCCAAAATTGAATTCTCGACATATTTTGCGTGACCCTATTTTCATGCATGAAACGCTAATTTACCCAAAGCTTTCACCTTATAGCAATATCCAAAGTTGAATTCTCGACATATTTTGCGTGATCCTATATTCATGCATGATACGCAAATTTCTCCAAAATTTTCATGCTTCCATAACTTTGTCAAAATCGAACCGATTTTTGTGCTAAGGTCTTTGTTGTCATGGTTGGACTTATAGCGAAATCAAAAATTGAATTCTCGACATATTTTGCGTGACCCTATTTTCATGCATGAAACGCTAATTTACCCAAAGCTTTCACATTATAGCAATATCCAAAGTTGAATTCTCGACATATTTTGCGTGATCCTATATTCATGCATGATACGCAAATTTCTCCAAAATTTCCATGCTTCCATAACTTTGACAAAACCGAACCGATTTTCGTGCTTAGGTCTTTGTTGTCATGGTTGGACTTATAGCGAAATCAAAAATTGAATTCTCGACATATTTTGCGTGATCCTATATTCATGCATGATACGCAAATTTCTCCAAAATTTTCATGCTTCCATAACTTTGTCAAAATCGAACCGATTTTCGTGCATAAAGACTTTGTTGCCATGGTTGGACTTATACCGAAATCCAAAATTGAATTCTCGACATATTTTGTGTGACCCTATATTCATGCATGAAACGCTAGTTTACCCAAAGCTTTCACCTTATAGCAATATCCAAAGTTGAATTCTCGACATATTTTGCGTGATCCTATATTCATGCATGATACGCAAATTTCTCCAAAATTTTCATGCCTCCATAACTTTGTCAAAATCGAGCCGATTTTCGTGCATAAAGACTTTGTTGCCATGGTTGGACTTATACCGAAATCCAAAATTGAATTCTCGACATATTTTGTGTGACCCTATATTCATGCATGAAACGCTAGTTTACCCAAAGCTTTCACCTTATAGCAATATCCAAAGTTGAATTCTCGACATATTTTGCGTGATCCTATATTCATGCATGATACGCAAACTTCTCCAAAATTTTCATGCCTCCATAACTTTGTCAAAATCGAGCCGATTTTCGTGCATAAAATCTTTGTTGTCATGGTTGGACTTATACCGAAATCCAAAATTGAATTCTCGACATATTTTGCGTGACACTATATTTATGCATGAAACGCTAATTTACCCAAAGCTTTCACCTTATAGCGAAATCCGAAGTTAAATTCTCGACATGTTTTGCGTGATCCTATATTCATGCATGTCACGCAAATTTCTCCAAAATTTCCATGCTTCCATAACTTTGTCAAAAGCGAACCGATTTTCGTGCTAAAGTCTTTGTTGTCATGGTTGGACTTATAGCAAAATCAAAAATTGAATTCTCGACATATTTTGCGTGACCCTATATTCATGCATGAAACGGTAATTTACCCAAAGCTTTCACCTTATAGCAATATCCAAAGTTGAATTCTCGACATATTTTGCGTGATCTCTATATTCATGCATGATACGCAAATTTTCCAAAAATTTTCAAGCTTCCATAACTTTGTCAAAACCGAACCGATTTTCGTGCTAAGGTCTTTGTTGTCATGGTTGGACTTATACCGAAATCAAAAATTGAATTCTCGACATATTTTGCGTGACCCTATATTCATGCATGACACGCTAATTTACCCAAAGCTTTCACCTTATAACAATATCCAAAGTTGAATTCTCGACATATTTTGCGTGATCCTATATTCATGCATGATACGCAAATTTCTCCAAAATTTTCATGCTTCCATAACTTTGTCAAAATCGAACCGATTTTCGTGCATAAAATCTTTGTTGTCATGGTTGGACTTATAGCGAAATCAAAAATTGAATTCTCGACATATTTTGCGTGACCCTATATTTATGCATGAAACGCTAATTTAAACAAAGCTTTCACCTTATAGCAATATCCGAAATTGAATTCTCGACATATTTTGCGTGACACTATATTCATGCATGATACGCAAATTTCTCCAAAATTTTCATGCTTCCATAACTTTGTCAAAACCGAACCGATTTTCGTGCTAAGGTCTTTGTTGTCATGGTTGGACTTATACCGAAATCAAAAATTGAATTCTCGACATATTTTGCGTGACCCTATATTCATGCATGACACGCTAATTTACCCAAAGCTTTCACCTTATAGCAATATCCAAAGTTGAATTCTCGACATATTTTGCGTGATCCTATATTCATGCATGATACGCAAATTTCTCCAAAATTTTCATGCTTCCATAACTTTGTCAAAGCCGAACCGATTTTCGTGCTAAGGTCTTTGTTGTCTTGGTTGGATTTATAGCGAAATCAAAAATTGAATTCTCGACATATTTTGCGTGACCCTATATTCATGCATGAAACGCTAATTTACCCAAAGCTTTCACCTTATAACAAAATCCAAAGTTGAATTCTCGACATATTTTGCGTGATCCTATATTCATGCATGATACGCAAATTTCTCCAAAATTTTCATGCTTCCATAACTTTGT
This sequence comes from Hirtodrosophila histrioides, assembly GCA_037075165.1. NCBI lineage: Eukaryota > Metazoa > Arthropoda > Insecta > Diptera > Drosophilidae > Hirtodrosophila > Hirtodrosophila histrioides. The sequence continues at coordinate 17,618 of JBAMCL010000450.1, read as the reverse complement.
CAAAATCGAACCGATTTTCGTGCATAAAATCTTTGTTGTCATGGTTTGACTTATAGCGAAATCCAAAATTGAATTCTCGACATATTTTGCGTGATCATGCATGAAACGCTAATTTACCCAAAACTTTCACCTTATAACAAAATCCAAAGTTGAATTCTCGACATATTTTGCGTGATCCTATATTCATGCATGATACGCAAATTTCTCCAAAATTTTCATGCTTCCATAAGTTTGTCAAAACCGAACCGATTTTCGTGCTAAGGTCTTTGTTGTCATGGTTGGACTTATAGCGAAATCAAAAATTGAATTCTCGACATATTTTGTGTGACCCTATATTCATGCATGAAACGCTAGTTTACCCAAAGCTTTCACCTTATAGCAATATCCAAAGTTGAATTCTCGACATATTTTGCGTGATCCTATATTCATGCATGATACGCAAACTTCTCCAAAATTTTCATGCCTCCATAACTTTGTCAAAATCGAGCCGATTTTCGTGCATAAAATCTTTGTTGTCATGGTTGGACTTATACCGAAATCCAAAATTGAATTCTCGACATATTTTGCGTGACACTATATTTATGCATGAAACGCTAATTTACCCAAAGCTTTCACCTTATAGCGAAATCCGAAGTTAAATTCTCGACATGTTTTGCGTGATCCTATATTCATGCATGTCACGCAAATTTCTCCAAAATTTCCATGCTTCCATAACTTTGTCAAAAGCGAACCGATTTTCGTGCTAAAGTCTTTGTTGTCATGGTTGGACTTATAGCAAAATCAAAAATTGAATTCTCGACATATTTTGCGTGACCCTATATTCATGCATGAAACGGTAATTTACCCAAAGCTTTCACCTTATAGCAATATCCAAAGTTGAATTCTCGACATATTTTGCGTGATCTCTATATTCATGCATGATACGCAAATTTCTCCAAAAATTTTCAAGCTTCCATAACTTTGTCAAAACCGAACCGATTTTCGTGCTAAGGTCTTTGTTGTCATGGTTGGACTTATACCGAAATCAAAAATTGAATTCTCGACATATTTTGCGTGACCCTATATTCATGCATGACACGCTAATTTACCCAAAGCTTTCACCTTATAGCAATATCCAAAGTTGAATTCTCGACATATTTTGCGTGATCCTATATTCATGCATGATACGCAAATTTCTCCAAAATTTTCATGCTTCCATAACTTTGTCAAAATCGAACCGATTTTCGTGCATAAAATCTTTGTTGTCATGGTTGGACTTATAGCGAAATCAAAAATTGAATTCTCGACATATTTTGCGTGACCCTATATTCATGCATGACACGCTAATTTACCCAAAGCTTTCACCTTATAGCAATATCCAAAGTTGAATTCTCGACATATTTTGCGTGATCCTATATTCATGCATGATACGCAAATTTCTCCAAAATTTTCATGCTTCCATAACTTTGTCAAAGCCGAACCGATTTTCGTGCTAAGGTCTTTGTTGTCTTGGTTGGATTTATAGCGAAATCAAAAATTGAATTCTCGACATATTTTGCGTGACCCTATATTCATGCATGAAACGCTAATTTACCCAAAGCTTTCACCTTATAACAAAATCCAAAGTTGAATTCTCGACATATTTTGCGTGATCCTATATTCATGCATGATACGCAAATTTCTCCAAAATTTTCATGCTTCCATAACTTTGTCAAAATCGATCCGATTTTCGTGCATAAAATCTTTGTTGTCATGGTTTGACTTATAGCGAAATCCAAAATTGAATTCTCGACATATTTTGCGTGATCATGCATGAAACGCTAATTTACCCAAAACTTTCACCTTATAACAAAATCCAAAGTTGAATTCCCGACATATTTTGCGTGATCCTATATTCATGCATGATACGCAAATTTCTCCAAAATTTTCATGCTTCCATAAGTTTGTCAAAACCGAACCGATTTTCGTGCTAAGGTCTTTGTTGTCATGGTTGGACTTATAGCGAAATCAAAAATTGAATTCTCGACATATTTTGCGTGACCCTATATTCATGCATGAAACGCTAATTTAAACAAAGCTTTCACCTTATAGCAATATCCAAAGTTGAATTCTCGACATATTTTGCGTGACCCTATATTCATGCATGAAACGCTAATTTACCCAAAGCTTTCACCTTATAGCAATATCCAAAGTTGAATTCTCGACATATTTTGCGTGATCCTATATTCATGCAGGTTAGGCAAATGTTCTCCAAAATTTTCATGCCTCCATAACTTTGTCAAAACCGAACCGATTTTCGTGCTAAAGTCATGGTTGGACTTATAGCGAAATCCAAAATTGAATTCTCGACATATTTTGCGTGACCCTATATTTATGCATGAAACGCTAATTTACCAAAAGGTTTCATCTTATAGCAAAATCCAAAGTTGAATTCTCGACATATTTTGCGTGATTTTATATTCATGCATGATACGCAAATTTCTCCAAAATTTTCATGCTTCCATAACTTTGTCAAAATCGAACCGATTTTCGTGCATAAAATCTTTGTTGTCATGGTTTGACTTATAGCGAAATCCAAAATTGAATTCTCGACATATTTTGCGTGATCATGCATGAAACGCTAATTTACCCAAAGCTTTCACCTTATAACAAAATCCAAAGTTGAATTCTCGACATATTTTGCGTGATCCTATATTCATGCATGATACGCAAATTTCTCCAAAATTTTCATGCTTCCATAAGTTTGTCAAAACCGAACCGATTTTCGTGCTAAGGTCTTTGTTGTCATGGTTGGACTTATAGCGAAATCAAAAATTGAATTCTCGACATATTTTGCGTGACCCTATATTCATGCATGAAACGCTAATTTAAACAAAGCTTTCACCTTATAGCAATATCCAAAGTTGAATTCTCGACATATTTTGCGTGACCCTATATTCATGCATAAAACGCTAATTTACCCAAAGCTTTCACCTTATAGCAATATCCAAAGTTGAATTCTCGACATATTTTGCGTGATCCTATATTCATGCATGATACGCAAATTTCTCCAAAATTTTCATGCTTCCATAACTTTGTCAAAGCCGAACCGATTTTCGTGCTAAGGTCATTGTTGTCTTGGTTGGATTTATAGCGAAATCAAAAATTGAATTCTCGACATATTTTGCGTGACCCTATATTCATGCATGAAACGCTAATTTACCCAAAGCTTTCACCTTATAACAAAATCCAAAGTTGAATTCTCGACATATTTTGCGTGATCCTATATTCATGCATGATACGCAAATTTCTCCAAAATTTTCATGCTTCCATAACTTTGTCAAAATCGAACCGATTTTCGTGCATAAAATCTTTGTTGTCATGGTTGGACTTATAGCGAAATCAAAAATTGAATTCTCGACATATTTTGCGTGACCCTATATTTATGCATGAAACGCTAATTTAAACAAAGCTTTCACCTTATAGCAATATCCAAAGTTGAATTCTCGACATATTTTGCGTGACACTATATTCATGCATGATACGCAAATTTCTCCAAAATTTTCATGCTTCCATAACTTTGTCAAAACCGAACCGATTTTCGTGCTAAGGTCTTTGTTGTCATGGTTGGACTTATACCGAAATCAAAAATTGAATTCTCGACATATTTTGCGTGACCCTATATTCATGCATGACACGCTAATTTACCCAAAGCTTTCACCTTATAGCAATATCCAAAGTTGAATTCTCGACATATTTTGCGTGATCCTATATTCATGCATGATACGCAAATTTCTCCAAAATTTTCATGCTTCCATAACTTTGTCAAAGCCGAACCGATTTTCGTGCTAAAGTCTTTGTTGTCTTGGTTGGATTTATAGCGAAATCAAAAATTGAATTCTCGACATAATTTGCGTGACCCTATATTCATGCATGAAACGCTAATTTACCCAAAGCTTTCACCTTATAACAAAATCCAAAGTTGAATTCTCGACATATTTTGCGTGATCCTATATTCATACATGATACGCAAATTTCTCCAAAATTTTCATGCTTCCATAACTTTGTCAAAATCGAACCGATTTTCGTGCATAAAATCTTTGTTGTCATGGTTTGACTTAAAGCGAAATCCAAAATTGAATTCTCGACATATTTTGCGTGCCCATTCATGCATGAAACGCTAATTTACCCAAAACTTTCACCTTATAACAAAATCCAAAGTTGAATTCTCGACATATTTTGCGTGATCCTATATTCATGCATGATACGCAAATTTCTCCAAAATTTTCATGCTTCCATAAGTTTGTCAAAACCGAACCGATTTTCGTGCTAAGGTCTTTGTTGTCATGGTTGGACTTATAGCGAAATCAAAAATTGAATTCTCGACATATTTTGCGTGACCCTATATTCATGCATGAAACGCTAATTTAAACAAAGCTTTCACCTTATAGCAATATCCAAAGTTGAATTCTCGACATATTTTGCGTGACCCTATATTCATGCATGAAACGCTAATTTACCCAAAGCTTTCACCTTATAGCAATATCCAAAGTTGAATTCTCGACATATTTTGCGTGATCCTATATTCATGCAGGTTAGGCAAATTTCTCCAAAATTTTCATGCCTCCATAACTTTGTCAAAACCGAACCGATTTTCGTGCTAAAGTCTTATGGTTGGACTTATAGCGAAATCCAAAATTGAATTCTCGACATATTTTGCGTGACCCTATATTTATGCATGAAACGCTAATTTACCAAAAGGTTTCATCTTATAGCAAAATCCAAAGTTGAATTCTCGACATATTTTGCGTGATCCTATATTCATGCATGATACGCAAATTTCTCCAAAATTTTCATGCTTCCATAACTTTGTCAAAATCGAACCGATTTTCGTGCATAAAATCTTTGTTGTCATGGTTTGACTTATAGCGAAATCCAAAATTGAATTCTCGACATATTTTGCGTGAATATCATGCATGAAACGCTAATTTACCCAAAGCTTTCACCTTATAACAAAATCCAAAGTTGAATTCTCGACATATTTTGCGTGATCCTATATTCATGCATGATACGCAAATTTCTCCAAAATTTTCATGCTTCCATAACTTTGTCAAAACCGAACCGATTTTCGTGCTAAGGTCTTTGTTGTCATGGTTGGACTTATAGCGAAATCAAAAATTGAATTCTCGACATATTTTGCGTGACCCTATATTCATGCATGAAACGCTAATTTACCCAAAGCTTTCACCTTATAGCAATATCCAAAGTTGAATTCTCGACATATTTTGCGTGATCCTATATTCATGCATGTTACGCAAATTTCTCCAAAATTTTCATGCCTCCATAACTTTGTCAAAACCGAACCGATTTTCGTGCTAAATTGTTGTCATGGTTGGACTTATAGCGAAATCCAAAATTGAATTCTCGACATATTTTGCGTGACCCTATATTCATGCATGAAACGCTAATTTACCAAAAGGTTTCATCTTATAGCAAAATCCAAAGTTGAATTCTCGACATATTTTGCGTGATCCTATATTCATGCATGATACGCAAATTTCTCCAAAATTTTCATGCTTCCATAACTTTGTCAAAGCCGAACCGATTTTCGTGCTAACGTCTTTGTTGTCATGGTTGGACTTATAGCGAAATCCAAAATTGAATTCTCGACATATTTTGCGTGACCCTATATTTATGCATGAAACGCTAATTTACCCAAAGGTTTCATCTTATAGCAAAATCCAAAGTTGAATTCTCGACATATTTTGCGTGATCCTATATTCATGCATGATACGCAAATTTCTCCAAAATTTTCATGCTTCCATAACTTTGTCAAAATCGAACCGATTTTCGTGCATAAAATCTTTGTTGTCATGGTTGGACTTATAGCGAAATCCAAAATTGAATTCTCGACATATTTTGCGTGACCCTATATTCATGCATGAAACGCTAATTTACCAAAAGGTTTCACCTTATAGCAAAATCCAAAGTTGAATTCTCGACATATTTTGCGTGATCCTATATTCATGCATGATACGCAAATTTCTCCAAAATTTTCATGCTTCCATAACTTTGTCAAAGCCGAACCGATTTTCGTGCTAACGTCTTTGTTGTCATGGTTGGACTTATAGCGAAATCAAAAATTGAATTCTCGACATATTTTGTGTGACCCTATATTCATGCATGAAACGCTAATTTACCCAAAGCTTTCACCTTATGGCAATATCCAAAGTTGAATTCTCGACATAATTTGCGTGATCCTATATACATACATGATACGCAAATTTCTCCAAAATTTTCATGCTTCCATAACTTTGTCAAAGCCGAACCGATTTTCGTGCTAAGGTCTTTGTTGTCATGGTTGGACTTATAGCGAAATTCAAAATTGAATTCTCGACATATTTTGCGTGACCCTATATTCATGCATGAAACGCTAATTTACCCAAAGCCTTCACCGCATAGCAAAATCCAAAGTTGAACTCTCGACATGTTTTGCGTGATCCCTATATTTATGCATGATACGCAAATTTCTCCAAAATTTTCATGCTTCCATAACTTTGTCAAAATCGAACCGATTTTCGTGCTAACGTCTTTGTTGTCATGGTTGGACTTATAGCGAAATCAAAAATTGAATTCTCGACATATTTTGCGTGATCCTATATTCATGCATGAAACGCTGATTTACCCAAAGCTTTCACCTTATAGCAATATCCAAAGTTGAATTCTCGACATATTTTGCGTGATCCTATATTCATGCATGATACGCAAATTTCTCCAAAATTTTCATGCATCCATAACTTTGTAAAAACCGAACCGATTTTCGTGCTAAAGTCTTTGTTGTCATGGTTGGTCTTATAGCGAAATCCAAAATTGGATTCTCGACATATTTTGCGTGACCCTATATTCATGCATGAAACACTAATTTACCCCAAGCCTTTACCGCATAGCAAAATCCAAAGTTGAACTCTCGACATATTTTGCGTGATCCTATATTCATGCATGATACGCAAATTTCTCCAAAATTTTCATGCTTCCATAAGTTTGTCAAAATCGAACCGATTTTCGTGCTAACGTCTTTGTTGTCATGGTTGGACTTATAGCGAAATCAAAAATTGAATTCTCGACATATTTTGCGTGACCCTATTTTCATGCATGAAACGCTGATTTACCCAATGTTTTCACCTCATAGCAAAATCCAAAGTTGAATTCTCGACATATTTTGCGTGATCCTATATTCATGCATGACACGCAAATTTCTATAAAATTTTCATGCTTCCATAACTTTGTCAAAACCGAACCGATTTTCGTGCTTAGGTCTTTGTTGTCATGGTTGGACTTATAGCAATATCCAAAGTTGAATTCTCGACATATTTTGCGTGATCCTATATTCATGCATGATACGCAAATTTCTCCAAAATTTTCATGCTTCCATAAGTTTGTCAAAACCGAACCGATTTTCGTGCTTAGGTCTTTGTTGTCATGGTTGGACTTATAGCGAAATCCAAAATTGAATTCTCGACATATTTTGCGTGACCCTATATTCATGCATGATACGCAAATTTCTATAAAATTTTCATGCTTCTATAACTTTGTCAAAACCGAACCGATTTTCGTGCTTAGGTCTTTGTTGTCATGGTTGGACTTATAGCGAAATCAAAAATTTAATTCTCGACATATTTTGTGTGACCCTATATTCATGCATGAAACGCTAATTTACCCAAAGCTTTCACCTTATAGCAATATCCAAAGTTAAATTCTCGACATAATTTGCGTGATCTCTATATTCATACGTGATACGCAAATTTCTCCAAAATTTTCATGCTTCCATAACTTTGTCAAAACCGAACCGATTTTCGTGCTAAGGTCTTTGTTGTCATGGTTGGACTTATAGCGAAATCCAAAATTGAATTCTCGACATATTTTGCGTGACCCTATATTCATGCATGAAAAGCTTTCCAAAGCTTTCGCCTTATAGCAAAATCCAAAGTTGAATTCTCGACATATTTTGCGTGATCCTATATTCATGCATGATACGCAAATTTCTCCAAAATTTTCATGCTTCCATAAGTTTGTCAAAACCGAACCGATTTTCGTGCTTAGGTCTTTGTTGTCATGGTTGGACTTATAGCGAAATCAAAAATTGAATTCTCGACATATTTTGCGTGATCCCTATATTCATGCATGATACGCAAATTTCTCCAAAATTTTCATGCTTCCATAACTTTGTCAAAGCTGATCCGATTTTCGTGCTAAGGTCTTTGTTGTCATGGTTGGACCTATAGCGAAATCAAAAATTGAATTCTCGACATATTTTGCGTGATCCCTATATTCATGCATGATTCGCAAATTTCTCCAAAATTTTCATGCTTCCATAACCTTGTCAAAATCGAACCGATTTTCGTGCATAAAGACTTTATTGCCATGGTTGGACTTATACAGAAATCCAAAATTGAATTCTCGACATATTTTGCGTGACCCTATTTTCATGCATGAAACGCTAATTTACCCAAAGCTTTCACCTTATAGCAATATCCAAAGTTGAATTCTCGACATATTTTGCGTGATCCTATATTCATGCATGATACGCAACTTTTTCCAAAATTTTCATGCTTCCATAACTTTATCAAAACCGAACCGATTTTTGTGCTAAGGTCTTTGTTGTCATGCTTGGACTTATAGCGAAATCAAAAATGGAATTCTCGACATATTTTGCGTGACCCTATATTCATGCATGAAACGGTAATTTACCCAAAGCTTTCATCTTATAGCAAAATCCAAAGTTGAATTCTCGAGATATTTTGCGTGATCCCTATATTCATGCATGATACGCAAATTTCTCTAAAATTTTCATGCTTCCATAACTTTGTCAAAACCGAACTGATTTTCGTGCTAAGGTCTTTGTTGTCATGGTTTGACTTATAGCGAAATCAAAAATGGAATTCTCGACATATTTTGCGTGATTCCTATATTCATGCATGATACGCAAATTTCTCCAAAATTTCCATGCTTCCATAAGTTTGACAAAACCGAACCGATTTTCGTGCTAAGGTCTTTGTTGTCATGGTTGGACTTATAGCGACATCAAAAATGGAATTCTCGACATATTTTGCGTGACCCTATATTCATGCATGAAACGTTAATTTACCCAAAGTTTTCACCTCATAGCAAAATCCAAAGTTGAATTCTCGACATATTTTGCGTGATCCTATATTCATGCATGATACGCAAATTTCTCCAAAATTTCCATGCTTCCATAACTTTGACAAAACCGAACCGATTTTCGTGCTAAGGTCTTTGATGTCATGGTTGGACTTATAGCGAAATCAAAAATTGAATTCTCGACATATTTTGCGTGATCCCTATATTCATGCATGATACGCAAATTTCTCCAAAATTTTCATGCTTCCATAACCTTGTCAAAATCGAACCGATTTTTGTGCATAAAGACTTTTGTGCCATGGTTGGACTTATACAGAAATCCAAAATTGAATTCTCGACATATTTTGCGTGACCCTATTTTCATGCATGAAACGCTAATTTACCCAAAGCTTTCAACTTATAGCAATATCCAAAGTTGAATTCTCGACATATTTTGCGTGATCCTATACTCATGCATGAAACGCTAATTTACCCAAAGTTTTCACCTCATAGCAAAATCCAAAGTTGAATTCTCGACATATTTTGCGTGATCCTATATTCATGCATGATACGCAAATTTCTCCAAAATTTTCATGCCTCCATAACTTTGTCAAAACCGATCCAATTTTCCTGGTAAAGTCTTTGTTGTCATGGTTGGACTTATAGCGAAATCCAAAATTGAATTCTCGACATATTTTGCGTGACCCTATCATGCATGAAACGCTAATTTACCCAAAGCTTTCACCTTATAGCAATATCCAAAGTTGAATTCTCGACATATTTTGCGTGATCCCTATATTCATGCATGATACGCAAATTTCTCCAATATTTTCATGCTTCCATAAGTTTGTGAAATCCGAACCGATTTTCGTGCTTAGGTCTTTGTTGTCAAGGTTGGACTTATAGCGAAATTGAAAATTGAATTCTCGGCATATTTTGCGTGATCCAATTTTCATGCATGAAATGCTAATTTACCCAAAGCTTTCACCGCATAGCAATATCCAAAGTTGAATTCTCGACATATTTTTCGTGATCCTATATTCATGCATGATACGCAAATTTCTCCAAAATTTCCATGTTTCCATAACTTTGACAAAACCGAACCGATTTTCGTGCTAAGGTATTTGTTGTCATGGTTGGACTTATAGCGAAATCAAAAATTGAATTCTCGACATATTTTGCGTGATCCTATATTCATGCATGATACGCAAATTTCTCCAAAATTTTCATGCTTCCATAACTTTGTCAAAATCGAACCGATTTTCGTGCATAAAGACGTTGTTGCCATGGTTGGACTTATACAGAAATCCAAAATTGAATTCTCCACATATTTTGCGTGACCCTATATTCATGCATGAAACGCTAATTTACCCAAAGCATTTCACCTTATAGACTAATATCCAAAGTTGAATTCTCGACATATTTTGCGTGATCCTATATTCATGCATGATACGCACAATTTCTCCAATATTTTCGTGTATCCATAAGTTTGTCAAAACCGATCCGATTTTCGTGCTTAGGTCTTTGTTGTCAAGGTTGGACTTATAGCGAAATTAAAAATTGAATTCTCGGCATATTTTGCGTGATCCAATATTCATGCATGAAACGGTAATTTACCCAAAGCTTTCACCTTATAACAAAATCCAAAGTTGAATTCTCGACATATTTTGCGTGATCCTATATTTATGCATGATACGCAAATTTCTCCAAAATTTTCATGCCTCCATAACTTTGTCAAAATCGAACCGATTTTCGTGCATAAAATCTTTGTTGTCATGGTTGGACTTATAGCAAATTATCCAAAATTGAATTCTCGACATATTTTGCGTGACCCTATATTCATGCATGAAATTCCCCTCCCCTACACACCACAAAAAATTCGCCACATTTTTGCGTGATCCCTATATTCATGCATGATACGCAAATTTCTCAAAATTTTCATGCTTCCATAACTTTGTCAAAACCGAACCGATTTTCGTGCTAAGGTCTTTTTTGTTGTCATGGTTGGACTTATACTCCTTCCGAAAAAAATCCAAAGATGAATTCTCGACATATTTTGCGTGATCCTATATTCATGCATGATACGCAAATTTCTCCAAAATTTTCATGCTTCCATAACTTTGTCAAAGCCGAACCGATGTTCGTGCTAAGGTCTTTGTTGTCATGGTTGGACTTATAGCGAAATCAAAATTGAATTCTCGACATATTTTGCGTGACCCTATATTCATGCATGAAACGCTAATTTACCCAAAGCTTTCACCTTATAACAAAATCCAAAGTTGAATTCTCGAGATATTTTGCGTGATCCTATATTCATGCATGATACGCAAATTTCTCCAAAATTTTCATGCTTCCATAAGTTTGTCAAAACCGAACCGATTTTCGTGCTTAGGTCTTTGTTGTCATGGTTGGACTTATAGCGAAAACAAAAATTGGATTCTCGACATATTTTGCGTGACCCTATATTCATGCATGAAAAGCTTTCCAAAGCTTTCGCCTTATAGCAAAATCCAAAGTTGAATTCTCGACATATTTTGCGTGATCCTATATTCATGCATGATACGCAAATTTCTCCAAAATTTTCATGCTTCCATAAGTTTGTCAAAACCGAACCGATTTTTCGTGCTTAGGTCTTTGTTGTCATGGTTGGACTTATAGCGAAAACAAAAAATTGGATTCTCGACATATTTGCGTGATCCTATATTCACGCATGATACGCAAATTTCTCCAAAATTTTCATGCTTCCATAACTTTGTCAAAGCTGATCCGATTTTCGTGCTAAGGTCTTTGTTGTCATGGTTGGACCTATAGCGAAATCAAAAATTGAATTCTCGACATATTTTGCGTGATCCCTATATTCATGCATGATTCGCAAATTTCTCCAAAATTTTCATGCTTCCATAACCTTGTCAAAATCGAACCGATTTTCGTGCATAAAGACTTTATTGCCATGGTTGGACTTATACAGAAATCCAAAATTGAATTCTCGACATATTTTGCGTGACCCTATTTTCATGCATGAAACGCTAATTTACCCAAAGCTTTCACCTTATAGCAATATCCAAAGTTGAATTCTCGACATATTTTGCGTGATCCTATATTCATGCATGATACGCAACTTTTTCCAAAATTTTCATGCTTCCATAAATTTATCAAAACCGAACCGATTTTTGTGCTAAGGTCTTTGTTGTCATGTTTGGACTTATAGCGAAATCAAAAATGGAATTCTCGACATATTTTGCGTGACCCTATATTCATGCATGAAACGGTAATTTACCCAAAGCTTTCATCTTATAGCAAAATCCAAAGTTGAATTCTCGAGATATTTTGCGTGATCCCTATATTCATGCATGATACGCAAATTTCTCTAAAATTTTCATGCTTCCATAACTTTGTCAAAACCGAACTGATTTTCGTGCTAAGGTCTTTGTTGTCATGGTTTGACTTATAGCGAAATCAAAAATGGAATTCTCGACATATTTTGCGTGATTCCTATATTCATGCATGATACGCAAATTTCTCCAAAATTTCCATGCTTCCATAAGTTTGTCAAAACCGAACCGATTTTCGTGCTAAGGTCTTTGTTGTCATGGTTGGACTTATAGCGACATCAAAAATGGAATTCTCGACATATTTTGCGTGACCCTATATTCATGCATGAAACGTTAATTTACCCAAAGTTTTCACCTCATAGCAAAATCCAAAGTTGAATTCTCGACATATTTTGCGTGATCCTATATTCATGCATGATACGCAAATTTCTCCAAAATTTCCATGCTTCCATAACTTTGACAAAACCGAACCGATTTTCGTGCTAAGGTCTTTGATGTCATGGTTGGACTTATAGCGAAATCAAAAATTGAATTCTCGACATATTTTGCGTGATCCCTATATTCATGCATGATACGCAAATTTCTCCAAAATTTTCATGCTTCCATAACCTTGTCAAAATCGAACCGATTTTTGTGCATAAAGACTTTTGTGCCATGGTTGGACTTATACAGAAATCCAAAATTGAATTCTCGACATATTTTGCGTGACCCTATTTTCATGCATGAAACGCTAATTTACCCAAAGCTTTCAACTTATAGCAATATCCAAAGTTGAATTCTCGACATATTTTGCGTGATCCTATACTCATGCATGAAACGCTAATTTACCCAAAGTTTTCACCTCATAGCAAAATCCAAAGTTGAATTCTCGACATATTTTGCGTGATCCTATATTCATGCATGATACGCAAATTTCTCCAAAATTTTCATGCCTCCATAACTTTGTCAAAACCGATCCAATTTTCCTGGTAAAGTCTTTGTTGTCATGGTTGGACTTATGGCGAAATCCAAAATTGAATTCTCGACATATTTTGCGTGACCCTATATTCATGCATGAAACGCTAATTTACCCAAAGCTTTCACCTTATAGCAATATCCAAAGTTGAATTCTCGACATATTTTGCGTGATCCCTATATTCATGCATGATACGCAAATTTCTCCAATATTTTCATGCTTCCATAAGTTTGTGAAATCCGAACCGATTTTCGTGCTTAGGTCTTTGTTGTCAAGGTTGGACTTATAGCGAAATTGAAAATTGAATTCTCGGCATATTTTGCGTGATCCAATTTTCATGCATGAAATGCTAATTTACCCAAAGCTTTCACCGCATAGCAATATCCAAAGTTGAATTCTCGACATATTTTGCGTGATCCCTATATTCATGCATGATACGCAAATTTCTCCAAAATTTCCATGCTTCCATAACTTTGACAAAACCGAACCGATTTTCGTGCTAAGGTATTTGTTGTCATGGTTGGACTTATAGCGAAATCAAAAATTGAATTCTCGACATATTTTGCGTGATCCTATATTCATGCATGATACGCAAATTTCTCCAAAATTTTCATGCTTCCATAACTTTGTCAAAATCGAACCGATTTTCGTGCATAAAGACGTTGTTGCCATGGTTGGACTTATACAGAAATCCAAAATTGAATTCTCCACATATTTTGCGTGACCCTATATTCATGCATGAAACGCTAATTTACCCAAAGAATTCACCTTATAGCAATATCCAAAGTTGAATTCTCGACATATTTTGCGTGATCCTATATTCATGCATGATACGCAAATTTCTCCAATATTTTCGTGTATCCATAAGTTTGTCAAAACCGATCCGATTTTCGTGCTTAGGTCTTTGTTGTCAAGGTTGGACTTATAGCGAAATTAAAAATTGAATTCTCGGCATATTTTGCGTGATCCAATATTCATGCATGAAACGGTAATTTACCCAAAGCTTTCACCTTATAACAAAATCCAAAGTTGAATTCTCGACATATTTTGCGTGATCCTATATTCATGCATGATACGCAAATTTCTCCAAAATTTTCATGCCTCCATAACTTTGTCAAAATCGAACCGATTTTCGTGCATAAAATCTTTGTTGTCATGGTTGGACTTATAGCAAAATCCAAAATTGAATTCTCGACATATTTTGCGTGACCCTATATTCATGCATGAAACGCAAATTTACCCAAAGCTTTCACCTTATAGCAAAATCCAAAGTTAAATTCTCGACATATTTTGCGTGATCCTATATTCATGCATGATACGCAAATTTCTCAAAAATTTTCATGCTTCCATAACTTTGTCAAAACCGAACCGATTTTCGTGCTAAGGTCTTTGTTGTCATGGTTGGACTTATACCGAAATCAAAAATTGAATTCTCGACATATTTTGCGTGACCCTATATTCATGCATGAAACGCTAATTTACCCAAAGCTTTCATCTTATAGCAAAATCCAAAGATGAATTCTCGACATATTTTGCGTGATCCTATATTCATGCATGATACGCAAATTTCTCCAAAATTTTCATGCTTCCATAACTTTGTCAAAACCGAACCGATTTTCGTGCTAAGGTCTTTGTTGTCATGGTTGGACTTATAGCGAAATCAAAAATTGAATTCTCGACATATTTTGCGTGACCCTATATTCATGCATGAAAAGCTAATTTACCCAAAGCTTTCGCCTTATAGCAAAATCCAAAGTTGAATTCTCGACATATTTTGCGTGATCCTATATTCATGCATGATACGCAAATTTCTCCAAAATTTTCATGCTTCCATAACTTTGTCAAAACCGAACCGATTTTCGTGCTAAGGTCTTTGTTGTCATGGTTGGACTTATAGCGAAATCAAAAATACTGAATTCTCGACATATTTTGCGTGATCCTATATTCATGCATGATACGCAAATTTCTCCAAAATTTTCATGCTTCCATAACTTTGTCAAAACTGATCCGATTTTCGTGCTAAGGTCTTTGTTGTCAAGGTTGGACTTATAGCGAAATCAAAAATTGAATTCTCGACATATTTTGCGTGATCCCTATATTCATGCATGATACGCAAATTTCTCCAAAATTTTCATGCTTCCATAACTTTGTCAAAATCGAACCGATTTTCGTGCATAAAGACTTTGTTGCCATGGTTGGACTTATACAGAAATCCAAAATTGAATTCTCGACATATTTTGCGTGACCCTATTTTCATGCATGAAACGCTAATTTACCCAAAGCTTTCACCTTATAGCAATATCCAAAGTTGAATTCTCGACATATTTTGCGTGATCCTATATTCATGCATGATACGCAACTTTTTCCAAAATTTTCATGCTTCCATAAGTTTATCAAAACCGAACCGATTTTTGTGCTAAGGTCTTTGTTGTCATGGTTGGACTTATAGCGAAATCAAAAATGGAATTCTCGACATATTTTGCGTGACCCAATATTCATGCATGAAACGGTAATTTACCCAAAGCTTTCATCTTATAGCAAAATCCAAAGTTGAATTCTCGAGATATTTTGCGTGATCCCTATATTCATGCATGATACGCAAATTTCTCTAAAATTTTCATGCTTCCATAACTTTGTCAAAACCGAACTGATTTTCGTGCTAAGGTCTTTGTTGTCATGGTTTGACTTATAGCGAAATCAAAAATGGAATTCTCGACATATTTTTTGCGTGATTCCTATATTCATGCATGATACGCAAATTTCTCCAAAATTTCCATGCTTCCATAAGTTTGTCAAAACCGAACCGATTTTCGTGCTAAGGTCTTTGTTGTCATGGTTGGACTTATAGCGACATCAAAAATGGAATTCTCGACATATTTTGCGTGACCCTATATTCATGCATGAAACGTTAATTTACCCAAAGGTTTCACCTCATAGCAAAATCCAAAGTTGAATTCTCGACATATTTTGCGTGATCCTATATTCATGCATGATACGCAAATTTCTCCAAAATTTCCATGCTTCCATAACTTTGACAAGACCGATCCGATTTTCGTGCTAAGGTCTTTGATGTCAAGGTTGGACTTATAGCGAAATCAAAAATTGAATTCTCGACATATTTTGCGTGATCCCTTCTCTTCCTTTCTCCTTTTCTCTTCCTCCTTTCTCCCTTTTTTCTCTTTTTCCTTTCCTTTCTCCTTTTCTCCTTTCCCTATTTTCATGCATGAAACGCTAATTTACTCCAAAGCTTTCAACTTATAGCAATATCCAAAGTTGAATTCTCGACATATTTTGCGTGATCCTATACTCATGCATGAAACGGTAATTTACCCAAAGTTTTCACCTCATAGCAAAATCCAAAGTTGAATTCTCGACATATTTTGCGTGATCCTATATTCATGCATGATACGCAAATTTCTCCAAAATTTTCATGCCTCCATAACTTTGTCAAAACCGATCCGATTTTCCTGCTAAGGTCTTTGTTGTCATGGTTGGACTTATAGCGAAATCAAAAATTGAATTCTCGACATATTTTGCGTGACCCTATATTCATGCATGAAACGCTAATTTACCCAAAGCTTTCACCGCATAGCAATATCCAAAGTTGAATTCTCGACATATTTTGCGTGATCCCTATATTCATGCATGATACGCAAATTTCTCCAATATTTCCATGCTTCCATAACTTTGATAAAACCGAACCGATTTTCGTGCTAAGGTCTTTGTTGTCATGGTTGGACTTATAGCGAAATCGAAAATTGAATTCTCGGCATATTTTGCGTGATCCAATTTTCATGCATGAAATGCTAATTTACCCAAAGCTTTCACCGCATAGCAATATCCAAAGTTGAATTCTCGACATATTTTGCGTGATCCCTATATTCATGCATGATACGCAAATTTCTCCAATATTTTCATGCTTCCATAAGTTTGTGAAATCCGAACCGATTTTCGTGCTAAGGTATTTGTTGTCATGGTTGGACTTATAGCGAAATCAAAAATTGAATTCTCGACATATTTTGCGTGATCCTATATTCATGCATGATACGCAAATTTCTCCAAAATTTTCATGCTTCCATAACTTTGTCAAAATCGAACCGATTTTCGTGCATAAAGACGTTGTTGCCATGGTTGGACTTATACAGAAATCCAAAATTGAATTCTCCACATATTTTGCGTGACCCTATATTCATGCATGAAACGCTAATTTACCCAAAGCATTCACCTTATAGCAA
>JBAMCL010000449.1:0-79745 GCA_037075165.1 Hirtodrosophila histrioides | reverse complement strand
GCCCTGTGGTGTCGAGAGCTCCCACCCGCCCTCTGCCTGCTGCTATTCCTCGCCATGATATCATCAGCGCTCCGCCTAAGCATCATCAGCCTGCTCAGGACCGTCTGCTACACCAGATACTCAGCCTGCAAGCCGCCCAGCAAAAGGATGCGCAATCCCAATCCTCTTCCATGGATAAACTCTTATCTCGACTGGATCAAATGATGACATTACTAATGCAGGTTTTAGAGTACCAAATAAATACTTACAGCAATGTGACCAGAGTTGAATGTCCTTGTAGATAATTATTTCCATACAAAATTTGTTTTCGACCGATAGTTCCTATTATTTCTATATGATATAGTTGTCCGATTTGGGTAATATTTTAACACAAATTTAGTAGAACAACAACACTTCAAACCCGAAAGTTTGGCACAGATAGCTTGCAAAACAAAAAATTTGAATATCGTGAAATTAAACACAAAGGTGATGCCACGCCCATTTTTCCATGCCACTTGATATTATATGTTCTTGAGTTATTAATTAATACCCGAAAAAAGTATCCACTTTAACTAAAATGCACTGATCAAGCATCGGTTTCATTATTTTTAAGCTAGAACAAGTTGGGAATTATAAGGTGCAGCCACTGTAAAATTTTGAAGCTGCGCTTTGCAGCCATATCGAGATATTCACTTCTCATCTGTCTGATCCACTTTCCCCCCGGGCTGCAGTACTGAAACTTGTTTGTTGAATAACTTCCGCTTTTATTATCCAATCAACTTGAAATTTGGTCAGAAGATTAAGAGTGACTAAAGTATTACACATCCCAAATCCCAACGATATATCTTAAAAATTGTTACTGTAAAACGTTTTTATTGAATAGCGGGGAAATGGGGCGGAATATCTCGGATCCAAAGTACACTTGACCTGCGCCTGCTATACACGAACCTACATTCCAAATTTGGTGTCTCTAGCTCCTATGGTTGCTGATATCCTTGCGTTCATACATACGGACGGACAGACGGACATGGCCAAATCGAAATCTCTTTTGATGCTGATCAAGAATATATATACTTTATAGGGTCGGAGATGTCTCCTTCTGCCTGTTACACACTTTTGCACAAATCCAATACCCCCTTTTACCCATTTTATGAGTACAGGGAGTAAAAGAACCACTGACCCGGCTGCTGTGTCGCTCTTCCGGGACAGGCTGCCAAGGATAAAGAGAATGTCACACGCGGGGCACTGGCAGATCGAATCTTGATACTCACATGCTCAGACTCACAATTACAAAAAAAAAATCCAAATTATAATGTGTCGCCTTGCTGCGTGCATCTAACCTTAGCAATCCCGCACCATTTGCCTTTTCACTCCTATTTATTACCTTCAAGCGCCTGCGCATCCTCACCAATACATATCTGTTTTCCCCACAGTACTGGCCGCATGCTCCCCGCTACTGCTACATTCCCCTCGACTCACCAAACTAAACACTGCTTACTAAACTAAACGATATTTATTTTCTTTCAGCCCTGGTCTTGTGCGCTTTGCCACTTCGCCCCGGTACAAAATGAAACATACTTACTTAAAAACTCCTCTGTGTTGCTAATATTCACTTCGTTAAATACAGATGTGTTGCACATTGACTGTTCCGGTTTACCTGTGAATAAGAACATATTATTAAACCAGTAAAAATTATTTCGAATTATAAATACTTACTTAAAATGTTATCAATTTTGTTGTTATCTTCAGTTATAGGAGCGGCGGATTGTTGTACCTCAGCTTCACCTAATGATATATACATATATATATAATGATATATATATTATATTATAAGTTACATTTAAATATGACTCTTTTATTAAAATATTACCACAGTTTTTCTGTACCTGCTGTAGCCGGTTTATTGGGCAGAGACTCTTCTTCTGAATCAAAATCAAAATTGGCTTAGGCTTCTGTTAAATTAGGTGTAAATATTTCTTACTGTATATTTACACAATATTATATCAGTTAATACCACAATGGGCTGTTTTGTCTTAGCACCTACAAATATTAAAAAATATTTATTAAAAGGGCCAGCTCGAACATTAATAGAGCTTAAAACAACAATTTTTCTTAAATTAAATTATCATTATATGTATGGAAGAGTGGGAGTTAAATGAGCTGTATGTTCTCATTGAACTTTTGATATATTGGGTGTGAAAAACAAGAAAACGTATTGTACGTACATAGGAATATGTACATATATTCATATTAATATCAATGTAATAAAAATGATGTTCTTATTTGTGTTTTGTGCATATACATTAATATGCACAAGTATTGTTTTCTGACAATCTATTTACATATGTACATAAGTGTCTACAAACATTCTCAACCCTTAGGTTTTTGAATTTAACATTGAAAGTTGACATCTCTACATAAATTCACGTATCAATACATAAATGTACTCTTTAAATCACATATGGGCATTTTTGCGGGTCGCGAACGTACCGTCGTACGCATTTAATGAAGAAAAAAGTAAGATTGCTATAGTTGAGTATACCCGACTACAAAACTCCCTGTAACCAGGTAAAAATTTCCGATCGCACCTGCGTGCACTTAGGTAAGGTAGAACCGGTTGACCACCACATGGTGGTCCCACATAGACTGAGCAGGTCCTTACTGCCGCCGAATACTAAAGGTCGTTAGGAGGTTTGTTGATCCTGTAGGATTCGTGTGTGCTTGGCAAATGCCAGCAGCGCATTGGGAGTGTGTCTGACCACTTCTTCTAATGATGCGAGCCAGTGCATATAAGGTGTTCCAAGGTTTCCACAACTCCTGGTTCCTGCGTGCACTTACACATATATAAAGCTGTACACGTACAAGCGAGGCAAGGCATTTTAAGTCGTGGCTATGCTTCTTCCCCCCTCGCTCCGGTACTGAATCTTGTTTGTTGAATAACTTCCGTGTTTATTTTCCGATCGACTTGAAATTTGGACAGTAGAAGTGGACTTTGGATTAATCTAGTCAAGTGCAAAATCTTCGAAGTAGAACGGAATATTCTAAAGCTATTTATTTATTTTAAAAGGGGAATTGTGTGGCTTTCCATCGAGTACTTACACAATAAATTATCTGTATTGTTTTTTTTTCATTGAATTAAGTACCGGCCGCGAACATACGATTTTTCCATGTTATTTTTTTACTATTATCACTACATATTTTTTCATAAAACACTTCAATTTATTGTGTGTAGTAACATTTAGAATAAGAAATACAAAATGTTACTTTATATGAAATAATGAAATATTAACCAGAAATTTATTTATAAGAAATAGAAAATTATATCTATATATATAAAAGAGTTCGTGCTGGCAGACTGACTGATTGGCAATCATCGCACAGCCCAAACCACAAGAGCTAGGATGCTGAAATTTTCACAGTAGGTTCCATCTATGATGAAAGTGCACACTAAGACGGAATTTTGGAAAATTCCACCCACAAGCGTGGAAAATCGCGGAAAACTGTTGTATGAAACTTTTTTGTTTACCATCCAATCAACTTCAAACTCATTTTCAGAGATCTACACAAAAATTAATTTGACACATATTTCATCGATTTTGGAAAATCCATCCCTATTAGTGGAAAATAGGGGTCTCAAGGTTGTATGGGCGAAAGTCTAATTTTAGTCCGATCACCTTCAAATTCATTTTCAAAGCTCTTCACGTAAAATAATTCGACACGTGTATCAGCGATTTTGGGAAATTCGACCACATGGTCGGAAAATCGGTGGAAAACTCTGGCATTCGACATTTTTAGTTTTCATGCGATTGGCTTCAAACTCATTTCCAAGGTTCTATGAGAATAAGTAGTAGACGCGGTGTTGAAAGATTTTGGAAAATCGACCCCCAAAGTCGGAAAATTCGTGGAAAACTGTTGTATGAAACTTTTTTGATTATCGTCCGAATGACTTTAAACTCATTTTGAAAGCACTTTACATAAAATAATTCGACACGTGTATTACCGATTATTGGTAATTCAGCCCTATGCTCGGAAAATTTGTGGAAAAGTCTGTCACTCGACATTTTTAAATTTTACGTGATTGGCTTCAAACTCATTTTTAAGGTTCTACCCAAACACATAATATTCGCGGTGTCCAAAGATTTTGTAAAATCTATCTCTAATGTCTAAAACTGTTGTATGAAATTTTTTATATTATTGTTCAATTGACTTCAAACTCATTTTCAAACTTCTGTTTATCATTCAATCATTTTGAAACTTATTTTCAAAGCACCTCACATTAAATAATTCGTCACATGTGCTACCGGTTTTGAAATACTATACTAATATACCATACTTTATACTAATTTCCAAATATAAATACAAAAACCATGGTACTTTTCGGGCGATATAACGAGCGGAAAATAGTTGGAAAGTTTTAATCTGGATTCTTAGTATTATTCTTGGAATTTGCTTAAAATGCCAAATGATTTTGGAAAATCTACTCCGTGTCGCCACGGGCGGGAAATGGAAGTCAAGGACAAACTTTGGGTAGCCCTGTGGTGTCGAGAGCTCCCACCCGCCCTCTGCCTGCTGCTATTCCTCGCCATGATATCATCAGCGCTCCGCCTAAGCATCATCAGCCTGCTCAGGACCGTCTGCTACACCAGATACTCAGCCTGCAAGCCGCCCAGCAAAAGGATGCGCAATCCCAATCCTCTTCCATGGATAAACTCTTATCTCGACTGGATCAAATGATGACATTACTAATGCAGGTTTTAGAGTACCAAATAAATACTTACAGCAATGTGACCAGAGTTGAATGTCCTTGTAGATAATTATTTCCATACAAAATTTGTTTTCGACCGATAGTTCCTATTATTTCTATATGATATAGTTGTCCGATTTGGGTAATATTTTAACACAAATTTAGTAGAACAACAACACTTCAAACCCGAAAGTTTGGCACAGATAGCTTGCAAAACAAAAAATTTGAATATCGTGAAATTAAACACAAAGGTGATGCCACGCCCATTTTTCCATGCCACTTGATATTATATGTTCTTGAGTTATTAATTAATACCCGAAAAAAGTATCCACTTTAACTAAAATGCACTGATCAAGCATCGGTTTCATTATTTTTAAGCTAGAACAAGTTGGGAATTATAAGGTGCAGCCACTGTAAAATTTTGAAGCTGCGCTTTGCAGCCATATCGAGATATTCACTTCTCATCTGTCTGATCCACTTTCCCCCCGGGCTGCAGTACTGAAACTTGTTTGTTGAATAACTTCCGCTTTTATTATCCAATCAACTTGAAATTTGGTCAGAAGATTAAGAGTGACTAAAGTATTACACATCCCAAATCCCAACGATATATCTTAAAAATTGTTACTGTAAAACGTTTTTATTGAATAGCGGGGAAATGGGGCGGAATATCTCGGATCCAAAGTACACTTGACCTGCGCCTGCTATACACGAACCTACATTCCAAATTTGGTGTCTCTAGCTCCTATGGTTGCTGATATCCTTGCGTTCATACATACGGACGGACAGACGGACATGGCCAAATCGAAATCTCTTTTGATGCTGATCAAGAATATATATACTTTATAGGGTCGGAGATGTCTCCTTCTGCCTGTTACACACTTTTGCACAAATCCAATACCCCCCTTTTACCCATTTTATGAGTACAGGGAGTAAAAGAACCACTGACCCGGCTGCTGTGTCGCTCTTCCGGGACAGGCTGCCAAGGATAAAGAGAATGTCACACGCGGGGCACTGGCAGATCGAATCTTGATACTCACATGCTCAGACTCACAATTACAAAAAAAAAAATCCAAATTATAATGTGTCGCCTTGCTGCGTGCATCTAACCTTAGCAATCCCGCACCATTTGCCTTTTCACTCCTATTTATTACCTTCAAGCGCCTGCGCATCCTCACCAATACATATCTGTTTTCCCCACAGTACTGGCCGCATGCTCCCCGCTACTGCTACATTCCCCTCGACTCACCAAACTAAACACTGCTTACTAAACTAAACGATATTTATTTTCTTTCAGCCCTGGTCTTGTGCGCTTTGCCACTTCGCCCCGGTACAAAATGAAACATACTTACTTAAAAACTCCTCTGTGTTGCTAATATTCACTTCGTTAAATACAGATGTGTTGCACATTGACTGTTCCGGTTTACCTGTGAATAAGAACATATTATTAAACCAGTAAAAATTATTTCGAATTATAAATACTTACTTAAAATGTTATCAATTTTGTTGTTATCTTCAGTTATAGGAGCGGCGGATTGTTGTACCTCAGCTTCACCTAATGATATATACATATATATATAATGATATATATATTATATTATAAGTTACATTTAAATATGACTCTTTTATTAAAATATTACCACAGTTTTTCTGTACCTGCTGTAGCCGGTTTATTGGGCAGAGACTCTTCTTCTGAATCAAAATCAAAATTGGCTTAGGCTTCTGTTAAATTAGGTGTAAATATTTCTTACTGTATATTTACACAATATTATATCAGTTAATACCACAATGGGCTGTTTTGTCTTAGCACCTACAAATATTAAAAAATATTTATTAAAAGGGCCAGCTCGAACATTAATAGAGCTTAAAACAACAATTTTTCTTAAATTAAATTATCATTATATGTATGGAAGAGTGGGAGTTAAATGAGCTGTATGTTCTCATTGAACTTTTGATATATTGGGTGTGAAAAACAAGAAAACGTATTGTACGTACATAGGAATATGTACATATATTCATATTAATATCAATGTAATAAAAATGATGTTCTTATTTGTGTTTTGTGCATATACATTAATATGCACAAGTATTGTTTTCTGACAATCTATTTACATATGTACATAAGTGTCTACAAACATTCTCAACCCTTAGGTTTTTGAATTTAACATTGAAAGTTGACATCTCTACATAAATTCACGTATCAATACATAAATGTACTCTTTAAATCACATATGGGCATTTTTGCGGGTCGCGAACGTACCGTCGTACGCATTTAATGAAGAAAAAAGTAAGATTGCTATAGTTGAGTATACCCGACTACAAAACTCCCTGTAACCAGGTAAAAATTTCCGATCGCACCTGCGTGCACTTAGGTAAGGTAGAACCGGTTGACCACCACATGGTGGTCCCACATAGACTGAGCAGGTCCTTACTGCCGCCGAATACTAAAGGTCGTTAGGAGGTTTGTTGATCCTGTAGGATTCGTGTGTGCTTGGCAAATGCCAGCAGCGCATTGGGAGTGTGTCTGACCACTTCTTCTAATGATGCGAGCCAGTGCATATAAGGTGTTCCAAGGTTTCCACAACTCCTGGTTCCTGCGTGCACTTACACATATATAAAGCTGTACACGTACAAGCGAGGCAAGGCATTTTAAGTCGTGGCTATGCTTCTTCCCCCCTCGCTCCGGTACTGAATCTTGTTTGTTGAATAACTTCCGTGTTTATTTTCCGATCGACTTGAAATTTGGACAGTAGAAGTGGACTTTGGATTAATCTAGTCAAGTGCAAAATCTTCGAAGTAGAACGGAATATTCTAAAGCTATTTATTTATTTTAAAAGGGGAATTGTGTGGCTTTCCATCGAGTACTTACACAATAAATTATCTGTATTGTTTTTTTTTCATTGAATTAAGTACCGGCCGCGAACATACGATTTTTCCATGTTATTTTTTTACTATTATCACTACATATTTTTTCATAAAACACTTCAATTTATTGTGTGTAGTAACATTTAGAATAAGAAATACAAAATGTTACTTTATATGAAATAATGAAATATTAACCAGAAATTTATTTATAAGAAATAGAAAAT
This sequence comes from Hirtodrosophila histrioides, assembly GCA_037075165.1. Lineage (NCBI taxonomy): Eukaryota > Metazoa > Arthropoda > Insecta > Diptera > Drosophilidae > Hirtodrosophila > Hirtodrosophila histrioides. Next base: position 71,936 of record JBAMCL010000449.1, on the reverse strand, counting down.
TATATCTATATATATAAAAGAGTTCGTGCTGGCAGACTGACTGATTGGCAATCATCGCACAGCCCAAACCACAAGAGCTAGGATGCTGAAATTTTCACAGTAGGTTCCATCTATGATGAAAGTGCACACTAAGACGGAATTTTGGAAAATTCCACCCACAAGCGTGGAAAATCGCGGAAAACTGTTGTATGAAACTTTTTTGTTTACCATCCAATCAACTTCAAACTCATTTTCAGAGATCTACACAAAAATTAATTTGACACATATTTCATCGATTTTGGAAAATCCATCCCTATTAGTGGAAAATAGGGGTCTCAAGGTTGTATGGGCGAAAGTCTAATTTTAGTCCGATCACCTTCAAATTCATTTTCAAAGCTCTTCACGTAAAATAATTCGACACGTGTATCAGCGATTTTGGGAAATTCGACCACATGGTCGGAAAATCGGTGGAAAACTCTGGCATTCGACATTTTTAGTTTTCATGCGATTGGCTTCAAACTCATTTCCAAGGTTCTATGAGAATAAGTAGTAGACGCGGTGTTGAAAGATTTTGGAAAATCGACCCCCAAAGTCGGAAAATTCGTGGAAAACTGTTGTATGAAACTTTTTTGATTATCGTCCGAATGACTTTAAACTCATTTTGAAAGCACTTTACATAAAATAATTCGACACGTGTATCACCGATTATTGGTAATTCAGCCCTATGCTCGGAAAATTTGTGGAAAAGTCTGTCACTCGACATTTTTAAATTTTACGTGATTGGCTTCAAACTCATTTTTAAGGTTCTACCCAAACACATAATATTCGCGGTGTCCAAAGATTTTGTAAAATCTATCTCTAATGTCTAAAACTGTTGTATGAAATTTTTTATATTATTGTTCAATTGACTTCAAACTCATTTTCAAACTTCTGTTTATCATTCAATCATTTTGAAACTTATTTTCAAAGCACCTCACATTAAATAATTCGTCACATGTGCTACCGGTTTTGAAATACTATACTAATATACCATACTTTATACTAATTTCCAAATATAAATACAAAAACCATGGTACTTTTCGGGCGATATAACGAGCGGAAAATAGTTGGAAAGTTTTAATCTGGATTCTTAGTATTATTCTTGGAATTTGCTTAAAATGCCAAATGATTTTGGAAAATCTACTCCGTGTCGCCACGGGCGGGAAATGGAAGTCAAGGACAAATGAGTGGGACATTTTTTTTGTTGTTTTTTCTTTTTTTGAAAGACATTTTCATAGCATTTTCATCTAAATATTTCCCCGGGCAAGGCCGGGATATTACCTGCTAGTATATATATACATATGTATATGTACTTGCAACCACTCAAAATGTGTAAGCTTAGCAGGATTGCAGTATGTCCAGGTCCATGGCAACTTTATCATTAGAAAACATTGCTTGGGGTCTTGCTTGAAACAGCCTCGGAAACCGTTAAATGATACAATAGTTGAATTTAGTTTTATGTCATAATGATAATAATAATGATGATGATGATCATTCGATGGCCAACCGGTTCGTTGCAACATCCCAGACACTGAATCTTTAGCTGCTTTTTGCATAGTTTTTGCAAAGTGGAGCTGTGCTCCAATGTCAATTAACCTAATGTCAAATCATCGCGAAATTCATCTTCAGGCAGAGTGTAACATAATTGTGTGCTTGAGAGTACTCGACTACGAGGTTCTCTGTACCAAAGGAAATTCGCCATATTTTGCTTTACAAGTTACTAAATTTTTATAGATATACATTGTTTATCGTATTTTTATCAAGACAAAAGAAAGTTTTGCTGTCCGCTATAAAAATATCTCTGGAAGCCTTAACTACCTTAATCATAGCACAATACTTAATTTTTATCATACACCCAGAAAAATAAATGCCATTGAATTCAGAAAATCACCAAATAATAAAATTCACCACAAAAGTCAGAAAACATTTATGTTTAATAGAAATAATTTCTAAATTTGAGAAATATATGTCTTTAGTTCAGAAAAATATAAGGTTAACTGCCTTCGGCTACAAAAGTATGGCGATTTTCTACATTTGCGGGCATTTATTTTTCTGAGTGTACTTATTAAATTTATAATGTTGAGTAAGTTAACTAATAAAACAGTATTGGATAGTCTTCAAATAATATAAATAGTCATAAAAATAACGAATTTAGGTACATAATTGACAAACAATTAACCATTTTAATATTTTTTATTTTTTTAATATTTTTATTTTTATTATTTAAGTGGTTGTTATGATCGGCACCTTGTACTAACCTCTATTATTTCTATCATTATTGTTCAAAATGTTAATTGAACTTTTGTGTTTTTGGATAGAGTCTTTATGCTGTAGTAAAAGATATAGGACAAGAAAATTTAACTCTGGGAGCAAAGTGCAGCAATGTCTAAAAGAAACACCTAATGAAGAAAACGAAGAAACTTCAAGTGGAAATTACCAAAAGAAGAGAAAGAACCTGCTACCAAGACTTATGACCGTATTCGATATTGCCTAATGGTTGTTGGGCTTTTGTTGTTGCCTTTTTGCTGCTGGTGCTGCCAAGTTGTTTATTCTATTAAATGGTTTTCTAAGATTGAGTAAAAACAACCTGGCCACTTTTCAACTAGATGTACACAAGAGTTGTTGACTGGAGGTGCTCAATTTCAGTGTACAGCGACGGCGACAGAGACTGCGACTGTAAAACAAGCCAACAGATGACGATGAACTAAGGATGTTGGTGACGGAGACAGAGACGGTGATGGGGACGGTGACTATCTACAATGCTGTGTGCCGTCACAATTCAAACAACAACAATGCTATCAGCTAGTTTAATATAAAAATACTAGCATGTAATGCCCCGGCCTTGCCCGAGGAAATATTTATATGAAAATGCATTATTTTGAATTTAACTAACACATAAATAGCGTATCACAGTATTCCCTCCCGTGGGAGTAGGAAACTAAAAAGTTGAGCCACGTGACTAATGTTTCTTATGTTGCGCTATGAAAATGTCTTTGAAGCCGATTAAACTTAACATACATATAATCCCACTCATTTGTCCTTGACTTCCATTTCCCGCCCGTGGCGACGCGGAGTAGAATTTCCAAAATCATTTGGCACTTGAAGACAATTTCAAGAATAATACTAAGAATCCAGATAAAAACTTTCCAACTATTTTCCGCCCGTTGAATTGCCCGAAAAGTACCAACGCTATTGTATTATATTTGCAAATAAGTATGAAGCCATTCGTATGAAATACGAAATTGGTGAATTCCAGACATCACCCATTTTCCGACCGTGGACGAGCATTTTTCAAAACCACTAGCAAATGTGTCGAATTATTTAATGTGAAATTTAGTTTCAAAATAATTGGATGATGAACAGAAAACTTTGAAAATGAGTTTGAAGCATAGCTCGAAAATAACTGTTGACCGATTCGTGCAGTCGCAAAATAAGTGTTCTTCGATCAGACTTTGAGCAAAAAGTCCGAGAGCAACCGATTGCATTGGTCGTATAAAAATTTTGCCCGCGCTCAACCGACGAGCAGTGTTGCCAATTTAGCTATTTCCCCGATAGATCTAGTGGGTTGCCATTGGCAAATGCGGGATAAATTCTAAACTAGCGGCTAGCGGGAATTATAGCTATTTTTAATATATAAATATTATGTGCCAAGAAGGCGGAAATTGTGCACATTCTCGAGCACTTCAAGGTGCAATCAGCCAAAATTGAAGAGATTCTGTTCTAATACGCCAACGTCCAACTTATAAAGTGGTTAAATTTACAGGATACCACAAGCCTTTGGGCCGAAGTGTCCAACTACGTGGATGCAGCAGTAAATAAAAGATTTTTGGCACTGGCATCATTTGCGCTAAGTCTTTTATCGCTGCCATGGTCGAACGCAGAGGTGGAAAGACTATTTAGTCAAATGAACAATGTCAAAACTAAGCTGAGAAATAGAATGGCCGTATAGACAGTAAACTCAATTTTACACATAAGGTATTTTATCTGTTCAACTTATCTATATATATAAAAGTGAATGTCTGTCTGTATGTTCGCGATAAACTTGAAAACCGTTTAAAGGATCTTGATGAAATCTTTTATAATATATTCCTTGAAGTCCAGGGAATGTTTATAGCTATAGTTTGTTGTGTCATCACCACCCCCACACAACCACCCACTCATAAACGAAAAATGATAATATTCATGAGTATAATTTTACATTAAATAAAAACTATAATATCCACGAGTGTTAGTGTGTGTAAGTGTGTAAGTGTGTGGGGAAGGAAGTTTCATAGCAATTTTTTTACCGTGCCCTCGATCGACATAATAAATATTTATAGGAATCAAAATTTAAATAAATATAGTTAGGAAATGCGAGCAACGCCGCGGGTATAAGCTAGTATTTTATAATCTTAGCAACATTTAATTTCATATTTGTAGATACGGACTACGCCGCGAAAACAAATGCTGTCATGACTATGAAATGCCAGCAGTTTGTTTAAATAAGATAGGGACCAATCAGTCCTACATAAGTTCAGCTGCAGAAAAGGATATGTTGGACGAAATTTTAAAAAATGCAGATTTGATTCAATAAAAATATCGTTTCACTACTCTAGCGGTTTTTTTAGCTAAAAAAAAAAAATCTGGCTATTTCTAGCTTTTTTCGAAGGCTAATTTAGCTTTTTTATGAGCCGAAGAGTTGGCAACACTGCCGAAGAGCAGTTTTTTCCGTTCTCTTTTGCTCTGCTCATTACCGGACCGTTTGCTCTTGAAAGACGTTTCAAAAAGTCTTTTACGCATGTGTGTGTGTATGTGAAGTTTCGTGGGTTCCACGGTTGAGAGATAGTAGGTTACGCCATGCGCATGTCCGTTAGGCGCCGTTATTCGGCGTATTTAGAACTACGTATTTAAACTTAGAAAATGTTGCCAGCCCGAATGTTTGCATTCAAACTTATCGCTCAATTTTAAAGCTATGATTATGAAACTTGGCACAAGTCTTTATTTTCGGTGCAGGCAGTACATATTTGAAAACCAGCCGGATCGAATCACTATATCATATAGCTCCCATACGAATAATAGGTTGACAACTATGTTCTTGTATGAAAAACTTTTTTGTTTTTGTATATAGTTTAACCAAACTCACCAAGTTTAAGTTTAATCATGTTTTACATATGCTCACCAAATTTCATCAAAATCGGACATATATATCTTATACCTGCCTTACAGGCACAGACTAAGGTCTTCTAAAAAAAGTCCCTAAATTTCATACATTTTTTAGGCGCGTTGGGTCATGTGACGTACATGCGCAGTGAGAGCCAAAAGTTGCAGTCGTCTTGTCGTAACCTATGGCTCTCTCAATCGTGCGTGGGTTCTATGCGTCACTTGGCTTTGTGAATTTCGCTTGTGAACACTGATATAATTTATTGGCGAAGTGGGACGCGATAGTAATAAAAAAGTGCATCCTTGAGTGCGCTGGCACAGGTAGTATTGGCCACACCGGATACTCAAGTGTCCGTTGAAAGAGCATTTTCAGCCTTGCATTTTATTTTAAGCGATCGACGGAGTTCAATAAATTCACAAAATTTAAACTCACTATTGTTAAGCTTAATTCAAAATAATTTAATTAAAAAGAAAACTATTCATTTTTTAATCAAAAAATTACTTTGAAATATGAAAAATTCATGTTTAAAATTTTAGGAAGATTTAAGGTGAAAATTGAATGTCACAATGTTACACAAAGCACCACTGTGCATCGAAAAGAAGTCAAATTATTGAAAAGACCGTTTGCGTTGACTTTTTCAGTCAATCGGACTTTTAGTAAGAGTCTCTGTGCGAGCGTCACTCGTATCTCTCACAGTGTTGCCAACTCTTCGGCTCATAAAAAAGCTAAATTAGCCTTCGAAAAAAGCTAGAAATAGCCAGATTTTTTTTTTAGTAGCTTAAAAAAAACCGCTAGAGTAGTGAAACGATATTTTTATTGAATCAAGTCAGCATTTTATTAAATTTCGTCCAACATATCCTTTTCTGCAGCTGATCTTATGTATTATGATTGGTCCCTATCTTATTTAAGCAAACTGCTGGCATTTCATAGTCATGACAGCATTTGTTTTCGCGGCGTAGTCCGTATCTACAAATATGAAATTAAATGTTACTAAGATTATAAAATATAAGTTGAACAGATAAAATAGCTTATGTGTAAAATTGAGTTTACTGTCTAAGGCCCTTCTATTTCTCAGCTTAGTTTTGACATTGTTCATTTGACTAAATAGTCTTTTCACCACTGCGTTCAACCATGGCAGCGGTAAAAGACTTAGCGCAAATGATGCCAGTGCCAAAAATCTTTTATTTACTGCTGCATCCACGTAGTTGGACACTTCGGCCCAAAGGCTTGTGGTATCCTGTAAATTTACCCCATTTATAAGGTGGACGTTGGCGTATTAGAACAGAATCTCTTCAATTTTGGCTGATTCCACCTTGAAGTGCTCGAGAATGTGCACAATTTCCGCCTTCTTGGCACATAATATTTATATATTAAAAATAGCTATAATTCCCGCTAGTCGCTAGTTTAGAATTTATCCCGCATTTGCCAACTGCAACCCGCTAGATCTATCGGGGAAATAGCTAAATTGGCAACACTGATCTCTCATTGTGCGATGTTCGGTAAGAGAGCGTCTCACGAATAGCTCAACGTAAAGCGCTCAACAGAAAACCAAAACGAAAAGAAACGAAGTCTGCTGCTCAGAGAGAGAACGAGAGTGCATGCATTTTTTCGGTTGTTCTCGCGAGAGGAAAAAAACGGTCAACAGTTATTTGCGAGCTATGGTTTGAAGTCAATCGGACGATAATCAAAAAAATTTCATACAAAAGTTTTCCACGAATTTTCCGACTTTGAGGGTAGATTTTCCAAAATCAATAAAAATGTTCATACATGAACATAGTTATCAACCTATTATTCGTATGGGAGCTATATGATATAGTGATTCGATCCGGCTGGTTTTCATGTGTGTACTGCCTGCACCGAAAATAAAAACTTTTGCCAAGTTTCATAATCATAGCTTTAAAATTGAGCGATAAGTTTGAATGCAAACATTCGGCCTGGCAACATTTTCTAACTTTAACTACTTATTATTTAAAATATATGGCACCTACAGAGCACCAAGACCTGTCAATCGACGCGGTATGAAGTTCCCTACAATATGAATCGGACTGGAATTACAGCCACACGAGCTGGTATACTAAAAAAAGTCTGTGATTTTCGAACAAATTCAAAAGCGCGCGCTGAATTTCATGACTTGTGACGTACATGCGCAGTGAGAGCCAAAAGTTGCAGTCGTCTTGTCATAACCTATGAACTCTCTCAATCGTGGCGCAGACTTATCAGATAGATACGCGCTCCCAGCAGACGACAAACTCACCATAGACATGCGCGCTCGCTCACACACAAGAATAAGGGCACAGGCAAGAAAGGGAAAAGGAGTCTGGGGAAAAGAGCGAGCAGCGATCAGGCAGCGCTTGAGCAGCAAGAGGCTCAAGCGCGTGTTCAAGAATGAGGTCAAAGTAGTCGCCTAGGGAATAGAGACATAGACGGAGGTGTGCGCGCGCTTAAACGAAAAGCAAAGACCGGGTACACATCGTACGGTATCGGGACAACGGGACATTATCCAAATTGGACAATTGGAACCGCGCGCAACGCGACCATTAAAAGCCGGAGTAACGCCGAAAGGAGAATTTCAAAGAATGGGTAAACTGACCATGCGTGCCCATGGAGCGAGTTAGGAAGAGTTCACGGTGCGGTTAGGGAAATTTATTGTTAATTTATTTAAATAAAGACCAGAAAACACGTCTCAAAACCCCGTTTCTGCCCCTCTTCCATTTAGTGTTGTGCGTTTCCGCCCTGTCGGTGTTGCAGGACCGGTGTATATGTTCGAGAGTCTCAGCATACTTTATCGGCCCTATTTTCCCCCCATTTGGGCCACCATCGGGGCTCCCCGCATGCATTAGACAGTCTCAGTGCGTGGAAATCTGGCAGTGTAAACTCTGCCCTTTTTCCCTTTCTCTCTCTAGCTCTTCATGGCGGGGGGAAACGGGCCAGCCGAGAGTTGTTAGCGTGCTCTGCTGACCTTGCTTCCGACCTGAATCACCACAGGTACTCCAATGCACACATTAGAGAGGCTTAGTGTGTGCACTGGGTGGACCTGGTGGTACGACCTCTGCACCCCTCTCTTCCTTCATCCTCAGCTCTCCCCGGCTGGGAGCAGGCCGTCAGAGTGCGTTAGAGAGTTCTCAACGCGTTCTGCTGGCCTTGTCTCCCGCCTGGATCACCCCAAGTACCCCAGTGCGCACATTCGAGAGTCTCAGCAAAGACAATTTAACAACAAGATATCCAACGCCCATACAATGAATGAACAACAAAATTCTTGGTGTGGCTTTTCGCTTGGCGCGCTCTCGCTCTCGGTTGCTTAGGTGGCTTTTCGCTCTGCAATGCTCGGCGCGCTCGTGCTCTCGCTCTCGATTTCTTTCAGTTGTTTTTGTTGTGGCTTGCGCTGCACTACAGGATAAATGGATACATTTTAGGTCATACATTTTTAACTGAAAGATCACTAAATATTTTGGGTCGTGTTTCTTTGTTAACGTTCGAATTCTTGTTAGTTTTTGAACAAAAAATGGCCGTGACACCATCCTTTCTTAAAATTAAAAACCACAATTTAAAGACGAATTATTGATACTCAGTACAAAATTTGTCTCATGTCAGAAAAACTTCAATTTTTCCTACAGTGCCAAGGAGATTATGTATTTTCTGAACGCGCACATGGTGCATTGTGAACTACAAAATACCCTGTACATGTATCATTACATAAAGGACAATAATTTTACATGTAGTATGGTATATAATGCGCATAATTCCCTACATTTAACTACACTTCAAAGCAAAACATAGTCCGCGTCAAAAAAAAAAAACACAATTAATCGGACGGCATGACAATAGTATTAGAGCCAATTTATTCAATCCAGGGTACAATATGTCAGTGCCGAAACTTGGACTCAAACTGAAATTGAATTGTGAAACTCGCTGGTTGCTTCAAGATGCCACCGAATCGTAGACTGAGACAAAGCAACTATGAAAGAGATCGAGTGCGTAGATGTACATACGCGCGCTAATCTGGCATTGCATTTGGGGTTTGAATTGTGTGCAGATTTTTATCAATACGTGATGTGGCTGAGAGCGCATTCTATTTTTAGAATTTTACGCTCTTAAAGTAGAGCGGCCGATCGCACGACCATTTCGAGCCCAGAGAGCGGTTTCACGAAAAACAAGCGTTCCCTTGTGCCATTATTTTGTTTCTCGTTGGATATCTTATTGTTAAATTATCTTTGGTCTCAGTGCGCGTGTTGGGTGGGCCCGGTGGTGTTGTCTCGGCTCATTCTTGTCCAGTTCTACCCTGGGCGGTGAACGGGTCAGCAAAGCGTACTAAAGAGATCTCAGTACGCTCAGCTGGTCCCGTTCCCCGCCTGGACTACTCCCAAGTACCCCAATACCCGCACTAGAGAGACACAGTTTGTGTGCTGTGGTGTGCCTGGCGTTGAAGTTTCCCGTTCCTAACCCTACCTCGGCGATGGGCCGATGGTGCAACCGCGCGTTAGAGCGTTCCCCAGCCCAAGAACTTTCTTACATAGTTAATTCGATGAGTTGCAATATATTCAACTTCATCTGGGCATAAAGATCTGACAGATCGATCGCATTAAGATCGTCGATTAGAGTACGATATATCTCAACGTGAAAACTATTTTCAGGCGATATAAAAACAATATTCGTATGTCTATGCCCATTTTATGCCCATCAGTTCGCAAATGCCTTTTGTATACGTTAGACTTTAGGCTCATGTTACATATAGTACAGTTCAGTACTAATTCACCATTACACTCTGGTTCCAAATTAATGATGTTAACAACCTTACGAGGTACCCTTGGTGCTTTATTGGAGGACGCGTCCATTAACAATTTAAATGCGTTAACAGGTCCGGTGCATCCACCATAATGCAAGCCGAATGTATCGATTCCTTCAAAAGTGCGGTTGTAAGAATCGCAAACGATCATTGCATTCATATTTACTTTTTAAAATAACTTTAACATTCGCACACGATATATAATATTAGAATTTATTATTGTTAGTTATTTAACAATTTTGAAACTGCGCAAAATGTTCACTAGTTTTTACTCCCTGTACCCATAAAATGGGTAAGAAGGGGGTACTAAATCTGTGCAAATGTATGTAACTGGCAGAAGGAGACCATATAAAGTATATATATTCTTAATGAATATCAAAGGAGATTTCGAGATTTGTCCGTCTGTCTGTCCGTATGTATGAACGCGTTGATCTCAGTAACTATAATCGGATCCGACATATCTGAAATATTCCCCCGCTATTCGATAAAAACCGTTTTGTAGTAACAATTTTCAAGATATAGCTTAAGTCGATAGGATAATAAACACGGAAGTTATTCAACAAACAGGATTCAGTACTGAAGCGCGGGGGGCAGAAGCAACACAGCCGGCACTTAAAATGCCTCGCTTGCGCTGTCGCTTTGCTGTGTATGCATGTGTCTTTGTGTATGTGTAAGTGTACGAAGCTTGCGATCGGAAATTTGGCAACCATTAAATGCTTTTGAGTGATTTTGTGTGTTATTGATAAATCTCCCGCTGTGTATTGCGAGAGATCAGGAATAATGTCAGTCTTGACAAGTTTTCCTTTTATATGGAATCCAGAGTCGGTAAAATGATTTCTCATTAGTTTTATCAAATGAGGTACATCTGCAAAAACATATATATTTCTTTCATTGAAGGAGAACCTGAAAAAAATATAATTGTATTTACAGTCATTAATAAAGTATATATGTAAGATGGTAACGCTCAGAATATCTGGCAGCCCAGACTTTGCCGGGTGGCAACGCGAAAGGGTAGCCAACGAATTGGCAAGGCGACCAGCGACACAGTCGATCAAAGAGCGTCAAAGAGAAGTGATCAGAAGCAGATTTCAAACCGCAGTAATATATAAGCAAAAGTTGTATTCCTTAATTTGTTAAACTCCCTCGCGGGCATATAATAATAATAAACAGCATTTATAATATCAAGTATTCGAGCTAAGTAGTTATAATCTTATATATATTTAATATTACCATGGTTCCTCGAAGCTCACGTAGTGTGCATTGGCTCCGCCCAAGTCGCTTACCACCCTAGTGATAGTATATCCCGTCATCTTGGTGGTTTTTATAATATTTTGAACAATTTCCACCGTCAATTGACAGTCGTATTCATAAAATCTTTGCTGTTTTGAGTCGGACATCAAACCTGAAATTATATATTTATGTTACTGACTTACCTCGAAGCATAGCAACTTAAATATAATTAGCCGGCTTGAACGTGGACTCAGGTACTTTATTATAAGTAAACGACTTACGTATCTTCATCTCGTCGAAGCTTAAGAACCTGAGTCATTTCCGATGTGGCACTCAATAGCTGAACAACTGCTGCATTATTTCAGGAGATATTTCTATTTTTTGAGCCCAATGCTGCAGTTTCCTTATAGATGGGAGTGGACATTTTTTTTTGCGCAGAAACGTATTACCTTTTGGACTTGCGGAATAAAAAGTTATAGATCTGGCAATGTCATCCACATTCCAGTTCTGTCGGCTGTCTCCCTTGTCCCGTTTCAGATGCTCAATTTCGTGGTCCTTTTTCCATAGTGTGCCGCTAAATCATAAGCGAATAAGCTAATGCTATGTAAATTATTCATGGCAACGAGCTGTCTAAATCCAGGAGAGTTTTGTTTAGTATGATAATCATTGACTAATCTTATTATCCGTCGTTTTTGAACATTTTCCATCGTCTTGCGGTAATCACCATTATTCATTAACTTATAATTTTTTTTTATTAAATTCATTAACACCCAATTTTCTATGCTTCTTATTAAAGACATTATAGGGCTCTAACCACCTGCTTTGTTTAAGGGACAGTACTCGGTGAATTATTTTAACTCGTCTCCAGACACAGTCGAAGCTGTTTAAGTGAATAAAATAACATTTTTAACTCACTTTCAAATAAGCAATGTACGTTTGAAGATTATTTGCATGCTCAAAAGGTCTGAACAGTTTTTGAATGCAAAATGATAAAAGCGTACATGGAAGTGTATTTGAAATCAGATGTCTTGTCAACAGACATATTTCAGAACTTTCGAACAATTTGTAAGAATACTTATTCTCTCGACCCAGCACATTATTATTCAGCGCCTGGCTTATCTTGGGATGCAATATTGAAAACAACTGACATTCAACTTGAGCTTCTTACCGATATCGATATTTATAGATTTATACATTAAAAAAAAAAAAAAAAAAATAAAAAAAAAAAAAAAAAAAAAAATTAAAAAAAAAAAAATTAAAAAAAAATTTATTAAAAAAAAAAACCCATTTTTTTAAAAAATGGTCTATCATTTTTCTCCTATTTTACAAAGTGGTATTCGAGGTGGCTTAGTTCAGTGTAGTAATAGAAACTTTAAAGCAAATAATATGTATAAATTAATATAAGAATTTTTGTAATAATATGTATGAATTAAAACTAAGAATGTTTGTAATAATAAGATAAAAAAGCAAAAAGGATTAAATTTGATTATTGTTTTCAATTTCTTTGATTTATTTTCAGTTTATATTTGACATCGATTATTTGAATTTTTGATATTTAATATTGGAAGATGTATTTTTATCATAATTCTTCCTATCGTCGTTACTTTTAATGGGATTTTGTATTACTTTGTATTCCCGCTCTTTTGAAGAGGTTTTGCCCCCACCAAGTAGTGGTTTTGTATCGCTCATATTAGATGCGTTTTTTCAGTTTCAATGATGAATGAAATGGTGTATTTCACAATATTACTCAATTGCCAAAAATTTTGTACACACACACATGTATATATATATATATATATATATATATATATATATAAGAATCATATCATATATATGTTTCAATGTTTATACATTAAGAGCCAAGATCATAAAGAATCTTAGGGACAGGCAGCAATAATCAAAGATCCTTTTTTAACAATTCGCAACAAGAACAACAACACATTACAGCTGCTTTAACTGTACCTGTACCTGTACCTGTTTTCAACAATTTTAACTATATAAAAGAGTGGGGAGGGAATTACATATCAATCATTCTGATTTTATCTGCAACAACATTAACAATAGTACTGTACAATATAAACTGGCAAGCAGGACCAGCATAAGAGAAATAAAAAATTAAAAGCATAAGCACCTAGGTGGTAACATTATTTAAAACTTACCTTTATATGTCCACATTTCGTTCAATGAAGGTTTGTATTTATGTGTAATATAAAATGATACTGCATATGCCGTATGTCCTTGTGCCTTGGTTGTTGACGAAGTATCCGGGGCATTAATGCCGTGTTGATATCGCTCCAGTATAGCCTCAATGTCGTAATGTAAATAACAGCCGGAGGCGATAGTTTCTTGTGTCAATTTTCGAATTTACAAAAAGTTCATTCCTTAGGAAGTGTTGAGACAACTTTGCCTTATTATGCATTTTGCTTTGTGTAGTGTAGTGCTGGAGGCAATTATGGCAAAATACCCTTTTTATGGCTTTTTGTAAACTGCGATTTCGACAATTTGGACATGCATGTAATAAAGGTGTAATGCACTATCATTGCCGTATGGTTCTCAACTCCAAGTAAGCAATTGTGCACCACCTTTTCGTCTTTTTTATTAGTAACATCAATTTCATATATATTGATACTGTATTCGGGATTTAATTTATCAAAGAGTTTTACTCCACCGTATGTAATTATAGTTGATGCTATGATACCGCTATTATAAAACGATACTGAGGAAAGTCTTATCCCCATTGTTGTAGCGGAGCGGTTTCCAAAATGCTATTAATCCCAAAGGTTCTTGGATATAAAAAAGCACGATTAATAAGGTCACACAAATGGTTTTATTAACATTCCTCTTGAGCTTCTTTTTCTCAATTAAATTGTTCTTAAGCTACGGAAGGGCCTCACAGCTAGCTCCTATGTTGCTAAGCCGTGGTGTGTGTTGCAACAAGGGAGAACGGTGGATGACAGGAATTCTGCCTTGACCATTGCCTACTTTTATGCGTGAACATAAAACACACATTGCAGGCACCGGACAGGACCCAGCTGAACACCGTACTTTGGGCAACCGGTAGGCCTCCTTGGCTAGGCGTGAGACCGGGGAGGATCAGGCGTGGGAATATATCTGCCCTGGATCAGACAAACGCTGCCTTGCTGGTAGAACTGCATCCGCCAGCTCGATGGTCGAGTAGTTCTCCTTTATTTTTGAATCTATGTATTTGCTTGTTGTGGTGAGCCGTAAATCGTATTCCGCCGTCAGTACCACTTCCAAACGGATGCTTTCGCTTGTCCGAAAACGGAGGAAGGCTGTACAAGCACCTTTGGGGACCGATGCGGGTTACGGAAAGCCCGAGGGCCGTTGCAAAATTTACATAGATCCGACTCATGGGACAGCACTGGTCAATCAGTGCCCGAGCCTCGGTGGTCTTAACTCCATTATCGAGTAAAAGTATGACGGTTGGCATGAGGCTAATGCTCTTGCATTCCATAAGCGATGTCAATGTTGTCTGCAGGAGAAGTGAGTTTGATCGGCTCACCGCTGATGGTAACAGGCAATATTTATTTATTAAAACCGCTCGGTGGCGCTTTCGGCGTTGAGAGGCAGGAGCCGCTTGCACTTCTTGAGTGCGTGGATGCCTCTGCATATTCGGCATATATAGGACTTCACTCCCGCACACGTCTACTCTCTGCGGCGTTCGGACCTTGCGGACGAGGTGACGTCTTGGTCTGAACATGGATAAACACAATAATTATTTTAAATGGTGAAATAACGGAGCAATGGACAACACGTATGTTAGTTGGAAATCAACCTAACATTTCGTGATTGATTCTTTCAGGGTCAGGTCTGATGGCGAGAAGAACTCATCCCGGTTAGCTTGCCAACGGATTCCTAGGGTCTTTGCTGTGCTATCATCTTCGATCTCTAGGGTCCTGGATAAAGGATGTCACTCAAGCTGTTGCCATTAGAGCATGGATTGGAGGTATTGAACACAACGCGCACTTTAGTAGTGGTGCTGTCAGGCATAAAAACAGGGGGCGTTTTTCTTCAAACGCACATCGTTTTTAGGAATTGAGCAAGTGCGATGGACCTTGAATGTCCCAAGTTAATATGAACATGATTTCGAAAGGGGAGTGTGACAATATATCTGCCGTTCTCATTCCTTTTTGTGGATCGTACACAGTTTTGTTCATAGGTGGAGTCAGATGCTTTGACTAATTTCATTGGAAGATCCTCCACCTCCCAAAACTTTGTGAGCAGTGTCTCCAATGTTGTGTTTGGATGACTCACAATCTGAGTGGAGAAGCAAGAGATTGAATTGGAAGCGGCATTTGGAACTGGACCTGAAAGAACCCAACCGAAGATGGTCTCTTGTCCAAGCAGAGTGTCGCAAACGTTTGGATAGGAGCCGCCGAGTAGAATGGACATCGGTGCCTACAAGCACGTCTATATGCGAGTTCCGGTGGAATGAGGGATCTGCCAACTGAAGGTTGGGCAGGTCCTTCAATGAATTTTGGGGGATTGTGTATGACGAATGGTTTCCTGCCAATTGTTTAAGCACGTATGCCGAGGTCTCGATTCGGATTCGAGATCTTTTTGGAGAGCTAATGTTGAAATGTTAGCGCTTATGGGAGTGGGGAGCAATGGCTTCATTCAGCCCAGAATATTGTACCTGGACGAGTTGGAAATGCAATTGGATCATATTGAACAATCGCTCCGATATGAACGTGGCCTCTGATCCTGAGTCGATCAGGGCACGTGCCGTAAATTTTGTAACGAAGTGGCACACATTTTTTACTGCAGTGCTGAGGAGAACAGCTTGGGTGTTGGTCAGAAAATAGTTTTGAACATTAGCTTGTTGAGAGGAAGTGGAATGTAAACCTTGCGTAGGAGTGTTCAAAGCTACTGTAGTAGATGGAGCTGACCTAGAGGACGATTGTGGAGGGCTGCCACGATATATAATGTGCACTTGTGCACTCTTTGAGTTGGTGTCCTCCGGCGAAGCAGTTCAGGCACAGTTTTTGCTGTTTAATGAAGTTTGCCCTTTCATTAACTGACATTTCTAGAATGCGGGAGCACAGACAGATGAGATGGTTTTCTTTGGAGCAAAGTTTGCAAGTCTGTATTTTCGTGGTGACTTTAGTTTCAAAGGAATTAACCTTTTTGTGTGGAGGCCCTTTTCGAGCAGGTCGATTTTGAACTTGAGGACCTGTTGATGGTCTCAGATGTTCAATCGACTCTAGGGTGCGATAACGTTCTCAGTGGGGATTTTTACACTATTACCTTCGCGTCGCCACTCGTTTTTGAATTAAAGTGGAACAGTTTTTCCACGGGGAGCAATCGTGGGTTATTTATATAAACAGCCGTAAATAGATCCCTGAATGTGGGCCACTTCAGATAGCCTCCAGTGATAACTTCTGTTTCAACAGGGGGCAGAATGCAGCCTCTTGGCTGATATGTGGGCCGGAAGGCTGTTTTGAGCTGTTGCGTTCGCAATTCGGTCTCTGATAGTGGCCGCACATCGTTCATACACAGTGGCCATATTTCGCTTGCATGGCCGCCATATCTTCGCTGCCCGCGGCTGCTTCACTGAGCGCTCTGAAACAGCACTCGAATTCTTGCTTCACCCTTTCCCATAGGTCACGAACTTCATCTTGGCGAACCATGGCGTGTGAATGTGGACGGTTCTGGACTGGAGAGAATTCTTGACTCGAATTGACTGAGATAAAATTGGCCAGCGCGGACATACTAGCGGTTCTTAGGATTTCACCTGCTGTACAAGTGACTCGCGAATTGATTGTTTTTGTGGACGACTAGGCTGGATTGGATGGAGTATTATCCTGTGCCAAAGTCGGAGATTTTCCTAAGGACGAGGTCGGTAGAGAAGTTGATCTTCTAGAGCTTGAGGACGGAACAGTCAAGTATTTCTTGTTGTTCTTTTCGCTATCGTCAAACATAATAGGCTCTCGATAGAGTCGAAGTTGTACTTAGCCATGTGGAATTAGAGAACAAGAATAAAAACAAAGAATGTCTACCCTAGGAACGTTGGGATGCTGAAAGTGGAACGCTTTTCAGTGATAACAAATGAATATGTTAATAAAATATTGACACGGATCGAGGCGGAAGAACTAAATAAATTATAGTAATAATTATTTATTTATTAATTTAGCGCTATCAGCTTGGAACGCAACAGAAGTACGAACACATACAATCCCAATGGAACACGGTTCTTGAAATGTTGTTATTCCCGAAAAAATACGAACTTACAGTTGGACAGTCAATTATAATAATTTATATTATTAAATTAATAAATAATCAAGAATATTAATAGTATTGATATTAATAGTATTTGAGGATTTACAAATTTATCGAAATTCGACTGATATAAATAATATATCAGATAAAAACGGAATCATTAGATAAAATGATTTGATTTGATCTATTTATTTTAATTATTTATTTATATTTATTTATTAGGCGAGGATTATATAACCATTAATAGTGGAAAAAGGAAAAACAGTTGAAATTGTTTCAATTCCAACTTGTTCACTTTTCGAATGGGCTACTAATTTGGTATGAGGTCACTGCAAGACACGGGAAATATCGATAATTGCTCCTCTCTGATGTTATATAGGCTATTCACACTGAGCACATCATCAGGAAACGCATGGAAAGATGGTGGATGGTGGAAGACCGATTCACACTGCCACCATCTACCATCAATTTAACCTTTGGCGTCAGCAGACAAGAAAATTTGTAATATATTAATTAATATGAATTTCATTAAGTAATTGTCCGTTGTTGTTGTTGTTTTGTAGCATAACAAGGATTTAATTAATAAATTAATTAAGGAACTCGACAAGACAGATGAAAAATAGTTTTTAGAGCAGCAGGCACACGACGACGATTCTTGAAGTCCTCATTTCGGTCATTTTGCAATTCTTGGAGCGATTTATGTATGTACTAGCCGATAATACCCCGGCCATGCCCGGCGAAATATTTATATGAAAGCGCATTATTTTGACTACTTTCGTCAACCGTAAGAAATACACATAAATAGCGTATCTCAGCCACGTGACTACTGTTTCTTGTGTAGGGCTATGAAAATGACTTTGAAGCCGATCTAACTAAACATATAATCTCACTCATTTGACATTGACCCCCATTTCTCGCTGGTAGCGTACGTCCCGTGCACTGCGGAAATGTGCACCGCTGTACAATATAAACTGACCGAAACCAATCTATAATGCTTGTTGCTATTAGTTAGACTGTCGCACTGCCTTTTTTCTTATGAAATGCAAACTAATATGTCGCGACTTCAGTTCGTACTAAGTTTTTATTGAGAATCTATGGGTTTTTATACTATTTATTGTATGAGTAAACAGATATACATTTTTTTCCTTACTTACTAAATATTATATGTGTATTCTTAGTTTTAAGTGGTCGCCGTTTTTACCCCTCTTGCAACCCTCTATAAGTTATATAATTTCTCCAGAATAGCTGTAAGTCTCTTGTCTTCGTACCTTGTTGATAGATGTCAAGCTGTCGTCTCGCCAAATATATGTTCATCCTTTGTGTCAAATAGGCGTGGTATTCCGTAAGGATCAGTTCTTGGACCCTTACTGTTTGCCATTTATGTTATTGACCTACCCGATTCTGTGACTAACTGTAGTGTTCAAATGTATGCTGATGATGTCCAAATGTATGTAATTCGCAGATAACACAGCTTCACCCCAAAAATTTGTATCTAGTTTTGCACCATTAACCATGGCACGAGCTTTCTCAGTTTTGGTTCTTATCATCCGTTCAGAGATACCATTTAATTTGTGTGTGGCACTGACAGATGATAAGTAATCCCTTACTTAACACAAAACTCACGCATTTCATTAGACAGGTATTCTCTACCATTGTCAATATACAAATAGACAATCTTGAGATTAAAATGCGCTTCAGTTTTTGCTACCAAATCTTGAAACATGTTAAGTACATCTGATTTGTGTTTCAATAAATAGGTTACACAGTAATGTGTAAATTGATCTACAAAGATTATATAGTAATTGTTGTCATCTAGGGTAACTGGTGTAATTGGGTTACAAACATCTGAATGTACTACGAATAGGGGTCTTTTAATATGGCTTTTATCTTTAAATTTTATCTTTTAATTGAATGGCAGCCTAGCTTATTTTCCATTTAAACAAGGTACACATATTTCGTCTGACAACTCTAAATTATTAAGGAGCCTATTGTCACTGAATAGGTTATTTCTTTTTATTTCTAGCAATTTACCATTGCTTATGTGGGCGAAACATGACATGGACCTCTCATGCCATAATCGAAAATTATTTTTATTTTTCACACTTATAGTGTATGCCTGGAATTTAATAGTAGGTATGTATGTTATTTGACATACCTGAACTTTTCACAACCGTCAAACCATTTTTGGATATGGAGAAACCTTTACTGTCAAACTCGATTGAGGCAGGTAGTCGCTTAACAGACATTAAGTTTCCTGCAGCCTCCTTGCAGTAGAGAGCATCCTTGAGTGTTATTTCATAGCCATTGTGCAACCGCACAATACCACGCTTAGTGGCGTAGATAAGTTCGCCGTGCTTAGCCACAGCGATCTTAAGTGGGTGCTCCAATTCCACATTGTCAGCGTATAACGACTCATCGCTTATTCGATGATCGCTCGCGCCAGAATCGAGAATAAATCCGAATTTATCCGTCACTGAGGTGTTTGTTTTAACTATTTTGAATATAAATGCAAGCCCGTCTTGCGATGTTGCAAGTTGAGCTTATTTATTTTCTTTATTTGTTATTTTCTTATATTGATACCAATCTTTTTTTATGTGCCCCTCTCTGCCACAGTGATGACACTTAATATTATTTTTAGGTTTGCCCTGAAATGACTTCTTTGGTTTGGTCGCCTTAATTTTATACATGTTATTTTTATAGTTGTTGGAATTATTTTGAACAAATGCCTAACTTTTCTACTAGAATCATTACTATCGTTTCTAATTTGTACCTCGTGATCGAGCAATCTATTTTTAACAAAGACTAATGTCAAGTTTTCCTCTGATAATGTTTCTATTGCTGTGGTAACGCCATTGTAGGCCGAATGCAAGGTTAGCAGAAAATGCGACACTTTATCCATTTCTTCTGCGCCTGCAGCTAACAATTCACTCACTAACTCATCAAAAACGTTAAAGTGGCTCACTAGTGGCATCTCACTCAATAGCTTGAGTGAGAGTAACCGTTTGCGCACTGATAATTGCGAAGCCAGACTCTTCCTTTCGTATATGTCGTCCAAATTCTTAAGAATTTGACGCGCCGAAATGTGGCTTGTTGCGAAAGTTAGGAAAGAGTCACTCAAATATTCTATTAGTGTACTTTTTGCACATCGCTCTGCTCTTTTCCTCGCGTCATCCATTATATCAGGAATTTGTTCATCAACAACCTTTAACACATCTAATTCGGCGAATAGAGCCCTTATTCTAAATTTTCAAACGGAATATCTTTCACCATCAAATGGCTTCATATTTCGCTTTGCCTTCCGTCCTACCATTAATTACTGAATACATTCAGTAATTAATGGTCCTACTTCACACACACACACAGCTGTATGAATTTAAGTATTTAAGTACACGGAAATAATTTCACAACTAGATTCAATTTTTTAAAGTTCTTTTTATTAGGCATGGACTGGGCCCATAACCTGTTAGAAACTGTGAATCTAGAATTCTAAATAATAAACACTTTGATTGATTTTGTTCTGATACACTTTTATTTTTTATATTTTAACTCTTTTCTTCTCGCAACACCAACGCCACATTCACACTTGACGAGTAGTCAAAAGGAAAGAGAGATTTCAAAGAGTGACCAGCCTATATGAAATAAAATAATACTAAACATAGTGTTGGAAATGATATTTTTGTATAGTTGAATAGGGATATTCCAACAAATATATATATAATAGATGGTTAATCTAGGCGTTAGTCATTATCTGATGATCGTGAAGGGCCACATCAACTTAATGCAGTTGCGCACTTTGTACGTATGTATTCCGTATGTTGGTAATTGACTTTATTTATTAAACAATAACGTATTGTTGGCTGGATAAGCATGCATACAATGGGTTTAAATAAATAAGGAATGTGTTGTTAGTGTGTAAATGTTATAAATTTGTTTTTGTTGTAAGTACATACAATGTACTATCTCAATATGTGTATGTATATATTTGGATCTGTGTTAAAATTAGATTTTTATTTAAGATTTTGACCATAGGATAGTCGCGTATAGCAACAAGATTTATTATCTCTATTGTTGAAAGTAAGCAGGTGTAAAAAACTGCAATTATGGACCTTGACCTTTGAAATGTTTGTATGTGCGTACATACGTACATATGTAAATTAAAATGGCCGGTTGCGGATTTGCATGTAGTGCAATGTAATAAGGGATTGCGGGAAAGAAATGCACCTTGTGGTACGTATTACTTAGGTGAGGGCCAATATTTTAGCAGTTAAGTGGGCTCAGGAATTAAAAATTACAAAAAGAGTGCTTTACTTTATTTGGAGGTTAAAATTAAATTCACTGATGCGAGCTGGGGCGAGCGGAGTGTATTTAATTGTTTTCACAAAAATCCGGCTCGAAGGACCAAATGTTGTAGCGGGGCGGTTTCCAATATGCTATTAATCCCAAAGGTTCTTGGAAATAAAAAAAGCACGATTAATAAGTGTTAGAAATTGAGAAGCTATAATTCAAATAATAAACACTTTGTTTAATTCAGTTCAGTTATGCTTTTATATATTATATTTCAACTCTTTTCTTACTCGCAACACCAGCACCACATTTACACTTCACAAGCAGTCAAGAAAGAAGAAAGAGATCACAAAGAGTGACCAGTCTATCACAAATAAATTAATACCAAATCATAGTGTTGTAAATGCTATTTTTGTTAAGTTGAATAGGGATATTCCAACAATAAGGTCACACAAATGGTTTCATTAACGTTCCTCTTGAATATCCTTTTCTCAATTTAATTGTTCTTAAGCTACAGAAGGGCCTCACAGCTAGCTCCGATGTTGCTAAGCCGTGGTGTGTGTTGCAACAAGGCCTTGTATTCCTAATAGATTACCAACAATAGTTAGTTAATTTAAATACTTTGAAAAAATGACTTTATATCCGAAAAAGTGTCGAAATTACCTATAGTGCAAGGGAGAGCGGTGGATGACAGGAATTCTGCCTTGGTCATAGCCTACTTTTAGGCATGAACACTCATTTCCTTTTTAGTATCCGTATTATAGTTCGAAGTGTCATTGGATTCATTTGCAAGTGAGGCTAAAATACACCATTTAAAACAGTAAGCAACATTATTATGCACGTTTATAGCTGCATTTCGTTTCCTTATACGTTCAGGCAATGCGCAATACCCTCCAGCGGGAATATGCTCCAATTTGGCAATTGTTATTTCAAAGTATTTTTAAGTCTTTATAGCCCAACCGCTATCATTTTCTTTAAAATTTAGAGCTGACTGTTGCTTGTTTTCAATAATGCTTGCAAGAAGCGCCTCAGCCGTATCAATTTCATAATGACTTTGGTAAACTGTAGAGAAATGTTTCACAGATTCAACCATTGTGCCATCGTCTAGGTGTTTTACATAAGTTCCATTAAGAGCGATATTAAACTTTATAGATATGTATTTACTCATAGTTAATTCGATGAGTTGCAATATATTCGACTTTATCTGGGCATAAAAATCTGGCAGATCGATCGCCTTAAGATCGTCGCTTGGAATACGATATATCTCAACGTGAAAAGTATTTTCAGGCGATATTAAAACAATATTCGTATTTCTAGTTATTTGTGCAACTTGAGCCTTTTTATGCCTATCAGTTCGCAAATGCCTTTTGTAAACGTTGGACTTTAGGCTCATGTTACATATAGTACAGTTCACATCCGTTTCTTTTGGAATTTTCGACGGTCTTCTTGCTATTAGGTCTCTTCAGGGCTTTCGTGGCAGACGATGTTGAGGGTTAATCCATCTCAGGTACTAATTCACCATTACACTCTGGTTCCAAATTAATTGTGTTAACAATTTTACGAGGTACCCTTGGTGCCTCATTGGAGGCCGTGTGCATTAACAATTTGAATGCGTTAACAGGTCCGGTGCACCCACCATAATGCGAGGCGAATGCATCGACCCCTTCAAAAGTGCGGTTGCAAGAATCAAAAACGATCATTGAATTCATATTTACTTTTTAAAATAACTTTAACATTCGCACACAAAATATATAATATTAGAATATTTTGTTGTTAGTTATTTAACAATTTTGAAGCAGCGCAAAATGTTCACTAGTCTTTACTTCCTGTACCCATAAAATGGGAAGAAAGGGGGTACTAAATCTGTGCAAATACAACAGGCAGAAGGAGACTTCTCCGACCCTATAAAGTATAGATATTCTTGATCAGTATCAAAAGAGATTTCGAAGGGCAGAAGCAGCACATCCGCTACTTAAAATGCTTCGATTGCGCTGTCGCTTTGCTGTGTATGCATGTGTCCTTGTGTATGTGTAAGTGTACGAAGCTGCGATCGGAAATTTGGCAACCATCAAATGCTTTTGACTGATTTTGTATGTTATTGATAAATCTACGGCTGTGCATTGCATATATATTTCTACCATTGAAGGAGAATCTGAAAAAGAAATAATTATGTTTACAGTCATTAATAAAATATATATTTAATATTACCATGGTTGCTCGAAGCTCACGTTGTGTGCATTCATCAATGCACGATTGGCTTCGCCCTTGTCGCTTGCCATCCTAGTGATAGTATATCCCATCATGTGGTGGTTTTTATAATATTTTGAACAATTTCCACCGACATTTGGCAGTCGTATTCATAAAATATTTTCTGTTTCGAGTCGGACATCAAACCTGAAATTATATATTTCTGTTACTGACTTACCTCGAAGCAAAGCAACTAAAACATAATTGGCCGGCTTGAACGTAGAGTCAGACACTTATCTAAGTAAACGACTTACGTATCTTCATCTCGTCGAAGCTCAAGATACAAAGTTTTTGTACCTGAGTCATTTCCGATGTGGCACTCAATAGCTGAACAACTGCTGCATTATTCTAGGAGATATTTGTATTTTTTGAGCCCAATGCTGCAGTTTCCTTATAGATGGGAGTGGAAACTTTTTTTTGCGCAGAAACGTATTACCCTTTGGACTTGCGGAATAAAAAGTTTTAGTTTTTTTTTTGTGTTGTTTAATGCGAGTTTTAAGGCCGTTGTTATTCATTTTAATAAATATTTATTGCATTTATTTATTAAAATTATCCTCCTACGCGTTTCGGCGTTTGTTACGCCTTCCTCAGGGAGTCTATTTTTCATGTATATAAAAAAATAAACATTTACATACATATAACAATTTAACAAACATTTTTAGATCCATTACAATACATACATTATAACTTATTGTAGTATTTCCTACAGTGTCGTCATTGTTCCTATGTCTAAATTGCACTTTTGTTTCTGTTTTTTCATCGTCATCATCTGTTGTTTCTCGTCTTTGCGCGTCCAGTTTTGTTTGTCAACTGCAATTGCTGCCGCGTAAATAAAGTTTGTCTTTTCAATGTCTTCTTTGTGGTTTACTGTGTTCTCCCCTTGTTGTTGTATCCGTAGGCTCTCTAGCGTCAGTCTCGTTCGTTCTCTCCTCTCAATGTCTAATATTTTGGTGTTGTCAAAATCAGCTGTGTGACCTGTTGTTGTAATATGTTGCGCAAGTGCTGTTGTCATTTTTCCCTTATTCGCGTCTCCTTTATGTTCGGCAATTCTCGTGCCAAGCGCCCGCTTTGTTGTTCCTATGTATATCCCGTTGCATCTTTCGCCTTCTTTTCCGTTGCATTTGATTTCGTATATTACGTGTTGTTGTTTGTCTTTGGATATTTTGTCTTTTGTGTTCGTAAATAGACTTCTTGTATTTGTGTGTGCTTTGTATGCATACATTAGGTGTTTGGAGTGTGCGTCGGGTATAATATTTGTTATTGTTTGCCGGTTTGTTAAATTATTTACATATGGTATACTAATGTATTGTCTTTCTTCAATTTCTCTGTTTTTGGTTTTGTCACTGTTTTTATTTTGGTTTGTTGCTTCTGTTATTAAATTGTCAATAAGTTTTTCGGGAAAGCTATTTTTCAGAAGTAATGTTTTTAATTTTATATATATGTCTGGTCTGTGTCCTTCGTCACTTATCGCGTAAGCTTTTTGTATAATGTTTTTTGCAGTGTTCACTTTTTGGCCTATTGGTTGCTTGGAGTTGCAGTTTATAATTCTTCCGGATGCAATCTCTTTTGTATACCATTTGAATAGTATCTTGCCTTGTTTCTTCTCCATTTCTGTGTCCAAATAAGCAATTTTATTGTTTTTTCTGGCAATGTCATTCACATTCCAGTTCTGTCGACTGTCTCCCTTGTGCAGTTTTATAATGTCTGTAAATATTTCCCACAAATGGCTTTCCATATTCTTGCAGGAATTTTCAGATTTCTAAGTCCCGTTTCAGATGCTCAATTTCGTGGTCCTTTTTCCATAGTGTGCCGCTAAATCATGAGCGAATAAGCTCATGCTATGTAAATTATTCATCCGTCGTTTTTGAACATTTTCCATCGTCTTGCGGTAATCACCATTATTCATTAACTTATAATTTTTTTTTATTAAATTCATTAACACCCAATTTTCTATGCTTCTTATTAAAGACAATATAGGGCTCTAACCACCTGCTTTGTTTAAGGGACAGTACTCGGTGAATTATTTTAACTCGTCTCCAGACACAGTCGAAGCTGTTTAAGTGAATAAAATAACATTTTTAACTCACTTTCAAATAAGCAATGTACGTTTGAAGATTATTTGCATGCTCAAAAGGTCTGGACAGTTTTTGAATACAAAATGATAAAAGAGTACATGGAAGTGTATTTGAAATCAGATGTCTTGTTGTCAACAGACATATTTCAGAACTTTCCAAAACAATTTGTAAGAATATTTATTCTCTCGACCCAGCACATTATTATTCAGCGCCTGGCTTATCTTGGGATGCAAAATTGAAAACAACTGACATTGAACTTGAGCTTCTTACCGATATCGATATTTATAGATTTATACAAAGTGGTATTCGAGGTGGCTTAGTTCAGTGTAGTAATAGAAACTCTAAAGCAAATAATATGTATAAATTAATATAAGAATTTTTGTAATAATATGTATGAATTAAAACTAAGAATGTTTGTAATCTATATATATAAAAGAGTTCGTGCTGACTGACTGACTGACTGATTGGCAATCATCGCACAGCCCTAACCATAAGAGCTAGGATGCTGAAATTTTCACAGTAGGTTCCATCTATGATGAAAGTGCACACTAAGACGGGATTTTGGAAAATTCCACCCACAAGCGTGGAAAATCGCGGAAAACTGTTGTATGAAACTTTTTTGTTTACCATCCAATCAGTTTCAAACTCATTTTCAGAGATCTACACAATAATTAATTTGACACGTGTTTCACCGATTTTGGAAAATCCACCCCCATGGGTGGAAAATGGGGGTCTCAAGGTTGTATGGGCGAAAGTCTAATTTTAGTCCGATCACCTTCAAATTCATTTTCAAAGCCCCTCACGTAAATTAATTCGACACGTGTATCAGCAATTTTGGGAAATTCGGCCACATGGTCGGAAAATCGGTGGAAAACTCTGGCATTCAGCAATTTTAGTTTTCATGCGGTTGGCTTCAAACTCATTTACAAGGTTATACGGGAAGAAATAATAGGCGCGGTGGTCAAAGATTTTGGAAAATCTACCCACAAAGTCGGAAAATTCGTGGAAAACTGTTGTATGAAACTTTTTAGATTATCGTCCGATTGACTTCAAACTCATTTTGAAAGCTCTTTACATAAAATAATTCGCCACGTGTATCAGCGATTTTGGGAAATTCGACCACATGGTCGGAAAATCGGTGGAAAAGTCTGGCATTCGACATTTATAATTTTCATGCAATTGGGTTCAAACTCATTTACAAGGTTCTATGGGCAAAAATAATAGGCGCGGTGGTCAAAGATTTTGGAAAATCTATCCTTAAGGTCGGAAAATACGCGGAAAACTGTTGTATGAAATTTTTTTGAGTATCGTCCAATTGACTTCAAACTCATTTTCAAACTGCTGTTTATCATTCAATCATTTTGAAACTAATTTTCAAAGCACCTCACATTTAATAATTCGTCACATGTGCTACCGATGGCTTTATACTAATTTCCAAATATAAATACAAAAACCTCGGTACTTTGCGGGCAATACGACGGGAAGAAAATAATTGGGAAGCTTTAGTCTGGATTTTTAGTATTATTCTTGAAATTGGCTTCAAATGTCAAATGATTTTGGAAAATATACTCCACGTCGCCACGGGCGGAATGTGGAAGTCAAGGACAAATGAGTGGGATTATTTGTTTGGTTTAATCGGCTTCAAAGACATTTTCATTGCCCTACATAAGAAACATTAGTCACGTGGCTGAATTATTTTGTTTCCTACCCCCACGGCACTATAGGTAATTTCGACACTTTTTCGGATATAAAGTCATTTTTTAAAAGTATTTAAATTAACTAACTCTTGTTGGTAATCTATTAGGAATACCTCAAACCACAATGTTGCATACCAGAAATGTTCACATTGCATTCTGCTGTTAAGATAACAGCTGTTAAAACAGATGCTCCAAACGAAAGCCACGTGCTCATAAATTTTGCAAAAAATTTGGTGAAGTTTGGGTGGCTCAGGTTCTTTCAAATTGATATTAGTGAATGCAATTTATAATGAATAGTGATCAGTGTGATTTGTACTTTATGTTGGTTAATCTGTCCTGTTGGTATTGTACGTGTTGTCTACTGTAAGTGTCAATAAAGAGACGTCCCAAAAATATTTGTTTTTTTCAAAACTTTATCTTTGGGAAGAGTTTTAAAAGTTTGTCCACACTTGTCCACCAAGTGACTATATACATTTTGTAGATTAATTAATTGTGAACACGTAACAGTTAATTTTAGATCCTACTTTTTCCGATTCTTTCTAAAATTTAACTTTCTAGCACATAACCTGTATCTAAGCAATGACAGTCAGCTTTATGAATTTATGCCAGAAAAAGATGCAATTTTACTAATTGATCCTATAAGATCGATACGATATAGTAGTCCAATGATGACTTATTGTCAGAAGCCGAATTTCAATCATATCTGGTGAGTTTGGCTCCGATGTATTGAAAACAACAAGATTTTCATACAAAATTTGTTTTCGACAGATAATTCCTATTATTTCTATATGATGTGGTTGTCCGATTTGGATCATATTTTACCAGAAATTTAGTAGCACAACAACACTCCAAACCTGAAAGTTTGAAATAGATTGCTCGAAAAACAAAAAATTAGCACATCGTGAAATTAACAATAAAGGCGGTGCCACGCCCATTTTTCAATGCCAATTGTTTATTGATATTATAAGCCCAATGCAAAAAAACCAAACCAAAAAATCTTTATTCGTTCTCGAGTTATTAATTTATATCCGAAAAAGTGTCGAAATTACCTATAGTGCACGGGAGGGAATACTGTGATACGCTATTTATGTGTATTTCTTACGGTTGATGAGAGTAGTCAAATTCAAAATAATGCACTTTCATCTAAATATTTCCCCGGGCAAGGCCGGGGCATTACCTGATAGTTTATTTATAAAACAAATTATAAATGTAAAATTTTATGTTTTTATTTTATTTGTCCAAATAGGCCTGTGGCATCAGATGCACAATACTGCATATGTTTGCGCTTTCCTTCATTTGGGAATAGCCTCCAGAACTGCAAGGAAATCAATAAAGCAGTTAATTTAATGACAACACATAATGTGTAGGTATACAAATATGTCTTTATTAATTTTAATATAAACTTGATTCTGCCTCTCCCTATGTAACAATAATAAACCAACTAACTGACCTACGGCAACAATGCGCTTTGGGGTTGATCGTCAAAATATCGCATATGCACACATACAAATACATGTAAGTGTGTATGGGAATGTATGTACATATGTGATAATAACGACAACCATAGAGTATGTCTGTATGTATGTACACAGAGATCAGATCAGCGCGCACATATAGATACGCACTTGACAAAACGAGACAAAAAGTCACAGACCAAAACGTAAACAAACATATGTACATATGTATGCAGTCGTTGTTTACCGATTTTTTTTTAATGTTTCGTTATGATTTTTTCATTCTTTCATTGTTTTTTTAATGCGATTTTAACTACATAAATATACATACATATGTATAAATTAGTTATATCAGCAAAAACAGCAGCATCATCAGTAGCTGCAAATAGGTAGTTAAGGTTGAGAATGTAATGAATTTTATTATTTGGTTATCTATATATATAAAAGAGTTCGTGCTGACTGACTGACTGACTGACTGACTGATTGGCAATCATCGCACAGCCCAAACCGTAAGAGCTAGGATGCTGAAATTTTCACAGTAGGTTCCATCTATGATGAAAGTGCACAATAAGACGGGATTTTGGAAAATTCCACCCACAAGCGTGGAAAATCGCGGAAAACTGTTGTATGAAACTTTTTTGTTTACCATCCAATCAGCTTCAAACTCATTTTCAGAGATCTACACAAAAATTAATTTGACACATATTTCATCGATTTTGGAAAATCCACCCCCATGGGTGGAAAATGGGGGTCTCAAGGTTGTATGGGCGAAAGTCTAATTTTAGTCAGATCACCTTCAAATTCATTTTCAAAGCTCTTCACGTAAAATAATTCGACACGTGTATTAGCGATTTTGGGAAATTCGACCACATGGTTGGAAAATCGGTGGAAAAGTCTGGCACTCGACATTTTTAATTTTCATGCGATTGGCTTCAAACTCATTTTCAAGGTTCTATAGTCAAAAATAATAGGCGCGGTGGTCAAAGTTATTGGAAAATCTACCCCCAAAGTCGGAAAATTCGTGGAAAACTGTTGTATGAAACATTTTTGATTATCGTCCGATTGACTTCAAACTCATTTTCAAAGCTCTTTACATAAAATAATTCGACACGTGTATTAGCGATTTTGGGAAATTCGACCACATGGTTGGAAAATCGGTGGAAAAGTCTGGCACTCGACATTTTTAATTTTCATGCGATTGGCTTCAAACTCATTTTCAAGGTTCTATAGTCAAAAATAATAGGCGCGGTGGTCAAAGTTATTGGAAAATCTACCCCCAAAGTCGGAAAATTCGTGGAAAACTGTTGTATGAAACATTTTTGATTATCGTCCGATTGGCTTCAAACTCATTTTCAAAGCTCTTCACATTAAATAATTTGACACCTGTATCAGCGATTTTGGGAAATTCGACCACATGGTTGGAAAATCGGTGGAAAAGTCTGGCATTCGACATTTTTAATTTTCATGCGATTGGCTTTAAACTCATTTTCAAGGTTCTATAGGCAGAAATAATAGGCGCGGTGGTCAAAGATTTTGGAAAATCTACACCCAAAGTCGGAAAATTCGTGGAAAACTGTTGTATGAAACTTTTTTGATTATCATCCGATTGGCTTCAAACTCATTTTCAAAGCTTTTCACATTAAATAATTTAACACGTGTATCAGCGATTTTGGGAAATTCGACCACATGGTTGGAAAATCGGTGGAAAAGTCTGGCATTCGACATTTTTAGTTTTCATGCGATTGGCTTCAAACTCATTTCCAAGGTTCTATAGGCAGAAATAATAGGCGCGGTGGTCAAAGATTTTGGAAAATCTACCCCCAAAGTCGGAAAATTCGTGGAAAACTGTTGTATGAAACATTTTTATTTATCGTCCGATTGCCTTCAAACTCATTTTCAAAGCTCTTCACATTAAATAATTTGACACGTGTATCAGTGATTTTGGGAAATTCGACCACATAGGCGGAAAATTGGTGGAAAAGTCTGGCATTCGACATTTTTAATTTTCATGCGATTGGCTTCAAACTCATTTTGAAGGTTCTATAGGCAGAAATAAAAATCGCGGTGGTCAAAGTTATTGGAAAATCTACCCCCAAAGTCGGAAAATTCGTGGAAAACTGTTGTATGAAACATTTTTGATTATCGTCCGATTGGCTTCAAACTCATTGTCAAAGCTCTTCACATTAAATAATTTGACACCTGTATCAGCGATTTTGGGAAATTCGACCACATGGTTGGAAAATCGGTGGAAAATTCTGGCATTCGACATTTTTAGTTTTCATGCGATTGGCTTCAAACTCATTTTCAAGGTTCTACCCAAACACATAATAGGCGCGGTGTCCAAAGATTATGGAAAATCTATCCCTAAGGTCGGAAAATACGCGGAAAACTGTTGAATGAAATTTTTTTGATTATTGTCCAATTGACTTCAAACTCATTTTCAAACTTCTGTTTATCATTCAATCATTTTGAAACTTATTTTCAAAGCACTTCACATTAAATAATTCGTCACATGTGCTACCGGTTTTGAAAAATACACGTGGCTTTATACTAATTTCCAAATATAAATACAATAACCTTGGTACTTTGCGGGCAAGACAGCGGGCGGAAAACAGTTGGAAAGATTGAATTTGGATTGTTAGTATTATTGTTGGCTTAAAATGCCAATTGATTTTTGGAAAATCTACTCCGTGTCGCCACGGGCGGGAAATGGAAGTCAAGGACAAATGAGTGGGACATGTTTTTTTTTTTTTTTCAAAGACATTTTCATAGCCCTACACTGAAAACATTAGCCACGTGGCTCAACTATTTAGTTGTATTTCTTACGGTTGACGAAAGCAGTCAAATTCAAGAAAAAAATGCATTTTCATCTAAATATTTCCCCGGGCAAGGCCGGGATATTACCTGCTAGTAATAAGATAAAAAAGCAAAAACGATAAATTTGATTATTGTTTTCAATTTCTTTGATTTATTTTCAGTTTATATTTGACATTGATTATTTGAATTTTTGATATTTAATATTGGAAGATGTATTTTTATCATAATTCTTCCTATCGTCGTTACTGTTAATGGGATTTTGTATTACTTTGTATTCCCGCTCTTTTGAAGAGCTTTTGCCCCCACCAAGTAGTGGTTTTGTATCGCTCATATTAGATGCGTTTTTTCAGTTTCAATGATGAATGAAATGGTGTATTTCACAATATTACTCAATTGCCAAAAATTTTGTACACACACACATGTATATATATATATATATATATATATATATATATATATATATATAAGAATCATATCATATATATGTTTCAATGTTTATACATTAAGAGCCAAGATCACAAAGAATCTTAGGGACAGGCAGCAATAATCAAAGATCCTTTTTTAACAATTCGCAACAAGAACAACAACACATAACAGCTGCTTTAACTGTACCTGTACCTGTACCTGTTTTCAACAATTTTAACAATATAAAAGAGTGGGGAGGGAATTACATATCAATCATTCTGATTTTATCAGCAACAACATTAACAATAGTGCTGTACAATATAAACTGGCCGAAACCAATTTATAATGCTTGTTGCAACTTTTGTTGAACTGTGGCGCAACTCCTAAGAATCGCTGCAATTAGTTAGACTGTCGCACTGCCTTTTTTCCCTATGAAATGCAAACGCTTGTCGCGACTTCAGTTGGTACTAAGTTTTTATTTGGGAATCTATAGGTTTTTATACAATTTTTGTGGATTCTATTAATTGTGTGAGTAAACAGCTATACATTTTTGTCCTTTCTTACTAAATATTCCACTCGCAACACTTAGACAACGTTACTTCAACAGACTCTGGCTCGCATCACTAGAAGAAGCGGCCAGACACACTCCCAATGCGATGTTGGCGTTTGCCAAGCGAACACAAATTTTACAGGATCAACAAACCTACTAACGACCTTCAGTATCCGGCGACACTAAGGACCTGCTCAGTCTATGCGGGACCACCTTGTTGTGGTCAACCGGTTCTGCCTAACCTAACTTACTAAATATTACATGTGGAATCTTAGTTTTAATTGGTCGCCGTTCTTACCCCTCTTGCAACCCGAACACCCACATGTGCATTGTCCCTTTTTACCTAGACCGTTTTCAAGTGGTCTGGGCAATCGAGGATCGAATGCATGTGTATATTTATGACTTGGTTTTAAAGGTGTGTTTCCTGAGGGTTGCGAGGGTTGTATGTTGTAAACAACCTGTTATTTTATAATCGACCCTTCTAGCCAAGTGCGGGTGTCCATTTGATACCCGAAAGACTGTAGGCGATCCTTATTTTTCAATACAGGTAGAACATATTAACAAAAATTGCCAAGCGCATGTTTCCCTTTAAGTACCTGTAGTCTTTAATAATAATAGGGTAACCTTATTATTATTAGGTATTAATTCGGAAATGCCATTCACGACTCACAATAAGTATTCGTTATTATTTAAATCGCCTATGTAATCCAACCTTTACTTTAATGTCCAAAAACTAAATAAAACTATAAATTAATTAAACATTACTTGTTTAACTTGTTAAATATATATATTAATATATCTTATACCTGACCTCGGAGCGGTGGGTAGAAACTTGAGTTGTATGAATATTCAAGAAGCTATATGATATGGTAATCTGAACCGGCAGGTTTTCATATATGTACCGAAAACAAAGACTTGTGCCAAGTTTCAAAATCATAGCTTTAAAATTCAGTGATAAGTTTGAATGCAAACAGACTGTCTATTATTTAATATGTATGGCATCTACAGGACACCTAAGCCTATCATCAACGCGTTATGAATTTCCCTACTATAATCGGGCTATATTTTCAAAATCCGTCTAGAATTACAGCCACACGAGCCGATTTATGTCAGTGATTTTCATACAAGTTCAAAAGCGCGCGCTGAATTCCATTAAGTGTGTCGTCACACGCTAGGTCGCCGAATAACGGCGAGAAACGGACTTGCGCATGGCCTAACCTACTGTCTCTCAACCGTGGGCAGGTCCCATCCACGATTGAGAGACAGTAGGTTACGCCATGCGCATGTCCGTTAGTCGCCGTTATTCGGCGACCAAACCTGTGACGTCACAAGTCATGGAATTCAGCGCGCGCTTTTGAATTTGTTCCAAAATCACTGACTTTTTTTACTGTATCGGACCGTGAGGCTGTAATTCCAGTCCGATTTTGAAAATATTGCCAGCATATTGTAGGGAACTTCATACCGCGTCGATTGATAGGTCTTGGTGCTCTGTAGGTGCCATAGATTTTAAATAATAAGTAATTGAAGTTAGAAAATGTTGCCAGGCCGAATGTTTGCATTCAAACTAATCGCTCAATTTTAAGGCTATGATTATGAAACTTGGCACAAGTCTTTATTTTCGATGCTACCAGTACATATTTAAAAACCAGCCGGATCAAATCACTATATCATATAGCTCCCATACGAATAATAGGTTGACAACTATGTTCTTGTATGAAAAACTTTTTTGTTTTTGAAGATAGCGTGACCAAACTTACCAAATTTAAGTTTAATCATGTTCTACATATGCTCACCAAATTTCATCAAAATCAGACTAATGCATCTTGTACCTGCCCTAGGAGCAACCGGAGTTGTTGTATGAAAATGCTGCAAAATGTACTGAAATGCCTGAAGAACGAAATAAAACTACAATAAATGAATTAAATACTACCCGTTTTACTTGTTAAATAGCATTGCCATTAAAAGTGGTAAATTTGCATACATTTTTCATACAACAAGTCAAGTTGCAACCGATTGCTCCCACGGCAGGTACAAGATACATTAGATCGCTCCCACGGGAGGTATAAGATATATATGTCCGATTTCAATGAAATTTGGTGAGCATATGTAGAACTTTAACTACTTATTATTTAAAATCTATGGCACCTACAGAGCACCAAGACCTATCAATCG
Organism: Hirtodrosophila histrioides; assembly: GCA_037075165.1. NCBI lineage: Eukaryota > Metazoa > Arthropoda > Insecta > Diptera > Drosophilidae > Hirtodrosophila > Hirtodrosophila histrioides. Next base: position 36,824 of record JBAMCL010000449.1, on the reverse strand, counting down.
ACGCGGTATGAAGTTCCCTACAATATGCTGGCAATATTTTCAAAATCGGACTGGAATTACAGCCTCACGGTCCGATACAGTAAAAAAAGTCAGTGATTTTGGAACAAATTCAAAAGCGCGCGCTGAATTCCATGACTTGTGACGTACATGCGCAGTGAGAGCCAAAAGTTGCAGTCGTCTTGTCATAACCTATGAGCTCTCTCAATCGTGGGTCCCATCAAGTTCGTGGCTCTGTCGCAGATGCTTAGCGACCGCCGAGTTGAGAGCAACAATGAATGTATGTGCTGCTCTGCGTTTGCATGCCACTATGGGGAATTTGCCCATATTTTTGGAATAAAGTCGTATTTTAAAGTTGTTAAAATTAAAGAAATATTGATGACAATACATTAGAAATACATGAAACATTAATGTTACATACTCAGAATGTTAACATTGCCGCGCACTGTTAAGTTAACAGCTCTTAAACAGGGCTGTTTGAAACAAAGCAAACGGGCTAATGCTGTACAGTTTTTTTTAGGTTAAGTTCAAGGGCCTCACAACAAGAATCGGAAAGACTATATATATTGATTTGTGGTGGATAATATTTAGTGTGGCTTCTACTTTGTGTTTATATATATGTTTTGATGATATTATTTGTTTTGTGTGTTGTTTTCCGTATTTTAAAAACTTGCCTCAAACGTAAATTTTTCGAAAAAAAAACTTAACTTTGAAAGGAGATAACTAATGTTTTTAACATTTTTTAGCAGTGTGACTATATACATTTTTTAGAGTAATCAATTCTGAATCCGGGCTATTAAGCCTAACATGCACTTTTGTGCACTTTTCCCAAAAATTGAATTCTTAGCCGGTAACATTTTGAGCAATGAACGGCTTTTTCAAGTCTGACGCTAACAAAAACGGCAAGAGAATGGAGAAAATGGCGGTTTGACTTATTTCAATTCATTTTTATAATAATTTATGTTTTTTTATAAAGGAATATATATTAATTTGGAACAATAAATAATTTTTTAAATAAACTATTTTTTCATACGAATGTCTCTTTTTGACCGAAAGTTCCTATGGGATCTATATGATATAGTAGTCCGAATTGGATAATTTTTTGGAGTAATGTTAAAAGCATAATAATACGCCAAGCCTGCCAGTTTGGTCCGGATAGCTTGGAAAAAAAAAATTAGCATATGGCGGTATTAAGGAGAAAGGCGTTGCCACGCCCAACTTTCTCGGCCCTACTTCCTATTGATATTACAAGCCTAATGCAAAAAACTAGACCAAAAAATCTTGCTTCGTTCTCGAGTTATTAATTAATTCCAAAAAAATGGGAAAATTCCCCATAGTGCATGCGTGCAAACCATACATACATAAATATATGTGTGTATATGCACGAGAATTGTTTTCGTTTATTTGCTATTTCGATGGTTTGAGCAGCGACTGACATTCATGTGAAGATCATTGAGTCTTCCATAAAATACCCTGTACATCAAATCGGTTTATTTAGTAACTACTATAATGAGTTGAATTGTTTAAAGATAGACAGTCCTTAAAATAAAAAATTAAATTAATAAATTGACAGTGTCCATTTAAATAGCACAGGCATAACAGCTTTTATATTAAATAACAAGTAAGAATGCTATAGTCGAGTATACCCGACTACAAAACTCCCTGTACCCAGGTCAAAAATTTCCGATCTCATTTTCGTACAATTAAGCATAGACACATACATTCACAAAGATGCACACATACAAGCGACAGCGCAAGCGTGGCATTTTAAGTGGTGGCTGTGCTACTTCATTCAGTCCACGGCCGAGAGCAAACGAGCGAAAAATACAAAATGCTCGATATCTTGGGAACTACAAGGACGAATTTGATGTCCTTTGGCCAGTTGGTAGCCCTGATAATGCCAAGTTGTCTGACACAGGACTCGTCAGGATACGCAAAGATACGGCCGAGATATCGCTAATTTTCGGTATACTGAAAAGTCCTTATTTCTCAGCTCCTGTAAGGATATTTGACCTTTTGGTTATATATCCGGGTTTAACAGGATAAGTCCTATCTTTTTGCCAAAGGACATCAAAATCATCCTTGAAATGACCGAGTTACAGGCGATCTTGTGATTTTAGATCCTTTTTGCTGACCTACCCCCTTGCCAAAAAGTGAAGTGTTTATTTCGGTGAAATCGTGGAAATCCTTAACTGCCAATCGAGAAAGTCAGTCGTTTTGATTCTAAGGCAATGAGTCCTCGAAGAATTTGAAAGGGCATGGCCGAACCAGGGCTCGCTGAGATGAATGGCTAGTATTCTATAATTTAAGGAATTAGGATCGACAGATATCAGAAATTTTTGAAAATTCTGAAGAACATTTATATTTAGTATCCCTTAAGACACACACATACACAAATACACACACAAGCGACAGCAAAGCGGCAGCGCAAGCGATGCATTTTAAGCCGTGACTGTGCTGCTTCTTCCCCCCCTCGCTGCAGTACTAAATCTTGTTTGTTGAATAACTTCCGTGTTTATTATCCGATCGACTTGAAATTTGGACAGTAGGTTAAGAGTGTCTCAAGTATTGTACATTTTAAATCTCAAAGCTATATATTTTAAAGTGTAGCGATAAAACGTTTTGATCCAATTGTGCGAGAACGGGCGGAGATATCTGAGATCGGAAACAAACTTGATCTGCGTATGGTATACAGGAACCTACATTACAAATTTGCTGCCTCTAACTCTTATAGTTGCTGAGATCGACGCGTTCATCCGGACAGACTGACGGACGGACAGACGGACAGACAGACGGACATGGCCAAATTAAAATCTCTATTGATACTGATCAAGAATATATATACTTTATTGGGTCGTAGATGTCTCCTTCTGCCTGTTACATACTTTTGCATAAATTCAATACCCCCTTTTACCCATTTTATGGGTACAGGGAGTAAAAATAGAAAAATAACATTAATAATTCCAGGTTCCCCAATATACAACAAATTGAAAGTGTCCATTTAAATTACGCACGCATATCAGCTTTTATATTACATAACAATAAAAATAAAAATTCCAGTGTATGCATTCATCAACGCACAAGAACGTATTTGTTCCAGCAACCCAATCCCCAATGCTAGGCACATGTGCACATACAGATGCATGTGTGTGTATAAGAAATGGAATCGCCAAGCGCGCTTGTGAAAAATACGCACGCCTTGAACGATATTCGTTTCAAACAATATCCCATGTGTATACCCTGAATTTATGAAGTGTCAAGATCGTTTTTTACAGGGATATATCTCATAGAATTTCAATTCTGCAACAAAAAAATGTTGACGCCTTCCCCCTCCCCTACAGATGATCAAAATTAATGTATCCCACACCTGTACAGGTAGAGTATCCAAATTTGGCATACAGACTAATGTTCATCTCATGGTCAATTCTGCATCAACAAATTTTTGACCCCTCCAACCCATCCCCCGCAAATGAGCAAAATCCACATCTCCCACACCTGTACAGGTAGAGTCATCAAATTTAACATACAGACTACTGGTTTTTTTGCGTCTCTTCCCAAACCCACAAATAACCAAATTATACAGCACTGGGAACAGAGTATTCTGCAGTCGGGTGCGTCCGACTGCAACGTTCTTACTTGTTTATTAACAATTTCAGTAAATAATTCATGCCCTCTACTTCTTATTACACTGCGCACCATAGAAAGTTTTACATTTCCTAATGCACTCAATAAAATCAGAATATTTTCGCCTTTAACTTTTTCCCTTTACTCGTTTTATTTTTGTAAATTCAGTATCAGTGGACTGGCCATTATTCGTTTCAACCTTATAAGAATAAGCTTTAGTTTTAAGCCCTGTATTCTCATCTAACATAAGACCCAACTCTTTGTTATAAGCAGGAATAATTTTAAATCTATTTGCTAAACAATAATTTGAGGTGTCAAAACGTTCAGGAAAATTTCTTATTATTGAATACACATCTTCTAATGAAGAAGTTATAAGGGAGTCTGTATCCATATACATATATAATTTTCTTGATGGGCTGTTAAATCTAATGAAATTGTAATAAAAGTCATACATTAAGTGCTTTGAAAGCTCTAACACTGTGACACCAATGTAGATGGGCTTATCATAGTGTATTATCGAGCTCGTATGTCCTATTGCCGCTAAATCATGAGCAAATATGCTATATATATAATGCTATGTAAATTATTCATGGCAACGAGCTGTCTAAATCCAGGAGAGTTTTGTTTAGTATGATAATCACTGACTAATCTAATTATCCGTCGTTTTTGAACATTTTCCATCGTTTTGCCGTAAACAGCATTATTCATTAACTTATAAATTTTTGTATTAGATTCATTAACACCCAATTTGCTATGCTGATTATTAAAGATATTAAAGGGCTCTAACCAACTGCTTTGTTTAAGGGACAGTACTCGGTGAATTATTTTAACTCGTCTCCAGACACAGTTGAAGCTGATTTAAGTCTGCTATTAATTTCGACTTTTGGAGGACAGAAAGGCAAGCTGTTATGAATATCATAATATTCAATATCTTCTTCTAATATATACCCTATTTCATCATCAAATGAAATAGTTGAAATAGTTGACATTGAATCAATTTCTCGCTGATTTAAAAATTGGAAATTTGAAATAGGTAATGTCTGACTCATGGCCCATCCATACAAATTACTTGCATCAATATATGAAAAGAAAATAGGTTCTTTGGAAGGATTAAAGTAATGCAAATATTGATTATTTGCTTCAGCAATTCATTGTGTGCATTGGGCTAAGCCCCCACGTTCACCTCTAACCTAACCTTCGCATATTTTAGCATTGCATCCCGAATTGAGGGGACAGTAACATAGTTTATTGGATGAAGCTTATGTATTGTTTGACAAACAGCTCTGAAGTTTACAAATACATCTGCCAATATCAATACATCACTTTCCATGTAAAAAAAATAAGTTTGAAGTCATCATCATTCAAATAACTAGCTAACTTTTGTAAAGTAGAATTTAAAAACCTGTTCAAATCGATGAACTGAATGTTATAAGCATATTCAGTATTAATTGTGACTTTCTTAGTAACTGAAATATATAAATCCTTTTTTTTTTTTTTTTATCCGGGGCATTAATGGCGTGTTGATATCGCTCCAGTATAGCCTCATTGTCGGCATAAAAACCAGCCGGAGGCGACAGTTTCTTGTGTCAATTTTAGAATTTACAAAATGGATTCATTTGCAAGTGAGGCTAAAATACACAATTTAAAACAGTAGGCAACATTATTATGCACGTTTATAGCTGCATTTCGTTTCCTTATACGTTCAGGCAATGCGCAATACCCTCCAGCGGGAATATGCTCCAATTTGGCAATTGTTATTTCAAAGTATTTTTAAGTCTTTATAGCCCAACCGCTATCATTTTCTTTAAAATTTAGAGCTGACTGTTGCTTGTTTTCAATAATGCTTGCAAGAAGCGCCTCAGCCGTATCAATTTCATAAAGACTTTGGTAAACTGTAGAGAAATGTTTCACAGATTCAACCATTGTGCCATCGTCTAGGTGTTTTACATAAGTTCCATTAAGAGCGATATTAAACTTTATAGATATGTATTTACTCATAGTTAATTCGATGAGTTGCAATATATTCGACTTTATCTGGGCATAAAAATCTGGCAGATCGATCGCCTTAAGATCGTCGCTTGGAATACGATATATCTCAACGTGAAAAGTATTTTCAGGCGATATTAAACCAAAATTCGTATTTCTAGTTATTTGTGCAACTTGAGTCTTTTTATGCCCATCAGTTCGCAAATGCCTTTTGTAAACGTTGGACTTATCAAATGAGGTACATCTGCAAAACATATATATTTTTTCCATTGAAGGATAACCTTAAAAAAAATAAAATTGTTTTTAATTTCATTAATGACTATTAATGAAATATATATTTAATATTACTGTTTGTCAAAAATTAAAATGCTTTTATCTAAAAATATTTTGTGTTTGAATTTCAGCACATAAACTTAATTCGGTATTTGACGCCGTAACTAGTACTAGTTAGGCAGCGGAGGAGAGTTCCCTAGATTCAACAAAAGAATTACCACGGGTGGAGTTCAGTTTGAGACTATTTTTTATTTGAACATGCTAGGGCTTATATATCTTAGCCTATGTATTTTTTAGTAGCATAGAATGCGGTACATGCTTAGAATAGGTACATTTTTACATTTGCTTAGTCTACTTATGTACTAAGGAATTACATATCGCCTCCTTGAGGAAAGGAGATTGGTAGGCAGCTGCTCTTATTTTACACACATGGTTTTGGTACATACCCCTCTAGTTCTGCTGGTATGGATACGTATTTTTCCAAGCTGAATTCATGGCTTACTTTTCACGTACGCATTACTTCGACAAGCGACAAGCTATGAATCCATAGGTGAATGGTAATGCATGAATTCCTTTATGAAACTAGCAAAGTTGCTTGCAAAGTGTCACCCATGAATTCATTGAATACCATTCCCGAGTCGTTCACGTGTCTGCATTACCGCGGACACCTGAACTCATAGATTACCCTTCAGCTATGAATTCATAGCTGAATGGTAATGCATGAATCACTTATGAAACTTGTCAAGTTGATTGCATCTATTCACTAGTGAATTCATACGTGAAACTTTCCAAGCGAGTTAACCAGTGTCATAAGTGAATTCACCCATTACCCTTCAGCTATGAATGAAATGAACGGGGAAATTCTGACCTTTTTCAGGCATGGACAAAAATTACCTGAAGTTGAGTCAGTCTTTTGGTACCAAGCACTCACATACTCAACACGGTATCGCTGCTCTAAGAAATGGGCAAAACCCGGCTTCAATTGAGATGTAAAAAACGGACAAACCACGGCCTCAACCCGGCTTTGCCGTTGTAAAAAACGGACACACCCCGGCTTCTACCCGGCTTTACCGCTATAAAAAACGGACAAATCCCGGCCTCTACCCGGCTTTACCACTGTAAAAAACGGGCACAACCTGACCTTCTTCAGGCATGCACAAAAATTACCCGAAGTTGAGTCAGTCTATTGACATATGTTGTGAACAACGCACGTGCCATTTTTTCTCGCAAATCTTTTGTTCATTGATAATCATAATCTGTACATTTACGAAAGGAAACGCAGTGAGTTAAGCGTATCAAACACAATAATAATAACAATAACAAGAACAATAATTAACTCAAGTGAAATATGAGCAGTAAACGTCATTTGAAACGCCTTCAGCGCGCAGAACGTTAAAATTACTTAGCAATGTTTCGGCAAATAGAGATGAGCAGACGCATAGAGAACGGCGCGGCTGCGCAAGAGGAAAGGAGACGAAATTATAATGACGCAGCAATGCCAAATTTGGATGTAGCAGAAGTGTTAAGTGAAAATTATGAAATTGAAAGGCACACCGAGACAGTTAGAAACGAGGACAGTTTAAACGCAAAATTAAACAAGTAAGAACGTTGCAGTCGGCGGTGGCGTCCGACGGCGGACGCACCCGACTGCAGAATACTATGTTTCCAGTCCTATATAATATGGTTATTTGTGAGTTCAGAAAGAAACGCGATTTTGCTCCTTTGGGTGCGTGGGGGTGGGGGGTGTCCAAAAATTTTTGATGCAGATCTGTCAGGAATCTCAACTTTAGTGTGTATGCCAAATTTGGTAACTCTAGCTTTAAAAATGTGGAAGATACAGGTTTTCCCCAAATTTTGGGGGAGGGGGTGGGGGTGGGGGGCTGATCTTGACACTTTATAAACTGACGATATACACCAACATGTGTGCCAAATTTGGTTGCTCTAGCTCAAAGATAAAGGCAAAAAAATTGCGTTCATACGGACAGACGGACAGACGGACATTGCGCAAACCCAATATACTATTTTTCCCTTCGGGAACATAGTATAAAAAGTAAAATAGTAAGCACAAGCCCACGCGTGCCTGTGCAATTGACTTAGTGAAAATATAGAGAGAAGAAAATAGGAATGTAGGCCCGTTTTATAAATTTGATTGCCAAACGAACCCAGACATAGTAAATGTGGCTGGTGGCTCATATTTACATGTTGGTTTAACACAACAGCTGATCAAATTTTCCGAATTAATTTCAATAGTACCTTCGTTGAGCATTGACATTAATATTGATGGACTACCTTTGTTTAAGAGCTCCAGAGCTCAATTATGGCCAATTTTAGTAAGGATTAATAATTTAGATAAACTTCCCATTGTTCCTGTAGGCATATTTCTCGGTAGAAGCAAGCCAAGCAACTGCGAAGCATTCTTAGGTAAAGTTTCCAATGAGCTTGAACATTTGTTGAGCAACGGATTGCATATTGCAAATAAAGTAATAAAAATTAATATTCGAGCAATAGTTTGTGATGCTCCAGCAAGAGCATTTATTACCGGCACACATGGGCACTCTTCTCTTCATGGGTGCTCAAAATGTATTCAAGTTGGCCAAAAAATTAATGGATTTTTAAGATATAGTGTCAGGTCTGGAGCTTTAATTAGTGATGAGGATTTTTCAACAAGAAAATATGCATTCCACCATTCAAAAGATTATTTAAATGATAGGTCAGTTTTTGTGAAACTTAATGTTTCAATGGTAACTCAAATACCTTTAGACTGTATGCATCTTGTAGAATTAGGAGTAATGCGAAAGATTTTAGTGAGATTAGTTAGCAACAAAGTTACCATAAAAATTTCCAAAAATAAGAAAAATATGGTGTCCACAATATTAATGTCAATGCGACAGCACATTCCAAACGAGTTTTCTCGAAAGCCGCGGTTCCTAGACGATCTACCGAATTGGAAAGCTACCGAATTTAGGCAATTTTTGTTGTATACAGGTATTGTTGCACTTAAAGATGCAGTTTATGACGACGAGTACTATGAGTTTCTCCTTCTGCACTGCGCATATAGAATAGTTTGTTGTCCGAAACAGCGCATTGCAAATTTACACAATGCACAAAATATCTTGAACCTTTTTGTAGAAAATTTTCCTGTAGTATTTGGCAACAATAGCGTTTCTTATAATGTCCATAGTCTACTTCACATAAAAGATACTGTAGAACTTGTTGGTGACCCAATTAAGGGCTCTTGCTATGCTTTTGAGAACTATTTGCAAGGTCTCAAGCGTTTTGTCCGAAAACCAACTAAGCTTCTAGAACAAATTTTTAGAAAAATTATGGAAGATTCAACTGAAATTTCGCTAAGTCACGACGGTCCACAGTTATTGGGCGAAAAATTAAATTTTAGAGGTTACAACACCCCACCTAAGTGCAAAGAGACCAGACAATATTTGTTATGTTCAGGGTAATATTCCAATTTTAATTCAGGCCATTTTATTCGACAAAGGAAGCTTCATAATAATAGGTAGAATATTTACAAGCATTCGCTGCTTTTACCATGAGCCCTTAGATTCACAGACTTTAGGAATTTATTTAGTTGACCTAGTAGCAAGTGACGTAGCAGAACCTTTTGCACTGTTAGATTTTGTATGTAAGGCTATGGGAATACCCTATCAGACAGATTTAGTTTTATTGCCAGTCCTCCACAGTTAATTTTTAAAATTTATTGATGTTATTTTGATTTAAGTAAGAAATAACAATAACAAAATAGGACGCTTACTAATTAATAAATTTAAAACTAAATTAATAAATTAACAAAACACATGTCATGTAAACATTATTAACGAAAAAATATTATTAGGATACATTAAAAGAAAACAAGTAAGAATGCTATAGTCGAGTATACCCGACTACAAAACTCCCCGTACCCAGCTCTAAAATTTCCAATCATATGTTCGTTCACTTACACATGCACACACACATGCAAAAGGCCGCACACATGCTAGCCACAGCGTACGCAAGGCATTTTATGTCGTGGCTGTGCTTCTTCTTCCCCCCTCGCTCCAGTACTGAATCTTGTTCGTTGAATAACTTCCGTGTTTATTATCCGATCGACTTGAAATTTGGACAGTAGATTAAGAGTGACCGAAGTAGTGTACATGCCAAATCCCAAAGCTATATCTTCAAAAGTGTGGCGGTAAAACGTTTTGATTGAATTGCGGGGGAACGGGGAGAGATATCTGAGATCAGAAACAAACTTGACCTGCTCCCGCTATACACGAACCTACATTCCAAATTTGGTGTCTCTAGCTTTTATAGTTGCTGAGATCCTTGCGTTCATACATACGGACAGACAGACGGACATGGCCAAATCGAAATCTCTTTTGATACTGATCAATAATATATATGGGCATTTCCACAATGGCGTTACGTTACGTTCGTACGACAAAATATGACAAAACACCTAAAGAACGTAATATTTGTGTAAGGTTTTTTTTATATCTGAGTAGCAATTCAGTTGGACTATATTTGGCCAAAAGGGATGAAAGCAATCGGACATTCCGATTAAAAGATATTAGCCAAAATAGGCGATGGCGTTACGTTACAAAAACGGAAGTTGGTTTCGACTTGAAGTTCTAAGCAAGCAAAATTAAGCGAAGTGAGCAAGCCTTTTGGCATAATTTTATTTTTTGTATGATTTGGATTAATGTATGTTAATTTTCCAATTTATAGTTTTGAAAAATCTTTTCTGGTTTTTTTTTTTTATTTTGGTAGTAGGTCGCGTTACGTTACATGGCGTGACGTTACATAAATTTCCATGGTATAATTTTAAGTAATGATTGTTTTTTAAAACTTATTCAACGCAAATAATACACTTATTTCGGGTCCAATATTAACATCAACTTAATTTAATACGCTTTCAAACATTTTTGGATCAATTTAAATATTTCGGTCCCGATGGACTTTCAATGAATATGCCCATATGCAAGAGAAGAATGTACGATGGCGTGACGTTACGCACTTTTGAAATTTTACAAAAAATTCAATATTTCGTCTAGCCTCGATATTTTATTATATTCACTTTATATTGCAAAGCTTGGTTTAAATTTAAAATTTCGCGCAGTTTGGATCACTAGCGCAGATTTAGGGAGACTAAATGCTTATTTCGGTGGCGTTACGTTACGTTAGAAAATAATTAAAAGCAAATCAAAAATTTGCTGTTAATTGATATCTGTTTGCTCTTCTTGCATTTTTCTATGGTTATTTGTTGATTTCACAAGATTTTTACGATAAGAGTGAACCTGCATCATAAATGTTAGAAAAGTGGATTTTTAAGAGAAGATGGTCTTACAAATGCACAAAGCTGAACCAAACATGAGCTTCAACTTTAGAGGACGATTTCTTCGCATTGCAACTAAGAAAAGCCTTGAACACTTCGATTTTATAAACTTTGGACATTTCTCTGTAAACATAAAATTTAAAAGAAATTTTTGGATGCATTTTAATTTTTCGGTCACGGTGGACCTTTCTGTGGAAATGCCCATATACTTTATAGGGTCGGAGATGTCTCCTTCTGTCTGTTACATACTTTTGCACAAATCCAATACCCCCTTTTTACCCATTTTATGGGTACAGGGAGTAAAAACTGAATAAAAATGAGTGGAAGCAACGAAATTTAAACGTTTAGACCTGAACACGCAAGGTATGTACTTATGGCCTAATTAATATGATTTCTTTAATAATAAAATATATTTCAGACTATAGCAAAAAATGCAATTGCGATGAGCTCCGCGATGTAATGCAGAAGCAATTCAGCGAGCTTAAAGGTGAGACTATTAAAAAAAAAAATTCATTTTTAATAATACACGATAATTTTATGCTTTTATTAGGGACACTGGCAACCGAGAAATAGGTTTTAAATGGTAAGTATATACATACAAGAATTTTGTAATTATTTATTAACTTATTCATGTTTTTTACTTCCTCAAAGATAAACTTGAAATTATTATTCGAGCAATATCCGATATGAAGGTTGCGATGGAACAGCAAACCCGACTGCTGCCAAAGGAAAATGTGGCATTGCGGTGGAATTTCCCATTAGAAAGTGCGGAGGAGTTGCATTCCTTAAATTTGAAAATAAACCAGGAAAATCAAGCCCTTTATGTAAGTATTTCTGATTTTTATTTCCATTGTAATTTCAATCCTGTAATTTCATATACTAACGTTTTTGTTTTCTTCAACAGATCAAATCTTTGAACTCGCTGCTCAAACCAGAAGGCGTCGTTAAAAATCTAAAACCAGGGGCCGTAAATAATGATTACGTACCCATTTTTTTAAGAAAAAAATCATAATGAACGAGAATTGATAAATGAAAAAGGACAAAGTCTAGCGCATCCTTGTTGTCAGGACTATCCATTGCTACAATGATTTTTATTTTCTTAAGTTATATAGAAAAACTCAATAATAAATATTATTTTTCAGATTTATTTTTTCCCTTAAAAATAAGACTTATTTTATTTATATATTTTTTCGCTCAGAAATAAAAATTATTTTTTGAGTTTTATATTTCGAAGCAAAATAACGATTATTTTTTGAGTTTTATATTTCGCTTAAGAATAAAACTTATTTCTTGAGTTTTATCTTTTTTTGCAAAACATAAAACTCAAATCTATATTAAATTAATACTGCATTATTATTTTGTATTATTTGAAGTGTTGGGCTCAAAAAATATCAGAAATTTTTGAAAACATTTATGTTTGGTATTTTTTTTGTATTTTTTAGATGCAAAAAATACCAAAAATACTAAATTTTGGTATCTTGATTTCCGAAAAAAATTTTTTTAAATCGCATGATAAAATCAAAATGCGTCAATAAAGAAAATCAGTTTATGGAATAAATATAATATAAATTACAATATGTATTTTGAATTGCCTAGGAAAGCTAGTGGGAGCTGGGGAATTCATAGGTGAATGGTAATGGGTTAATTCATAGGTGAATAGTAATGGGTGAAATCAGTTCTGAGTGGTAATGGGTGAATTCACTTCTGAATGGTAATGTGTGAAATCAGTTCTGAGTGGTAATGGGTGAATTCACTTCTGAATGGTAATGTGTGAAATCAGTTCTGAATGGTAATGGGTGAACTCACTTCTGAATGGTAATGGGTGAATTCAGTTCTGAATGGTAATGGGTGAATTCACTTCGGAATGGTAATGGGTGATTTCACCTATGAATGGTAATGCAGAGGGTAGCTATAGGTGACCGCCAATGACATGCCCATGTTAAATTCATGCCTGATTTGCATTGGCGGTAATCCAGCCGGTAATGGGTGGTCCTTACCATTCACCCATGAATCCACCCATTATTCACGTGTGAGCCGTACTACTGGGAGGTGACCGCCAATGACATGCCCATGTTAAATTCATGCCTGATTTGCATTGCCGGTAATCCAGCCGGTAATGGGTGGTCCTTACCATTCACCCATGAATCCACCCATTACTCACGTGTGAACCGTACTACTGTGACCATGTGGATCTTTGCTTGTGTGCCTGGTATTTCCCCTACCGGTCGGCCGTTTTGTAATTCCTAGAAAATGCCATGATCTCTTGCGTTGGGTTGGCTGCAGACCCACGCAGAGAGACCCTTTCAAGTGGCATCTCCTCATATGTCAGCAAGTGACAATTGTTACAATTAGGTCTGGTACTAAAATGAACCACGTGGGTTGTACAAAGAGTTTGTTCTTTTATTTGAATTATTCTTAATATTGAATTTTACTTAATGAGTAAGATGCGCCTTATCATTCTCCTGGCCGTTGAATAGTTATTCAACCATCAGCTATGTCGAATGTAAAACGTCGTGGTGTAGGTTCTGGCTGTGCTTCACATATCTCTTCTGGTGGTGGGGCTGGTGGTGCGCTCTTCCATGATGCAAGTCGTCTTCGCGTGATGACTACAATCACTAGTAGTACAACATAAGCAGCTATTTGATGATGCTGAATGGTGTCAAGATGTTCTGGCAGTATGGCGTGCTTATTTCGTTCTAGTTGCTGCTGAAGTGCGTCCAGATCGTTGATGTTCAAGTCCATGGGTGCTGGTACCACAGCATTGCTGGGATTGGATTGGATTGCTTCCAGAAATATGGAGGAGTTTACTGGTTGACTGAGGTTGCCAAAGCGTACGCATGTTGTGCTGACCTTGCTGATTGTCGTATCAAAGGTTCTGATGCTGATGTCAGCATTTCGTGCACTGCATCTACTGGAAAGTATCAGTAGTCCGGTTGCCTCAAGAGTTATAGTATGGGGAATGTTGCTGCAAACTGTTTGGTTGTTGTGTTTTTGACCATTCTATTTTGGAATTTGTATGTATAGTTTGGCACAGCGTGGAACTCTTGTAGTTGAAGAGTTGAAATTCGCAGCGATGATCCACATTGAACACTGCATGTTGGTCAAAGCAGATGTAGTCATCATTAGGCAGTGTTATACAGTATTGTAGATCCTCTAGCGTGAGTCCCACAATTTGGTCTCTAAGGTTGTTGACTGCAATTAGCAGAGTTTTGATGTCGAATGAGTAGTGGAAACTAACGGAAGAGTGACCTTAAAGATGACTTGAGTTCCAGTCACTGTGCCTTTGGCGTGCATTAGCTTGTATAGTTGAATGGTGTCATTTGTGGAGACAGGCAGCATCTGATTTGGTGGCAAACGATCTCGCATCTGAGCTATTTGTTCCTTTAATTGATTGGGCTGATGGTCCGATGGCGGATGCCTGTCAGTACATCTAGTACCTCCGACTGCGTTCATTGCAGGTTGGCTGCGAGTAATGTCAGCTGCGTTGTTAATACCATAAATGCTTGAAACCGATGATCTCCTGAGCTCATTTCTCTATGTTCGCTATATAGGGCCATTTGCCTTTCGAGTAGGTTTATTCGCCTTTCGTTGGTCGCTCTGTCGTTCCTCATCACGTTGATTGTTGAATCGAAACCTGATGTCTGATTTTTGAGCAGCTGCAGTAGGAAATCTTCGTTCGTCTGGACCCTTGCAATGGTTTTTGACATTTCCTTTGCGGCGTAGGAATCGAAAACACCGAAAAGGCCACAGGCAAGGCTACCAATTATGTCAAGTGGTGATCGACGTTGCCGTGATCTTTTTAGCAACGCGTTCTCTCCGTATAATTCATCAAAAATATGCTTGAAATGTTTGTGTAACATTTCGCATGCCGGCTTATTGGTTAGTTGGGGACACGAATACCCAAGTTCTGTTGTTCCCGCGGCGAATGATTTCATGTCATGCCAGTATGGGTTCAAATCGAAGTAAACTACCATAGTCCATTAGGATAATGCCATCTTGGTGCCTAGTTTTTCGTAGAAAATTTCCGACTTTCCGTCAAAGCGTGTTACTGTTATTGGTTGTGACAGAACTACTGGTAACATGAAGAATAGTATTAGCATTGCTGATGTTATAGATTGTCCCGTTAGCTTCTTCCATTGTGTAGGTTGATCATTGTTTTGGTTGTTCGTGTCCGTTATGTCTTCAATGGGTCGCTTGACAGCTGCCTCCGCAGCAAATAGTGGTGCGAGTCGATTGATCGAGCGTTTGTATATTCCAGAAGCAGTCTTTACATCGACGACTCTTACAAAATTATCTGGCCCTGGGTATGTTTTTATGATCCGTCCTAGAGGCCACTTCATCACTGGAATATTATCTTCCCTTATTAACACCAGTAATCCTTCCTTAACATTTGGTGCTGAAGTTTTTCACTTGTGACGATACTGTAGTTCTTGCAAGTATTCCTGGGACCATTGTTTCCAGAACGAGTGTTTGATCCTGGAGACAAGCTCCCAGCGCTTAACCAGGGTTTTCCCACATTGATCAATGTTTACATCGGGAGGGGCAGTTAATGGTTCTTCAATTAAAAAGTGCCCAAGCGTGAGTGCTACTGCATCCGTTGGATCATTTGTCATTGGAGTGATTGGTCAGTTCTTCGAATGTAAGTGATGCCGTTTTTGTGTTGTTGACCAGCAGTTTTTTCGCTATTGCCTTTCCAGCTCCATCAGTTGGTTATTGGCGCCAATGAAATTTATTGCATTGTCACAATGTTGTTTGACACTTTCTACGACGACTCAAAAAACTTCGAGGGGCTGCCAGAAATGCATCTGTAGCTAGATCGCCTACTAACTCCATATGTACCCCCTTTGTGGTGAAGCAACACAATACTGCTATGTATGCCATATCAGGCCTTTTCCCTCGAATCTTGTAGTGGATCCACAGTAGTCTACGCCAGTGCTGAAGAATGGTCGAGTCTGTGTGACTCGATCAGCAGGTAAATTGCCCATAATTTGCTGCATAGGCTTGGGTTTGGCTCTGGTGCACTTTATACAGCTATGAATAATGTTTCTGGCCATGATCTTGTCTTTTAACATAAAAAATTGCTGCCTTGCGATGGCTCTTAGTGCTTGAGCGCCGCAATTCATGTTATCTTCATGTAGCTCTCTTAGTAACATTTTAACAATCGGATCATTGTATGGCAACAAGATCGGATGTTTGGCATCATAAGACAGTTCCGAGTGCTCCACCTGATAGAGCTATTTTTGTCTACCATGTTGTGACGACCCAGATTTCTTAGATCATCCGCGAATTCTATTTGTTGTATCGTCCGCAAGATTATTGTTCGTGCGTCGCCCAATTCCTTTACACATAGAGTTGTGGTTAAACTTCTCCTTTCCTTATAACAGAATCGCAACATGTAGGCTACAATTCGTTGCAATTTGTGGAAGGCGTTGCTATGCTTGCAATTATATAGGTCTTCTCCTGGTGTTGATGGAGCGATTGCGATGCTGACATGCTTTGTCTTTCGTTCCAGATCACTGGGCGGGATTATTGGAGAAGTGAACCATCTCTCTCGTGGGCCATGCAGGAAAAGTGGTCCATAAAGCCATTTGCTGTCGTTGGATAGTTTTCTTGCAGTAGTTCCTCTGGAAAGTACATCAGCCGCATTATTTGTGGATGAGAGGTGGCAAAATTGTGACGGCCTTGAGGATGCTTGAATTTTGGCGAGGTGGTTGGCCACGAATGTATGATATGTTGAAGCTGAGGCGTTTAACTATGCTAGTACTACCGTGGAATCTGTCCAGAAGTATCCCTTCACTGTTTCGGGGATTAGCCGAAGATCCTTTCCAACACGTTCAGTGAGTTCTGCGCCAAGTACTGCAGCGCAGAGTTCTAAACGTGGCAGTGACTGTTTTGCCGTTGGTGCAACACACGATTTTGAGCACAGTAGTCAAACAGATGTTTGCTTGTTCTCATACGTACGCCCTTTCAGATGCATCCACAAATGCGTGTATCATCTCCTTGTTTGATGGTGTTTTGGTTTCAGCTCTTGGATGTTTTCTCTGTAGGCCTGCCATTCATTGTACAAATGTTCAGGCAACTTTCATCCCAGTCAATTTTTTCTTCCCAAAAATGTTGCATAAATATCTTTGCTCGTACAACGACAGGCGCAAATAAGCCCAATAGGTCGAATATTTGCGCTAACTCGGAGCACACCACTCGCTTGGTGATTTGTGTTGTGTTGCTGCCTTGTGGTCTTCCACGGAGCTGGCCCTTTTTGGGCATGCATATAAGACCCAGAGTTTTTACACAGTGATGGTCCAGTGCTTCCCCAGATGAACATAATTGACAGTGTCTTCCTTTGAGATTCCCTTTAGGATTTGCTTATTATTTGAGCACCATTTTCGCAGCTTAAATCCTGAGGGAAGCAGTATTTTGTTTAGCTCACGCTGAAATAGAATAGCTTCATGCGTTGTGTCTGCTCCTGTCAGGCAATCGTCCACATAGAAATCATTCTTTAATGCTGCTGATCCTAATGGTAACTTGTTGACGTTTCATTTGGCATGGTAGTCTAAACTTTTGGTTGCCAGAAATTGACAGGATGCTGTGCCGTATGCGAAAGTTTTTAGGTGGTAATACCTTAATTCCTCGTTGGGATTATTTCTCCAAACTATCATCTGATGGAATTGATTTTCCGAATTTATCCATATATGCCGATACATTTTTTCTATGTCGGCCGTAAAAACATACTTATGCGTTCTCTCTCTCGTAGTAGTATCGCCATCAGATCGCTTTGCACAGTTGGTCCAACTTGCAATATGTCGTTCAGGGACTTTCCCGTTGGTGTTTTGCATGATGCGTCGAAAACCACTCTTAGTTTTGTGGTGCTGCTATCTGGCTTCCGCACACAATGATGAGGAATAAAGTAGTTCCTTGATGGAAGGAGCTCGCGAGGTACTTGTTTCATGTGTCACAACTTTTCATATTCCATCATGAAGTCTACATATCCTTCCCAAATCTCTTCCTTGGTTCTTTATTCTAATGAAAAGAACCTTTTTTCTGCGATCTCCAACGAGGGCCCCAGGGCTGTAGAGTGTTCATAAAACGGCAATTTAACTATAAATCGGGCATCAGTAGCGGATTGCAGATTGTCGATGAAGTGTTTTTTGCATCTTTCTTCACATGGCGTACGTTGCTTCTCCATGCTTACGAAATTTTCGAGCGTCCAGAAGCGTTCCATTATGGCATTCGTTTTATCTCCTGATGCAACTGCACAAATGGCTGCTGACTCATTCGAAGCCTTTATTTTTCTGGCCACAACCCATCCCAGCTTGGTCTTTTGCATTATTGGACCAGAGGGTATTTTATGTTGATGTGGGAGCAATAATGAATAGTAATGCTCAGCGCCGACCAGCATGTCTATTTTACCCGGCTTGTTGAATTGCTGATCCGCCAAAGGCAAGTTGTCAGGTACGTTCCACCTTGACTTATTTATGGTTTGGGATGGTTGATCGGTGATTATGTGTGGTAATATGAAGGCTTCGAGTCGCATTGTATAATCATTGTGCAGCGATATCACTTACACATTGACTCGCGCCTTGCTTGTTTTGGGCTGTCCACCGATACCTTTAATTCGCAGTGTGGTATCGTGTCGTTTTGGGGACAGCAAGGATGTCAGCCTTTCTGAGATCACGTTGATTTGTGATCCAGAATCTATTAGAGCCTTGAACGTGGCTTGTTGCCCGTTGTTTCCTTGGACTGCTACTTTTGCTGTGGCAAGTAGATTGAAGATTTGAGCATTTGTAGATGCTACAATTTGAGTTTGTAGTTCCTTGGGTCCATTTTCCAAGTTCAGCAGAGTGTTGTGCCTTTTGTCACATTTGAAGCATTTGAAGCGGCTTGGGCATGCCTTTGCCATATGGTCTCCTTTAAAGCAGTTGACGCACATTTTTTGCGTTACACCCAATTCAAACGTTCAGGCGTTCGTTTGGCGCGGAAGTCGTCGTACCGAAATAGCAAAAGATTTGTTTTCTTGCAATAGGGGCATGCTTTTCCTGTCGTCGATGATGATGCACATGTTGCTCCACTCGATTCCCTTTTAGCATTCCCATGTGTTTTGTTTCCACTGGCCAAACACGGACTCTTTGTTCAAGAATCTGAAGCATAGTGTCCAGTTTCCGAATTTCCTTTGAGTTGCTCAATGATTGTTCATAGAGCGTCGTATTTGTGGCATCCAGTTTGTTTCGTTGGACTGCCATTAGTATAGCAGTTGCGACACTAGATGACGCAATCTCCAGAGTTGAGCGCCCTAACCGTGTATGCATTCGCGCCCAGTACATCATCAAGCTCCTTGCAGAACGTAAAAAGTTCACAATGCCAGGGACAGTTATTATAGGCACTTTCGGAGGGAAGTGCAACTTCACGGGTGCTGCCTGTCGCATGGGAGGCTGCTGCTTGACCGCTTGTTGCGTTCTGGTCCTCTTGCGTGCTACGTGGGCGTTTGAAGGTTCGTCTTCTTTGCCGTCGTCTGCACTGTTAGTGCTGTCAAAGGCAGCTGCGATTTTCTCCGTGTCCATGTGGTGGTCTTCTGCGTCGCTGAGTGCCATGAAGCGGGTTTGGGTGCTGTTGTTGGCTTCGGTGGTGCTCGCCTTTTTCGGAAAATATTAGGAGAGAGTACAGCGCCGATTCTCTTTGTAGCTGCCCCTTTTTTCGGTTTAAATGTCGCCTCTTTCCAGCTGGCTGCTGGCTTAGGCGTATGTTGCTTTAGGAGACTGCTGGGATCGAGATTTCGGCTGGTAGCCCCGCTACCAGGCAGAGGATACTGATGAGACGTGAGGAGTGCAAGGTACGACGTAACTGTAGTCGTACCTCGCGAACAGGCGGTTGTTGTAACGCACGATGTGGTGGGCAACGTAATGCCAACACATAGAGTTTTGAATGAGGTCATGTCTTTGTCCATGACCCGAAGCATGGTTTTGCGTATATCCTCAAAGTCGTCGTCCAAGCTTATTTGGATGTTGGGGTCTTGATGCTCTCACAAGTACGATTGCTTTGCTCTGGGTGGCAGCACTTGGTTGCGCGGCTTTGAGCGTACTGGTTATACCATTAAAGTTGTATTTGCCATTGTGGCTTGAGTCGGGCCTCAGCTTGCCTTTTGGGCTGCTTGTTGACATAACAGTATTATCTCGCAATGCACAGATGTAAACAAACAATTCCGCTATCAGTTTACCAGCGCAACTGGCATACACCGGAGCGCAGCCGAGTGCGTGTGTGTGTGTGTGGTTGCCTGCAGGGGCTGTTTAAGTTAGCGGAGCGCATGCGCGCACGTCCGTACGCTTCCGAAGCTTAATCGCGACTTATCTTCTTAACACACATAAGAAAGAGATGACAAAATCAACAACAAACATAAAACAGCTGTTAAGCAACGATGACTCATCAGCGTTTTTTGAGAGTGAGAGAAACATTTCTGACTAACTAACAACAACACTTAAGAAACACCAAAGATTACAAGCGTAACGCAATCTTCACAAACAACAACAAACACGAAGGATGGTTCGAAAACAGAACGAACATGGAGTTCCCGTCAAGCATAAAAGCGTTACTCGCAACGGGCCCAAAAATCGCCCTCCCAGTGATCAAACAGAATTTCCCGCTCTTTAAGTACGTAGCTAACGGAGAGAATTTAATCCAAACACTGGAAAACAAAGAGCAGCAAAAAACTTTCGCTCTTAATCAAAGAGCAAATAACTAAAACCAAAGAAGATGCCATGGATCGTGCAATATTGGATACAGTGGAGCAGACACGGAAGTTTCTACGACAAAATGACATTTTAATATTAACTTCGGACAAAGGAAATACAACGGTAGCAATGTAAGTTGACGACTACAAGAGCAAAATGACAAATATTATAGGTGACATGTGCACATACAGAATTTTAAGGCAAGATCCAACTTTTAGACTACTGACTAAGAATAACAATCTAGTTGACAAATTGTTTAAGCTTGACCTAATTTCTAAGATGGACAAATATAAATTGTCAAATAACACGGCAATTCCACCCAGAATTTATGGACTCCCAAAAATACACAAAGATAATATGTCCCTAAGACCAATCTACTCCTCAATAAACTCTCCTTCTTACCATCTCTGCAAAGACATAGTTAGCATTCTGAGAAACAATACAGCAAACTCAGAATATAATGACAACAACTCCATTGAATTTAATAATAGAATAAGCAACACATACATTAGCAACGACGATAAACTGGTATCTTTTGACGTGGTTTCACTATTTCCTAGTATCCCTACAGATTTAGCGATCGCCACTATCAGTAGATAGTGGAGCGAGATACAAAAACACACAAATATCCCAAAACCACTGTTCATGACTATACTTAATTCCTGCATCACCCAAAAAAGGTATTTCAAATATGAGGACAAAATATACACACAATTAAAAGGTATGCCTATGGGATATCCAGCATCATCTATAATAGTAGACATAGATGATTTAAATACAAACCTACACTGTTGACAAAATACGTGGTTGATTTGTATGCTATAACGAGAGAAGACGAAATACAAAACACACTAGACACATTGAATCCTCCACAGAAACGTAAAATTCTTTTACTTGTGCCAATTTTCGAATTTACAACAAGTAAGAATGCTATAGTCGAGTATACCCGACTACGAAACTCCCTGTACCCAGGTCTAAAACTTCCAATCATATGTTCGTCTCTTACACGTGCACGCACACATACACAAAGCATACACACACACACGCGAGCCGCAGCGTACGCAAAGCATTTTAAGTCGTGGCTGTGCTTCTTTTTCCCCCCTCGCTACAGTACAGAATATTGTTCGTTGCATAACTTCCGTGTTTATTATCTGATCGACTTGAAATTTGGACAGTAAATTGGGAGTGACCGAAGTAGTGTACATGCCAAATCCCAAAGCTATATCTATAAAACTGTGGCTGTAAAACATTTTGATCGATTTGCGGGGGAACGGGGTAAGATATCTGAGATAAAAAACAAACTTGACCTGCTCCCGCTATACACGAACCTACATTCAAAATTTGGTGTCTCTAGCTCTTATAGTTGCTGAGATCCTTGCGTTCATACATACGGACAGACAGACGGACAGACAGACGGACATGGCCAAATCGAAATCTCTTTTGATACTGATCAAGAATATATACACTATAGGGTCGGAGATGTCTCCTTCTGCCTGTTACATACTTTTGCACAAATCCAATACCCCCTTTTTACCCATTTTATGGGTACAGGGAGTAAAAAGTTCCCCCTTAGGATATGTCACGACAACTTTGCCGCATGCCTTATTATGCATTTTGCTTTCACAAGTGTAGTGCTGGAGGAAATTATGGCAAAAATACCCATAGCCATACAAAAGGCTTATTGTAAACTGCGACTTCGACAATTTGGACATGCATGTAATAAAGGTGTAATGCATTATGATTGCATTATCAATTTCCAATCTTATGTATGTCGATGATGTCCTAGCAGGGGCACATACGAAGCAACAAGCAATTACAGCTATATCACAACTCCGCTCGGCACTTGACAGCCCCGGATTTCCTTTAAGAAAGTGAACATCTAACAACAAAGACGTGTTGAAAGATATTCCCCGGCACCACTTACTTTGTGCTGATTTCCTTGAAATCGAAGTGGCTAGCGTTGCAAAGACATTGGGAATTAGGTGGCAAGCCACCACTGATTACTTCTTTTTCGCACCTTCCGAAATGCATTCCAAGCCCTCACTCACTAAACGAGAGGTGCTATCCCAAATCGCAAGGTTATTTGATCCCTCAGGATGGCTAGCACCTGTCATAGTTCGTGCCAAGATCATCATGCAGGAAATCTGGCTCCAAGAACTTGGCTGGGTTGATTCTTTGCCAGAGGGGCTTGTGCAACGTTGGCACGAGTTTTTCACGAACCATCCTTATCTCGCAGCAATCCGTATTCCGAGATGGGTTGATTTTCAACCAAGGGCAAAGGTGCAATTTCACGGCTTTTGCGACGCGTCTCAGCGCGCTTATGCGCGTCGAAATCGATCATCAAATTTCCATTTATCTTCTCGCAGCAAAAACGAGAGTTGCACCAATAAAGACAGTATCACTTCCCCGTTTAGAATTGTGTAGTGCCGTCCTTTTGTCAGAGCTCTCCGCCGCGCTTATCCCACAGCTTCCTATCCATTGTTTTAAGTCCTATCAATGGACAGACTCCACCATCGTCCTTGCTTGGTTGGAGAAGCCCGCATGCAAATGGACAACTTTCGTCGCTAATCGTGTAGTTAAAATCATCTCCAACGACGGTAAATGGTCCCACGTTCGATCCGAACATAATCCAGCTGACTTAGCAAGTCGCGGGGTTTTTCCGCAAGACCTACTAAGCAGCACTCTGTGGTGGCACGGACCGGAATGGTTGCAGCTACCACAGGACCAATGGCCAACTCCTGTCGCCATACACGACACCGACATGGAGCAACGAGCAGTAAAGTGTAACGTCTCACGGTTACCATCCTACAATTTGCTGGAACAGTTCTCCAGTTTCAATAAGGCTTGCGATCCTTCGTATATGTCTCACGTTTTATGCAACGTTGCAGAAAATCAACGATCCACTTCCCCGTCGAGCTCAGTCACGAAGAGCTTACGGGAGCTCAGAGCTTGCTTATCGAGCATAAATTCCAAGGTCGAGCAATATTCTAAATCTGAATATCGGAGGTATCCTCCGATCATGTGGACGTGTGAGAGCGTTTGCGTCTCTGGGCTATGACGAGCAGCATCCTATTATTATTCCACCCAAATGCGATTTTTCACGCCTCCTTGTCCGATTCACCCATCAGATTTCACTTCATGGGGGCAACCAGTTGGTGATGCGCCTCATAAGAACCAAATTCTGGATTCCGAAGCTGAAGGTCATGGTAAAATCCACCATCAACTCCTGTAAGGTCTGCGTCATCCATCGACGGAAACTCCAGACCCAACTCATGGGCGATCTACCAACATCCAGAGCAACCTTTTCCCGACCTTTCACACACACAGGTGTAGATTTCGCCGGACCCTTTGAAATAAAGAGTTACGTTAGTCGAGCGTGCAAAATCACTAACGGTTATGTCTGCGTCTTCGTGTGCTTCAGCACGAAGGCGGTCCACCTAGAAGCGACCACAGATCTGACTTCTGAAAGGTTCTTGGCTGCGTTTTCACGTTTTGCAGCAAGACGCGGCTGTCCACAGCATATGTATTCCGACAACGGCAAAACATTTGTAGGAGCCTCATTCCACCAGAACCTAACTTGGCATTTTAATCCTCCTGGCGCTCCACATATAGGAGACTTATGGGAAGCAGGATACAATACCACTTCATCGACCAAATACACATTTGAGGAACTTTCGACTCTCTTAGCTAAAATCGAATATGTCGGAGGACCCGACCGACCTATTGACCCTAAGGCCAGGCCACTTCCTCGTAGGTGGCCCACTCCTTGCTATTTGCGAGCCACAAGCCAAAGAAAGCACCGGGTCGATAATCAACCGCTGGCAGCATCTGAAGGCTCTCCATCAGCAATTTTGTTTTCGCTGGAAAAGCGAATATTTAAAGGAGCTTCACAAGCGAAACAAATGGCAAGCCCCTACAAGAGATCTCCAAATTGATGACATGGTGGTTATCAAGAAAGATAATCTCCCTACCAATGAATGGCTCCTCGGCCGTATACAGGCCACCTGCCCCGGCGCAGACGGCAGGGTTCGCTTGGTAGACGTGCGCACCGCTCGTGGTGTCATCCGCAGGCCAATTGCAAAACTGATTCTTCTTCCGACTGAATCTCAAGTTTCCAAATAATTCCAAGATATCCTTTTCCACAACCACCTCATTTAGAATGTCATCCATACATTTCCAGTAATCAACTAACAATAGTGTTATGTCACTGAATTAGCACCGCATCTGACTAACATATTCATTATCTCATCTTCACCATCAGCAACATGGCTCCTACACCACGATCGAACAGCCCCCGACCTAGCGGAGTTGAGTCTGCCGTAAGGTTCATGCACTTCGTAAGTGCCACAGCTTCCTCCGGCTATCCGCTGAGAAGCGCCTGCGAGCAGTCCTCATCAACAAATACTGCTCAAACTGCCTCGCTCACCAGCACTTCGGTAAGTCCTGCCGAACCAATGACAAATGTCGGATTTGCGGCAAGGACCATCACACCACATTAGTGATCAAGCCCGCACTACGCGCTCTCCGCGCTCAGATGGACAACGGACGCGCTCACCATCAGCTGCTTCGCGCATGAGGCCGGTAGCTCCAGTGCCTTCCCTTCAAGCAATTCTCCAAACCCGATCCATCAGCGTGCTACCGACAGCTGTCGTGCTGCTTGACAACGGCACGAAGAATTTTGAGAATTATAGATTCCTGCTGTTCCATAAGTCGCATCACTGCAACAGCCCTAGGGCTTTCCGTCACTCGCGTGGGCGCAGACAGGGCATGTACGGCTATTATCCAAGCAAAGAACAACCGATCCTTCAAACTCGAGGTTGTCCTTAAGGTGGAACCCCATATGCAGGCCAGGACGCCCGACAAAGACCAGCCTGCCAAGATAAAGATGCGGTTTACAAACATCTCTCTGGCGGACGAGTTGTTTTAGGTGTACCATAAGATCATTCTGCCCGGATTGCTCCCCAGCGAGAATGGCTTGCCAGTAGCCCACAACACGATCTTCGGGTGGATCCTCTCTGGCTCCTGCAGCCTGTAATTCTTAATGGTTTTTCTTTTGCCCTAACGTGGCAAGGGGGGGAGGATGATTATGGCAAATGTCATCCTATCACAGCCTAACATCCACTCATTGAGCGTAACAGAAGTCTCCAAACTATCCTCTCTTTATTGCGCTCACTTAGCCCTCAGCTAATCCCTGTAAACCTAGCATTTTTAATTGAAGCTACACTGTCAATCTCTACAGTCAAGTTTATTCTGAAAATATACGAATTTTAGTGAAGTGAAAAAAAAGTGTTTTATATCAAAGTTTCACCTGCTACCGCGATTGATTACTAACTTGATACTGACTCGCAGTTTCTGGTGAACTCTTTAGTTATAGGGATCATGTCCTTAAATCTACCGCCCTTTAGATTGCCATAATGTTATTACCGATTGCAGGTGCCCTACCTGTAGTCTTTAATAATAATAAGGTTAGCAGGTAGTAACTCGGAAATGCCATTCACGACTCACAATAAGAATTCGTTGTTATTTAAATCGCCTTTGTAATCCAAACTCTACTTTAATGTCCAAAAAACTAAATAAAACTATAAATGAATGAAACATTACTTGTTTGACTTGTTAAATACCATTGCCATAAAAGTGGCCAAATTCTATAAATTGTTCAGGGTTATTCATACAACTCAAGTTTCTACCGACCGTTCCTAGGACAGGTATAAGATATATGAAAGATTTTTATGAAATTTGGTCAACAAATGTAGAACATAATGAAATAATTTGGTGAGCTTGGTTACGTTATCTTAATAAACAAAAAGTTTTTCATACAAAAACATAGTTGTCGACCGGAACAATTGGTTGACAACTAAGTTTTAAGCTATATAAGCTATATATATATATATATATATATATATATATATGGTTATCTGATCCGGCAGGTTTTCATATATGTACCGCCTGTACCGAAAATAAAGACTTGTGCCAAGTTACAAAATCATAGCTTTAAAATTCAGTGATAAGTTTGAATGCAGTTTGAATGACGGACTGGCAACATTATCTCACTTTGACTGCGTATTATTTAATATGTATGGCACCTACTACAATCGGGCAATATTTTCAAAATCCGACTAGAATAACAGCTACACGAGCCGATTTATGTCAGTGATTTTCATAGAATTTCAAAACTGTGACGTCACACGCTTGGTCGCCGAATAACGGCGAGCAACGGACATGCGCTTAGCGTAACCTACTGTCTCTCAACCGTGAGCAGGTCCCATCAAGTTCGTGGCTCTGTCACAGATGCTTAGCAACTAATGACGTAAATCCGAACTCAAAATCGATTTTAAAAATCGGATCAGAAGATCGCTACGGCAAACATCGATGCATCGATGTTTCGATTGATTTTTACATCACTATTAGCAACCGCCGAGTCGAGAGCAATAATGGATGTATTGGCTGCTCTGTGTTTGCATGCGTGCATACCATACATACTTATATATATGCACGAGAATTGTTTTCGTTTTTTAAAATACCCTGTATATCAAATTGGTTTTTTACTACCTAGTATTATGGGTTGAATTGTTTAAAAATATAAACAGTCCTTAAAATAATATAAATTGACAGTGTCCATTTAAATAGCACAGGCATAACAGCTTTTATATGAAATAAAAAAGTAAAAATAACATTAATAATTCCAGGTTCCCCAATATACAAGAAATTGAAAGTGTCCATTTAAATAACGCACGCATTTCAGCTTTTGTATTATTAGCTTAAACCCGTGGCGTTGCTCGCATTTCTTAATTATACATAACTAAATTTTAATTCTTATAAATACTTTTTATTTATAGCTGGAAATACGTCTTGCACCAAAATAGCGTATGACAAAATTCGCTCCCGTGGAAACCAAGTAGTTCATTCAAACGCCTATTGATTTATTGTGTAGGGCTGTGACAATGACTTTGAAGCCGATAAGTTAGCTAAACATATAATCTCACTCATTTGACTTTGACCCCCATTTCTCGCCCGTGGCGACGGGTGGGCGAAGTCCTTTAAAATATTTGTGATGATGTTAGAAAAATAAAAAATAACAAAATACAAAAAAAAAAAAAATATGTTAAAACAGCGCAACCCTACATTTATCGCTTTCTGTTTGCGTACGTCCCGTGCACTGCGGAAATATGCACCGCTGTACAATATAAACTGGCCGGAACCAAACTGTAATGCTTGCAACTTTTGTTTAACTGTGGCGCAACTCGTAAGAATCGCTGCAATTAGTTAGACTGTCGTACTGAGTTTTTCCCTATGAAATGCAAACGAATATGTCGCGACTTCAAATGGTACTTAGTTTTTATTGAGAATCTATGGGGTTTTATACCCTTTTATGTAGATTCTATTAATTGTGTGAGTAAACAGATATAAATTTTTTGTCCTTACTTACTAAATATTACAAGTGGACTCTTAGTTTTAATTGGTCGCCGTTTTTACACCTCTTGCAACCCGAGCACCCACATTTGCATTGTCTCTTTTTACCTGGACCGTTATCAGTAGCCTGGAAAGCGAGGATCGAATGCATGTGGATATTTACTCTAACGCTAAGCTGTGGCGCAGCGGTGCTATAGTCGATACAGACTCGGACTGCGAGTCGCACGGCGGTAGCATAACGACGGAAGCCGAAAATAAGCTTCTGCTCTCCCCTGTCCAGCGGGTGCCAGTACCTCTAGTAAGGTCGGGCCCAAGCGGACAAAGGAGGGTATGAGAGCTAAGGCACAATATAAAGCGGCTCTCAGAATCAGGGCTCGGCTCAGCGGCAGTGACGACCTCACCCCCAAAGAGAGGAGCAAGCTGGCGTGGGCTGATCTCAAGATTAGCGAATTTCGCAAACATTTTGCCCAGAAGCCTACTCTACAGGCTTCTAGTGGCAACTACGCGAACAAGGTTGAGGAGCAATTCGCCACTAAACGCCAGCGCTCGACCGAGACGACAAAGGCTGGAGTGCCCGTGAGCTAGCGGCCCCGCTCCACCAGCAAAACTACCAGGGAGTCTGCGAGCGACGTAGCAAAACGACATCTTGTCGTGGCGCTCGTCGACAAAAGCGACCCCAATGGCAAGATGTCGCCGGAACGGTGGAAGCTAGTGGAGAGACGACTGCTCGAGGCGATTCCGGTTACCGTACCCACCACATTCGATGGTGCAGGTTGGCTCAATGGATGAATGAATGATTCTCAACTGCAGAGACGACCCCACCCTGGAGTGGGTCTCTCAAACAGTCGCCTCAATGGCCGCCCCGTGGAAGGGCGCCAAGCTGGAGGTAGTGGACAGAACCAGTATTCCGACCGTACCAAAGGCAAAAGTGCCCCTTCCGAGGGTCGTGCCTAAGGAGCAAGCTCTTAAACTACTCAAATGGTAGAATCCTGACGTGCCCAACGCTGATAGTCAGGTCATTCATGTCGCTAAGCCTGATCAAAAGGGACAGCACATGATCCTGCAAATTAGCAAGGAAGCCGATGATCTGCCTTATCCTAGGTAGGGGAAGATAGCGTTGGGCGTGGGTAGCGTGTACCTGCGTCTCAAGAAACGCCACCCCCACGACATCAACGACAACACTCTGATAGCTGGTGAGGTGGAGCAAGAGCTGAGCCTTGCGTCTATGGTGGAAGCTACCCACAGCCTGAAAATCGTGGAAGTGGCCACAGAAGCCACGCCCGAGGACCGGAAAATGGAGGACGACGAGGATGGCGACACGACGTTGGTAGTCGAGCCACCGCGAGTGGAGGAATCCAGAAGCCATGCAGCTGAAGGTCCTCCAGTTCAATTTACACAAAAGTAAGCTAGTGTCGGCGGAGCTACTTATAGCCCTGGAGCAGGGGTCCGCCGATGTTGCTTTAGTCCAGGAACCTTGGGTGGTAGCGGGCAACAAGGTGTCAGGGCTAAAGTCCGCTAACTTCAACACGTTCCACTCGTCAACAAGTATAAGAATACAATCAAGTATAAGGATATTACAATCAAGTATAAGGATAGCAAGTGTTGGGGATGCCCACATATGTGGGACCCACCTCCTCTTACATTCTAGACCTAACACTTGCAGCCGGAAATAGTACACAAGTGACGGAATGGAGAGTTCTCGATAAACCTTCCTTCTCAGATCACAAGTACATCCAATTCAAAGTGCAATTCGATTATACTCTCCCTCAAAGTGTATACAGAAACCCACGGAACACAAACTGAGAGAAGTTTGTAACGACGATGGGAAGAAAGCTACCCACACTACCCACAATCTCAAAAGTGGATAATATAGAGATGTCACTGACGACACTCACACATCACCTCATTACGGCGTACCACACATCGTGCAAACAATCAAAAAGCAAAATAAGGAACAGGCCACCCTGGTGGACTCCAGAGCTTAGAGCACAAAGGAAAGATGTACAGGATCTCTTCAAGCTTGCAAAACAAGCCGAAGAGCAGATTATCTGGGTTGAATACAAAATATTGCTGCGCAACTTTAAAAAAGAAGTTCGGAAGGCAAAGCGGATCTCATGGAGAACCTTCTGCTCTAGCATAGAGAAGGTCACAGAAACGGCGAGACTCCGGAAGCTGCCTTCTAGACAGCCAACCATACAGAGTCAGCTAAAAACAGATGATGGACGATGAGCGGAAAACAGCAGGGAAGCAATATGCGCTCTCACTGATGCACATTTCCATGGGTGTACAGTAGTCACAGAGCCTGACACACCTCAAACCATCCGAACAATAAGCTCGGACCTACCCTCAAACATAGTCACACCGAAGAAAATCCAGTGGGCAATAGACTCGTTCTCGAGCTACAAATCGACTGGACGGAATTTTTCCAGCGATGCTGCAGATGACCAAGTATTGGATCATCCCATGGCTGCATCCACTGTTTGAGGCATGTCTGCAACGCGGCTACGTGCCTGTGGCCTGGATCGGGTCGTGTTCCTGCCCAAAGCAGGTAAGGTCAGTCACGTGCAGCCGAAGGACTACAGGCCCATAAGCCTAACCTCATTTATGCTAAAAACATTGGAAAAAGTACTAGAGCTCCACATTAGGGAGAGCGCAATCTCACTCTTGGAGCCCAACCAACACGCCTACAGTAAAGGGAAATCGGTGGACACGGCGCTACACTCCCTGGTAGCTAATATAGAAAAGGCGCTTCACCACCAAGAATACGCACTAGGAGCATTTTTAGACATCTCCGGTGCATTCAATAACGTATCAACTGAAGCGATAATGCAAGGCCTGACAGCCACAGCATCCCACTCGGCAATAGACTCGTGGATACAGAACCTGTTGAGCTGCAGAAGAGTCAAAGCCGAATGGGGAGCCACCACCATAACAAAGAAACTCATGGAGGCACGCCACAAGGCGGGGTCTTATCTCCTCTGTTGTGGAATCCAGTGGTGGACAAACTACTTAAAAAATTCTACAGGAATGACTATGCGGATGACATAAGCATTATTATCACGGGAAAATGTCCATCGACCCTCAGCTCCGTCATGGAATACACATTACCGGATATACTAAGATGGAAAGGGTGAAAAAGGCAACAGTCGCGCTTTACGCATCGCAGAAGATGCTAAGTAGTACTTGGGGCCTGTCACCACGACTGATGCATTGGATCTACATCTCAGTAGTGCGACCGATACTACTATACGGCGTCCTGGTATGGTGGCAAGCCACGAAAAAGACCACATACCTGAAACTGATGGAAAGAACCCAGCGACAGGCACTTGTCTGTATCACGGGGGCGTTGAGGTCTACTCCAACCAAGGCACTCGAAACACTATTGTGTGTCAACCCCCTGGACATACACGCGCATCTGCTTGCACAGAGGACCGCCCAACGTCTATGTGCAACGGGTAACATGGCACTTCAAAGCTTTGGACACTATTCGATTGAGAGGGAGATGCAAAGTAGCACGGACTACATGACTCCTCGAACTAACTTCAAAGAAACACTAACGTCAATGGGACCAGAATACTGGTGTACAGGACTGGACCAACACGCCATTAATATAGTTAAGGACGGCTCAAAAATGGATACAGGAGTAGGTGCGGCCGTGTATTGTGCAGAACCGGAAATAAGGTTGCCGTACAAGCTGCCCGACTACTGAAGCATATTCCAGGCGGAAGTCTTCGCAATAAGGGAAGCAGCAGAAATAGCTTTATCCATAACAACTAGGAACGAACGAATAAATATATTCGTAGACAGCCAAGCTGCAATAGATAATTTAAGCACTGTTAGAATATTGCATATCTATTGGGTTCCCAGACACCGGGGCATTGATGGTAACGAAATGGTGGATCGCCTGGCAAAGGAAGGAGTCGGACTACCTCTTGAGAACGAAGGAAATATACAAATTTCATTGCAGTCGCTATAAAGCGAACTGGATGAATCCGCTTGGGCTAAAGCTGGTGAAAGGTGGCGGAACACTACCAGCTGCAGAATCGCTAAAATTATCTGCAAGAAGCGAAATCAGAAACTCACTTACTTTCTGCTATATCTTCCAAGGAAAGATTGCAGACTAATGATAGGAGTATTAACAGGACATTGCCTAGCAGCAGCTCATGCTAAAAAGCTGGGGATATTAACGGAAGAAGCCTGCCGGAAATGTAAGGAACCAGGAGTTGTGGAAACCTTGGAACACCTTATATGCATTTTTATTATATACCCGGTATAATGTAATATTAAATGGTAATCGTAAATATGGTGAAAAAATAATGTATATGATTAAAAATATTATTATGATGCGACTCCAGAAAGGATGTCAGCGGGACGAGAACAATATTCAATACAGGCTCTATATCAACTTGGATTCAATGAAACAAATCGACCAGTTAGTCATAGTGGGTATGATGTACGAAACAAAAAAATTTCCATCAGGTGGTACGTCTTTATTAACAGGTAATAATCATTTGGTGGTAAATTACTTAAATACTAACTTACGCTTCGCTTTCGCAAACGAATGTGTTTTTTCTTGCGCCTCGCAATTAATAATTCTTTCCCCGTTCTTAGCATATTTAAAATATTTTGTGCCTAAACACAACAACAAACTGCAGCCAAGCATTCTGTTTGATTTTGCAGTTGCATTGCTGTCTGCATATAATTTGTTTTTGTGCGTACTCACTTCGCTCTCTTTTTTATCTCTCTCCCGCGCTTGCATTAGTTGTGTTGTTGGTGTTGGTCGCGGTCTTTTCTGTTAGCATTCCGTTTGGAGTTTCGGTCGTCGCGCCCACGCTTTGTGTTGTTATTACGTTTGTAAGTACAAATCAGCGGTAGTTGTTTAACCCTAGGGTGCCTTCTGTTCTTTTTACAACTTTTTTTGTTCAGTGCTTTATTTTTTGTTTATCTTTTTTATATTATATTTTCTTAAATTTTAATTCCTTTTTGCAAGTATGTTTGTCTGTTATAATAAAAATTGCCAGGTTAGAGAAAAATCTAAGATGGGCTTTGTTTGCTGCTGGATGTGTGATAATGTGTCACACGAAAAATGTGCTGGCCTAAACGGCAGAATTGTGGACCAGATTGAGTCAAAATCTGGCCTCAAATGGACATGTGTACCCTGTAGGGATGTTGAAAGGGACATCATGGGTTTCATGAGGCAGACTAAAGAAGGCTTTGGTGACATATTCGGGTGGTTCAAAAAACTGTTCGATGGTATTTCCGACTTGGAGAACGAATTCAAAAGTATGAAACTTTTGAATGAGTCTCCAAAACGGAAGAAGGCTAATTTTAGGCTGTCTATTGGCCCCAATGAACTGCAGCTCCCCACACATGCTTCCACTACATCCGCAACTTATAAACAGTTAGTATTGATAAATTTATCGACCCCCTCTCCTCATAATTCAATAATCAGAAGTGGCAAGAATAGCATCGTACCCATGTATGTTGTTCCTTCTGACCCCGTAGAGCATTCTGATTCGCTGGATATTAACACTGTTGATCCGTATCAACAGCCTAGTGGTAATATACCGGTCGAATCAACTGGTCTAGCAACGAATGCTGTGGCTCCATTGGATGCAACTGCTTTGCTTACTAAGAAGACCCTTATAGGAAATCCACCACGGAAACAAATCTTTGTTTCCAGAATATATACCGTAAAAATGAAAAATCGGCCTCAGATTTCACTTCCTTTTTCCGGTGGTAGTTCTAACCCACCTCTTGTAATATCTGATAGTTCAAAAAACTAGCATCCTCCCTCTCACTTGGCTATCAGAATGTAAAAGGTCTTTGTAGTAAACTTACTAATCTTTATCTAAATAATCTAACTTTTCCTTTCCATGTCGTTGCCTTTTCTGAAACATGAAAAAAAAGAAACAAAAAAATTAGAGATTTGTATGCATATGTTAAATGATTTAGTTAATGAAACGAGTTACAGTCAATGTAAAAAATGTCCAAATATAATAAAATATCTGAAAGACGTTGGTGTAATGAACTTTCGTGCAGTAATAGAGCACTATACATATTATAGTATTAGATATAATCTGTCCATATGTGCTGATAACACGTCCCGCAATCTGCCAATAAGGCATAAAGATATAAAACTGTTCATGCCTAAAGGTAGGCACTGACCAAGGCAGAATTGGTGCCATCCACCGCTCTCTCTTGTCGCAACATACACCACGGCTTAGCAACATTTTCCGCTAGCTAAGAAGCCCTTCCATAGCTTAAGCTTCTTGTATACATAAATTAATTGAAAATCAAAGTTCAATCAATTGTTTTGTGCGATCTTTTAATTCGTGTTTTTTATTTGAAGAGAAACCTTTGGAAGTGTTTAATAAAAAGAAACTGCCCCACCACGAACAAATACCATCACCTCTATTTAGTGCTATAACCATTCCAATCCGTATTGCAGGGGGGCAAGCATTTATTCAATCTGTTTCACCAACGTTCCTCGATGGAACGAATATTCTAAGCAGCATCGCCATTTCCATGCTGTCTATAATATAATAAAAAGATTTTTTCAATCTGACGATTCTTATCGCCTTATTAGTTTGCAAATATTGAAAACTGCTGAACAATTGACGCGTAAGATATTAGGCAGGCCTAGTTACGACGTTCAAGCTGAATTTGGATTTAATTCAGCCAATAAGGCTGAATGGAATACCTCGACGCTCCAGTTGTAGTAAGTCAAGGGGTAATGGAATATATAATTAGCTGCAGTTGCCAAGTTCAGAGGAATAATTAATGGTCTAAACGTTAGAAATGGTGTGTGCAACCATTTTTACATAGTGCAGTCTGCATTGACTGGGCCTGGTATTACTACTCTTGGAATACCAATACTTGGCGCTTATACTGAATGTTGTGCAAGGATCAATGTAGTAAAGATAATTATTAATCGTACTGATTTAGTACGTGTAGTAGGTACATTGGCATGTACAAACACAAACTGATCATAGTAGTTGTAAATCTTAAGCTCACTTGAATCTCGCGCTCGATTATATATAACTTGTTGCGCTCGATACAAATACTCACATTATGTTTATCGATAATAATATTTTAACAGAAGTGTACGCTTAACATAGACATTAACATGAACAGGAATAAAACATTCTGAATCTGAATATTGAAGCAAACGGACGTGTCTTGTTATTAACTTCGGCTGCCACATACGTATTCTGAATGATATAATGAAATTTGATAATTATACGTACAACAATGCCTTATCTAAGTCGTTTCATGAATTAAGACAAATTGACTTAAAGGGTCACTAAGAAAATGAACGCATTAATGCTAATCAGGTGAATATGAATTGTATCGTGGATTTAAAAATGATATATGAGACTGGTGAGTATCGTAATATCGTTTCTCCGTCTAAAAGATTCAACGAGTTTGTAAACGAATATTCGCGCATAATGCTATCAAATTCAAACATTAATACGCTTTTTAACCAACCCAATATTTTGAGAATACCGCTATGCGTTATACTAAATGATCTCGGCAGTAATCTAAATCGAAGACCTATTGCCGCTGATGTTAAAAGAGATTTCTATAGTGAATTATAACGAGCTGGCGAAAATCCTCGAACTGAACCCTCCACGAGGGTGTGGCCGGGCAATGGACACTGTATTAAATTCGGAGTAAACGGGTTATACTTCGTGTCACTTGCGCGCCTACATCCCCAGGTAGTGCAGTGTTTAGCGAAGGTGAAGGCACAGGACTTCCTATCGGCTTCGCCAAGATAAGGGTACTGCGACCGGAGCCATGGTTCGGGGTACCAGGCGGCAGGTATAAAACGCTAAGGGAGATTCCCCGAAGAAAAAAAATCAAAATGGATGTAAATAAGGAGAAAACTCGAGTCGGGAAGTCGACTCAAACGTCGGTGGGAAGCGTGACTGCTACCACCGGCGCGCACGGGGAGGAGCAATCCTCTTGCGTGTCGGCAGCGGTCACACCTCTACCTTGATTGGACTAGGCCATGGTAGTTGCAAAGCTACTGCCACCACCACCACAAACAACTAATGCTAAGCTGTGGCGTAGCGGTGCCGTAGTCGATACAGACTCGGACTGCGAGTCGCACGGCGGTAGCATAACGACGGAAGCCGAAAATAAGCTTCTGCTCTCCCCTGTCCAGCGGGTGCCAGAACCTCTAGTAAGGTCGGGCCCAAGCGAACAAAGGAGGATATGAGAGCCAAGGCACAATATAAAGCGGCTCTCAGAATCAGAGCTCGGCTCAGCGACAGCGGCGACCTCACCCCCGAGGAGAGGAGCAAGCTGGCGTGGGCTGATCTGAAGATTAGCGAGGGTCGCAAACATTTTGCCCAGAAGCCTACTCTACAGGCTTCTAGTGGCAACTACGTGAACAAGGACGAGGGGCAATTGGCCACTAAACGCCAGCGCTCGACCGAGACGACAAAGGCTGGAGTGCCCGTGAGCAAGCGGCCCGCTCCACC
>JBAMCL010000448.1:0-15156 GCA_037075165.1 Hirtodrosophila histrioides | reverse complement strand
AGCATGGAAATTTTTAAGAAATTTGCGTATCATGCATGAATATAGGATCACGCAAATTATGTCGAGAATTCAACTTTGGATATTGCTATAAGGTGAAAGCTTTGGGTAAATTAGCGTTTCAGGCATGAAAATAGGGTCACGCAAAATATGTCGAGAATTCAATTTTGGATTTCGGTATAACTCCAACCATGACAACAAAGACTTTATGCACGAAAATCGGTTCGGTTTTGACAAACTTATGGAAGCATGAAAATTTTGGAGAAATTTGCGTATCATGCATGAATATAGGGATCACGCAAAATATGTCGAGAATTCAACTTTGGATATTGCTATAAGGTGAAAGCTTTGGGTAAATTAGCGTTTCATGCATGAATATAGGATCACGCAAAATATGTCGAGAATTCAATTTTTGATTTCGCTATAAGTCCAACCATGACAACAAAGACCTTAAGCACGAAAATCGGTTAGGTTTTGACAAAGTTATGGAAGCATGAAAATTTTGGAGAAATTTGCGTATCATGCATGAATATAGGGATCACGCAAAATATGTCGAGAATTCAAGTTTGGATATTGCTATAAGGTGAAAGCTTTGGGTAAATTAGCGTTTCATGCATGAAAATAGGGTCACGCAAAATATGTCGAGAATTCAATTTTTGATTTCGGTATAAGTCCAACCATGACAACAAAGACCTTAGCACGAAAATCGGTTCGATTTTGACAAACTTATGGAAGCATGAAAATTTTGGAGAAATTTACGTATCATGCATGAATATAGGGATCACGCAAAATATGTCGAGAATTCAACTTTGGATATTGCTATAAGGTGAAAGCTTTGGGTAAATTAGCGTTTCATGCATGAATATAGGGTCACGCAAAATATGTCGAGAATTCAATTTTTGATTTCGGTATAAGTCCAACCATGACAACAAAGACCTTAGCACGAAAATCGGATCGGTTTTGTCAAAGTTATGGAAGCATGGAAATTTTGGAGAAATTTGCGTATCATGCATGAATATAGGATCACGCAAAATATGTCGAGAATTAAACTTTGGATATTGCTATATGGTGAAAGCTTTGGGTAAATTAGCGTTTCATGCATGAAAATAGGGTCACGCAAAATATGTCGAGAATTCAATTTTGGATTTCGGTATAACTCCAACCATGACAACAAAGACTTTATGCACGAAAATCGGTTCGATTTTGACAAAGTTATGGAAGCATGAAAATTTTGGAGAAATTTGCGTATCATGTATGAATATAGGATCACGTAAATTATGTCGAGAATTCAACTTTGGATATTGCTATAAGGTGAAAGTTTTGGGTAAATTAGCGTTTCATGCATGAATATAGGGTCACGCAAAATATGTCGAGAATTCAATTTTTGATTTCGCTATAAGTCCAACCATGACAACAAAGACCTTAGCACGAAAATCGGATCGGTTTTGTCAAAGTTATGGAAGCATGGAAATTTTTAAGAAATTTGCGTATCATGCATGAATATAGGATCACGCAAATTATGTCGAGAATTCAACTTTGGATATTGCTATAAGGTGAAAGCTTTGGGTAAATTAGCGTTTCAGGCATGAAAATAGGGTCACGCAAAATATGTCGAGAATTCAATTTTGGATTTCGGTATAACTCCAACCATGACAACAAAGACTTTATGCACGAAAATCGGTTCGGTTTTGACAAACTTATGGAAGCATAAAAATTTTGGAGAAATTTTCGTATCATGCATGAATATAGGGATCACGCAAAATATGTCGAGAATTCAACTTTGGATATTGCTATAAGGTGAAAGCTTTGGGTAAATTAGCGTTTCATGCATGAATATAGGATCACGCAAAATATGTCGAGAATTCAATTTTGGATTTCGCTATAAGTCCAACCATGACAACAAAGACCTAAGCACGAAAATCGGTTAGGTTTTGACAAAGTTATGGAAGCATGAAAATTTTGGAGAAATTTGCGTATCATGCATGAATATAGGGATCACGCAAAATATGTCGAGAATTAAACTTTGGATATTGCTATAAGGTGAAAGCTTTGGGTAAATTAGCGTTTCATGCATGAATATATGGTCACGCAAAATATGTCGAGAATTCAATTTTTGATTTCGCTATAAGTCCAACCATGACAACAAAGACCTTAGCACGAATATCGGATCGGTTTTGTCAAAGTTATGGAAGCATGGAAATTTTGGAGAAATTTGCGTATCATGCATGAATATAGGATCACGCAAAATATGTCGAGAATTCAATTTTGGATTTCGGTATAAGTCCAACCATGACAACTGGTGTGGTGGAGGATAGCGATTAATAAGCAACTCGCGTGGTGGGTGAAACTTGAAATAAAACACTATTCACTTTCACTTCAAATCAATTTATTTTTCAGCAAAACTCGACTGTTGAGGGCGACAGTATAAATTCAATTGGATAAGCTAGGTTTGCAGGGCTTAGCTGAGGGCTAAGTGAGCGCAGAAGTGAGAGAGGATAGTTTGGAGACTTCTGTTACGCTCAGTGAGTGATGTTAGGCTGTGATAAGATGACACTTGCCATAAACATCCTCCCCCCCTTGCCACGTTAGGGCAAAAGAAAAAATACGTTAAAAATTACAAACTGCAGGAGCCAGAGAGGATCCACCCGAAGATCGTATTCTGGGCTACTGGCAAGCCATTCTCGCTGGGGAGCAATCCGGGCAAAATGATCTTCTGGTACACCTCGGAGCCAAGCACTAACGGGATCGTCGTCCTGCGGTAAAACAACTCGTCCGCCAGAGAGATGTTTGTGAACCACCTCCTTATCTCGACAGGCAGATCTTTGTCGGGCGTCATAGCCGGCAGATGGGATTCCACCTTAAGGACAACCTCGAGCTTAAAGGATCGATTATTCTTGGCTCGGATCATAGCCGTACACGCCCTGTCTGCGCCCACGCGAGTGACGGAAAGCCCTAGGGCCGTTGCCAGTGAAGCGTGGATGCGACTTACGGAACAGCAGGAATCGATAATAGCGCGCGTCTCAAAATGCTTCGTGCCGTTGTCAAGCAGCACGACAGCTGTTGGTCGCACGCTGATGGATCGGGTCTGGAGAAGCGCTTGAAGTGAGGGCACTGGAGCTACCGGCCTCATGCGCGAAGCAGCTGATGGAGAGCGCGTCCGTTGTCCATCTAAGCGCGCGGAACGCGAAGTGCGGGCTTGATCACCGATGTGGAGTAGGGTGTGATGGTCCTTGCCGCAAATCCGACATTTGTCGTTGGATCGGCAGGACTTACCGGAGTGCTGGTGAGCGAGACAGTTTGAACAGTATTTATTGATGAGAACTGCTCGCAGGCGCTTCTCAGCGGATAGCCGGAGGAAGCGGTGGCACTTGCGAAGAGCATGAACCTTACGGCACACTCTGCAGCGGAAAGAGTCAACTCCGCGTGGTCGAGGACTGCTTGATCGTGGTGTAGGAGCCATGTTGCTGATGGTGAAGATGAGATAATGGTGAATATGTTAGTTGATTACTGGATGAATGGATGACATTTTAAATGAGGTGGTTGTGGACAACGATATCTTAGAATTATTCGAAGACTTGAGATTCAGTCGGAAGAAGAATCAGTTTTGCGATTGGCCTGCGGATGACACCACGAGCGGTGCGCACGTCTACCACGCGCACCCTGTCGTCCGTGCCGGGGCAGGTGGCCTGTACACGGCCGAGGCGTCACTCATTGGTGGGGAGATTATCTTCCTTGATGACCACCATGTCATCAATTTGGAGATCTCTTGAGGGGGCTTGCCATTTGTTTCGCTTGTGGAGCTCCTTTAAATATTCGCTTTTCCAGCGAAAACAAAATTGCTGCTGGAGAGCCTTCAGATGCTGCCAGCGGTTGATTATGGACCCGGTGCTTTCTTTGGCTTCTGGCTCGCAAATAGCAAGGAGTGGGCCACCTACAAGGAAGTGGCCTGGACTTAGGGCCAATAGGTCGGTCGGGTCTTCCGACATGGGGGAAATCGGCCTGGAGTTAAGGCATGCTTCGATTTTAGCCAAGAGAGTCGAAAGTTCCTCAAATGTGTATTTTGTTGATGAAGTGGATTTGTAGAAGTGGGTCTTGAAGCTTTTGACCCCTGCTTCCCATAAACCTCCCATATGTGGAGCGCCAGGAGGATTAAAATGCCAAGTTAGGCTCTGGTGGCTATACTTGGACGTGACAAGCTCTTTAGTCGCTTCTAAAAACTCCTTGGAAAGGACGGTTGAGGCTCCTACAAGTGTTTTGCCGTTATCGGAATACATATGCTGTGGACAGCCTCGTCTTGCTGCAAACCGTGAAAATGCCGCCAAGAACCTTTCAGAGGTCAGATCTGTGGTTGCCTCTAGGTGGATCGCCTTCGTGCTGAAGCACACGAAGACGCAGACATAACCCTTAGTGATTTTGCACGCTCGACCAACGTAACTCTTTATTTCAAAGGGTCCGGCGAAATCTACACCCGTGTGTGTGAAGGGTCGGGAAAAGGTTGCTCTGGATGTTGGTAGATCGCCCATAAGTTGGGTCTGGAGTTTCCGTCGATGGATGACGCAGACCTTACAGGAGTTGATGGCGGATTTTACCAAGACCTTCAGCTTCGGAATCCAGAACTTGGTTCTTATGAGGCGCATTACCAACTGGTTGCCCCCATGAAGGGAAATCTTATGGGTGAATCGGACAAGGAGGCGTGAAAAATCGCAATTGGGTGGGATGATAATCGGATGCTTCTCGTCATAGCCCAGAGACTCAGACGCTCTCACACGTCCACATGATCTGAGGATACCTCTTTTATCGATAAAAGGGTTCAGATTGAGAATATTGCTCGACCTTGGAATTTGCTTCTTTTCTAGCAAACAACAATACTCCTGTGGATACGCCTCGCGTTGAGTATGCTCGATAAGCAAGTTCTGAGCTCTCGTAAGCTCTTCGTGACTGAGCTCGACGGGAAAGTGGATCGTTGATTTTCTGCAACTTTGGATAAAACGGGAGACATATACGAAGGATCGCAAGGCCTTATTGAAACTGGAGAACTGTTCCAGCAGATTGTAGGATGGTAACCGTGAGACGTTACACTTTACTGCTCGTTTCTCTATGTCGGTATCGTGTATGGCGACAGGAGTTGGCCATTGGTCCTGTGGTAGCTGTAACCATTCCGGTCCGTGCCACCACAGAGTGCTGCTTAGTAGGTCTTGCGGAGAGACCCCGCGACTTGCTAAGTCAGCTGGATTGTGTTCGGATCGAACATGGGACCATGGGTAATTTTAGCTACACGATTAGCAACGAAAGTGGTCCATTTGCATGCTGGCTTGTCCAACCAAGCAAGGACGATGGTGGAGTCTGTCCATTGATAGGACTCAAAACAATAGACAGGAAGCTGTGGGATGAGCGCAGCGGAGAGCTCGCACAAGAGGACAGCACCGCACAATTCCAAACGAGGTAGTGATACCGTCTTTATTGATGCAACTCTTGTTTTTGCTGCGAGAAGATGAATGGAGATTTGATGATGGATTTCGACACGCATGTATAGTGCCGCGCCATAAGCGCGCTGAGACGCGTCGCAAAAGCCATGAAATTGCACCTTTGCTCTTGGTTGAAAATCAACCCATCTCGGAATACGGATTGCTGCGAGATAAGGATAGTTCGTGAGAAACTCGTGCCAACGTTGCATAAGTTCCTCTGGCAAAGGATCATCCCAGCCAAGTTCTTGGAGCCAGATTTCCTGCATGAAGATCTTGGCACGAACTATGACAGGTGCTAGCCATCCTGCAGGATCAAATAACCTTGCGATCTGGGATAGCACCTCTCGTTTAGTGAGTGAGGGCTTGGAAGGCATTTCGGAAGGTGCGAAAAAGAAGTCATCAGTGGTGGCTTGCCACCTGATGCCCAATGTCTTTGCAACGCTAGCCTCTTCGATTTCAAGGAAATCAGCACAAAGTAAGTGGTCCCGGGGAATATCTTTCAACACGTCTTTGTTGTTAGATGTCCACTTTCTTAAAGGAAATCCGGCTCTGTCAAGTGCCGAGCGGAGTTGCGATATAGCTGCAATTGCTTGTTGCTTCATATGTGCCCCTGCTAGGACGTCATCGACATACATAAAATTGGAAACTGTGGTTGGATATCGCGAGCAAGTTGCTGAAGTACGCGAATCGCAAGGTACGGAGCGCAATTCACGCCAAAAGTGACTGTTTTGAGTTCGAAGTCGCAGAGTTCTTCGTTCTCATTTCGGAATAAGATTCGCTGATATGCAGTGTGTTTTGGATCAACCAGTATTTGCCGATACATCTTCGTTATATCGGCATTAAAAACGTAGCGATAAAGCCGCCACTTTAGGATCTGAATCGTTAGATCGGCTTGGAGTACTGGTCCCGTATGTAGGGTGTCATTTAGACTTTTTCCGTTGGAAAACGGGCTGGAGGCGTTGAAAACAACGCGAACCTTTGTAGTGGTGCTGTCGGGCTTAAACACAGCATGATGTGGCAAATAGAAGTTGTTGTTTGGGATGCTATTTGGGGGAACTTGAGTCATATGACCCAAGTCTAGATACTCCTGAATAACGGAGTCGTATTGCGCTTTCAACGGAGGGTTTCTCTTTAAACGGTTCTCGTTCTTGAGAAACTGCGCCAATGCGATGGACCTTGAATGTCCCAAGTCGATGTGATTAGGTTCTCGGAAAGGTAGTGTAACTACGTATCTGCCATTCTCGTTTCTCACGGTCGTGTGGACAAAATTCTTCTCACAGAAGGAGTCTGAATCTTTCGAGAGCTTAACTGGAAGGTCCTCCACCTCCCAGAATTTGGTGAGAATTTGGTCCAACTGTGATTCATGAGTCACTGTCAGTCGGGTTGAAAAGGACGAGATTGCATTGGATGCGGTTTTTGAAACTGGGCCGGTAAGGATCCAGCCGAAAATAGTTTCCTGACCTAATAATGTGCCACATATATTTGAACGCGAGCCGCCTAAAAGAATGGAAGGAAGGATATCAGCGCCAATCAGCACGTCTATCTGCGAACTCTTGTGGAAAGTAGGATCCGCCAACTGGAAGTTTGGAAGATCTTGCAACAATTCTTGGGGAAACATACACGAGGGCAGGTTTCCTGCCAAATGTGGGAGCACATATGCCGACGCTTCAATTTGAACGCGTGGTTTGTGAGGAGAGCCAATATGGAAATGGCAGAACTTACGAGGCTGGGCTGAAATAGCTTGGTTCAGCCCAGAAACTTGTGCTTCTACGGATTGATAAGGAAGCTTTATCAAACGGAATAGCCTTTCGGAGATAAAGGTTGCTTCTGATCCTGAATCGATCAGTGCACGCGCGGTATATTTGACGCCCAAATGGCAGACATTTATGACAGCGGTGCTTAGGAGAACGCCATGTGTGTTAACAGCAAGGTAGGTTTGCACATTTGCTTGGTGGGATGAAGTGGACTGTATGGATTGATTGGGTGCTACCATTGCGGCTTGTGGCGTGGAGACAGATGCTGATTGTGGAGGGTTGTTACGATGCAAGAGTGTATTGTGACGACCCTTGCATGTAAAACAATTATGTGCACTGGTGCACTCTTTAAGATGATGGCCTCGTGCAAAACAATTTAAGCAAAGTTTTTGCTGTTTTATGTAATCCCCCCTGTCGTTGACAGACATTTGGACAAATCTTGGACAAAGGCGGATAGGATGGTTCTCTTTAGAACACAATTTGCAGGATTGCGGTTTGGCAGCGACCTTGTTCTCAAAGGAATTAAGCCTTCTTGCCGTAGGGGGTTCTTTACGAACTGGTCTGGATTGAGCTTGCG
The DNA here is from genome assembly GCA_037075165.1 of Hirtodrosophila histrioides. NCBI lineage: Eukaryota > Metazoa > Arthropoda > Insecta > Diptera > Drosophilidae > Hirtodrosophila > Hirtodrosophila histrioides. The sequence goes on along the minus strand of JBAMCL010000448.1, from coordinate 7,363 downwards.
TACTCGTGCTGGGTTCAAGCTCGCCTATTGCTTCGAGAGTGCTATAGCGATCGAGGAGGAATATATTCATTTCAGGCCATGTTGAAATGTCGCGCTTTCTCAGGAGGGACTGTTCCCATAAAGCACGTGTGAGTTTGGGTAGTTTGGAGGCGCAAAGGAACACGAGAATACAATCCCAATGCTCAGTGTTGATCTCATATAATTTAAGCGCGGTTAAGCAACCTTGGATGGTGCTCTGAAGTTTTTGGATCGCCACTCCAGATTCATGGGTGATTGGCTGTAAATTAAGCAGGACCTTGAGCTGACTATTGACTAGCAATCTCCGGTTTTCGAAACGCTCGAGCAGATTGGTCCAGGCAGAATGGAAGCCATCATTTGTCAAGGGTGACTCAGACACAATCGCCCGAGCCTCCCCGCTGGTTTTGGCGTTGAGATGAAAGAGTTTTTCAACCTCTGATAGCCTGGGATTGTTGATATAAATTGCGGAAAAAAGATCTCTAAATGTTGGCCACCGTAAATAGTCTCCGTGGAAGATTTCCGTATCACACGGAGGTATGCGACAGCCACTGGGAGCAGAGTTTGGTATGGAGGGCTGTGTGGACAGCCTGTTTTGAGCATTTGCTCGGTCCATTTGCTCACTGAGATGAGCAGCGCATTTTGAAAAGACGGAATAGCAATAGTCATACTTGGCCTGCATGACTCGAAGAGACTCTATTGCACCTTCATCGGAGATTATAGCGGAGCAGACCTCATACTCCTTTTCGACCTTATCCCACAAGGTTCTTACTTGGTCCAAATGGACCTGACACATATATTGGGACGGATTAGTACCCCCTGGAGTATTCACCTTAGCCTCGAACTGGCTTAACCTATCGGTAACCGTAAGAAACTTTGTCAAGGCTCTATCGGATAAAGATCTCTCGTTAGCGTCGGTAATCATTTTGCCCTTTGCTCGGGTGGTTATCGGACTTGGTTTTTGACTTGGAGATGTCTTTGAGCATCCGGCAGTGGCCAAAGATGACTCAGTCTTAGTCTTGATCGGTGGTTTGACCGTGATCAATGGAATTTGGTTTCCCCTTTGAGGTGCCTTAATTACTGTCTTTGACGAGGATGCAGGAGAACCACTGCTGGCATGGGGCGATGATCCCTTTTTGCTCGTGGGAACGGAAAGCACAGATGGTGAAGCTTTGAAGGTGCTTGATGACGGGACTGATAATTTGTGCTTGCTTTCTTCTTCTTTTCCAGTTGGCATACTACGTGTAAGCTACTGAATTTGAGAGCACACCGAAATTTAAACACGAAAAGCAAGGAATTAATCGCACATTAATCGAAAATATAGTTGCGGAACGAATGGAATAAATGGAACACCACGATAGCAAAAAGAGTGGTTCCGTATTCAATGTTAATAAAATAATATACATGTATAAATTATATATAATTTGTGAAGTTGCATTAATTTGCAAAAAAAAACTTGCTGTCGATATTTTATATATATATATATATATATATATATATATATATATAAATTATCTTAACAAACCGGGATTGTTCGCAAATATTTAATTGGCGAATTCAATAAAAGACGAAATGTAAAAAATTTAACACTGCACGAACAGCAAACATAGGCAGTGGAAACGGTCCAAATCAATTAGTGGCCAATAATGAAAAAAAATCGAAGCCGATAGTTGTAGCTGATCGATTGTTGAGGGATTATGACCAAATGATGTATTAAATGTGTAGAGAGTTAATATTTGGATTTGTTTATAGTATATATTCTTTTTTTTTAAATTGTTATAACAAAAAAAAAACACAGAAAATAAAACAACGCCAAATAAAATTGTTATTTGGTTTATTCCGTGGTGCAGTCGAGTGTGTGCAAGTATTTTATTTGTCTTGACTCGTTACTGTATCGGAACAGCACATCACTTGTTTACCCTTGGTTGATAATTTATTAATTTATGCGGCCGGTTATTGAAAATTTATGTGAACTCTTTGCGTTGGCCGGTGTGGATATTATTTTATATTATTCGGTGCTTGATAACAAATGCGTGCAACAAGTGTATGCGTACATACATCTAAGTGTTAGTAGAAATAAATGCAACACTTAATGTATATGTATGTATATATATGCATGGAGGCTTCAGTTTGGGATATTATCACAGTGAATTGTTAAAAAAAATGTTTAATTGTGTCATTAAAATAGTAAGGGTATAACATCCCTGGCTCCCTAGCTGGAAAATGATGAAATTATGTGTATGTTGTCCATATGTACATGCATGCGTACATATGTATGTTGGTGCCAATGTCGATCACTGTATGTATGCAATATATGTGCAGCTGTGTCTGCATAGATTCACTTTTAAATTCGGAATAATTTTTTAATAATTGTTTTTATAGTTGGAAGAGCTATAAAGCAATTATAGTTGGAATTACTCAAACGAGAAAATCTTCCGTCTTAGAGGAAAAAATATGGCGGCCAAAATGGCGGTATGAATTTTTCGTATTAATTATTAATTGGAGTAATTACTTATCTTGCTGATCCTTGCTAGCTTGCTGGGGCGAGCGGAGTTTTAAAATGATATCCGGCTCGAAGGACCAAATGATGTGGTGGAGGATAGCGATTAATAAGCAACTCGCGTGGTGGGTGAAACTTAAAATAAAACACTATTCACTTTCACTTCAAATCAATTTATTTTTCAGCAAAACTCGACTGTTGAGGGCGACAGTATAAATTCAATTGGATAAGCTAGGTTTGCAGGGCTTAGCTGAGGGCTAAGTGAGCGCAGAAGTGAGAGAGGATAGTTTGGAGACTTCTGTTACGCTCAGTGAGTGATGTTAGGCTGTGATAAGATGACACTTGCCATAAACACAACAAAGACTTTATGCACGAAAATCGGTTCAATTTTGACAAAGTTATGGAAGCATGAAAATTTTGGAGAAATTTGCGTATCATGCATGAATATAGGGATCACGCAAAATATGTCGAGAATTCAACTTTGGATATTGCTATAAGGTGAAAGCTTTGGGTAAATTAGCGTTTCATGCATGAATATATATATAGGGTCACGCAAAATATGTCGAGAATTCAATTTTGGATTTCGCTATAAGTCCAACCATGACAACAAAGACCTTAGCACGAAAATCGGTTCGATTTTGACAAACTTATGGAAGCATGAAAATTTTGGAGAAATTTGCGTATCATGCATGAATCCTATATTCATCACGCAAAATATGTCGAGAATTCAACTTTGGATATTGCTATGAGGTGAAAGCTTTGGGTAAATTAGCGTTTCATGCATGAAAATAGGGTCACGCAAAATATGTCGAGAATTCAATTTTGGATTTCGGTATAACTCCAGCCATGACAACAAAGACTTTATGCACGAAAATCGGTTCGATTTTGACAAAGTTATGGAAGCATGAAAATTTTGGAGAAATTTGCGTATCATGTATGAATATAGGATCACGCAAATTATGTCGAGAATTCAACTTTGGATATTGCTATAAGGTGAAAGCTTTGGGTAAATTAGCGTTTCATGCATGAATATAGGGTAACACAAAATATGTCGAGAATTCAATTTTGGATTTCGCTATAAGTCCAACCATGACAACAAAGACCTTAGCACGAAAATCGGATCGATTTTTACAAAGTTATGGAAGCATGAAAATTTTGGAGAAATTTGCGTATCATGCATGAATATAGGATAACGCAAAATATGTCGAGAATTCAACTTTGGATATTGGTATGAGGTGAAAGCTTTGGGTAAATTAGCGTTTCATGCATGAATATAGGGTCACGCAAAATATGTCGAGAATTCAATTTTGGATTTCGCTATAAGTCCAACCATGACAACAAAGACCTTAGCACGAAAATCGGTTCGATTTTGACAAACTTATGGAAGCATGAAAATTTTGGAGAAATTTGCGTATCATGCATGAATCCTATATTCATCACGCAAAATATGTCGAGAATTCAACTTTGGATATTGCTATAAGGTGAAAGCTTTGGGTAAATTAGCGTTTCATGCATGAAAATAGGGTCACGCAAAATATGTCGAGAATTCAATTTTGGATTTCGGTATAACTCCAGCCATGACAACAAAGACTTTATGCACGAAAATCGGTTCGATTTTGACAAAGTTATGGAAGCATGAAAATTTTGGAGAAATTTGCGTATCATGTATGAATATAGGATCACGCAAATTATGTCGAGAATTCAACTTTGGATATTGCTATAAGGTGAAAGCTTTGGGTAAATTAGCGTTTCATGCATGAATATAGAGTAACACAAAATATGTCGAGAATTCAATTTTGGATTTCGCTATAAGTCCAACCATGACATTAAAGACTTTATGCACGAAAATCGGATCGATTTTTACAAAGTTATGGAAGCATGAAAATTTTGGAGAAATTTGCGTATCATGCATGAATATAGGATAACGCAAAATATGTCGAGAATTCAACTTTGGATTTTGCTATGAGGTGAAAGCTTTGGGTAAATTAGCGTTTCATGCATGAATATAGGGTCACGCAAAATATGTCGAGAATTCCATTTTTGATTTCGGTATAAGTCCAACCATGACAACAAAGACCTTAGCACGAAAATCGGTTCGGTTTTGACAAAGTTATGGAAGCATGAAAATTTTGGAGAAATTTGCGTATCATGCATGAATATAGGGATCACGCAAAATATGTCGAGAATTCAACTTTGGATATTGCTATAAGGTGAAAGCTTTGGGTAAATTAGCGTTTCATGCATGAATATATATATAGGGTCACGCAAAATATGTCGAGAATTCAATTTTGGATTTCGCTATAAGTCCAACCATGACAACAAAGACCTTAGCACGAAAATCGGTTCGATTTTGACAAACTTATGGAAGCATGAAAATTTTGGAGAAATTTGCGTATCATGCATGAATCCTATATTCATCACGCAAAATATGTCGAGAATTCAACTTTGGATATTGCTATAAGGTGAAAGCTTTGGGTAAATTAGCGTTTCATGCATGAAAATAGGGTCACGCAAAATATGTCGAGAATTCAATTTTGGATTTCGGTATAACTCCAGCCATGACAACAAAGACTTTATGCACGAAAATCGGTTCGATTTTGACAAAGTTATGGAAGCATGAAAATTTTGGAGAAATTTGCGTATCATGTATGAATATAGGATCACGCAAATTATGTCGAGAATTCAACTTTGGATATTGCTATAAGGTGAAAGCTTTGGGTAAATTAGCGTTTCATGCATGAATATAGGGTAACACAAAATATGTCGAGAATTCAATTTTGGATTTCGCTATAAGTCCAACCATGACAACAAAGACCTTAGCACGAAAATCGGTTCGATTTTTACAAAGTTATGGAAGCATGAAAATTTTGGAGAAATTTGCGTATCATGCATGAATATAGGATAACGCAAAATATGTCGAGAATTCAACTTTGGATATTGCTATGAGGTGAAAGCTTTGGGTAAATTAGCGTTTCATGCATGAATATAGGGTCACGCAAAATATGTCGAGAATTCAATTTTGGATTTCGCTATAAGTCCAACCATGACAACAAAGACCTTAGCACGAAAATCGGTTCGATTTTGACAAACTTATGGAAGCATGAAAATTTTGGAGAAATTTGCGTATCATGCATGAATCCTATATTCATCACGCAAAATATGTCGAGAATTCAACTTTGGATATTGCTATAAGGTGAAAGCTTTGGGTAAATTAGCGTTTCATGCATGAAAATAGGGTCACGCAAAATATGTCGAGAATTCAATTTTGGATTTCGGTATAACTCCAGCCATGACAACAAAGACTTTATGCACGAAAATCGGTTCGATTTTGACAAAGTTATGGAAGCATGAAAATTTTGGAGAAATTTGCGTATCATGTATGAATATAGGATCACGCAAATTATGTCGAGAATTCAACTTTGGATATTGCTATAAGGTGAAAGCTTTGGGTAAATTAGCGTTTCATGCATGAATATAGAGTAACACAAAATATGTCGAGAATTCAATTTTGGATTTCGCTATAAGTCCAACCATGACATTAAAGACTTTATGCACGAAAATCGGATCGATTTTTACAAAGTTATGGAAGCATGAAAATTTTGGAGAAATTTGCGTATCATGCATGAATATAGGATAACGCAAAATATGTCGAGAATTCAACTTTGGATTTTGCTATGAGGTGAAAGCTTTGGGTAAATTAGCGTTTCATGCATGAATATAGGGTCACGCAAAATATGTCGAGAATTCCATTTTTGATTTCGGTATAAGTCCAACCATGACAACAAAGACCTTAGCACGAAAATCGGTTCGGTTTTGACAAAGTTATGGAAGCATGAAAATTTTGGAGAAATTTGCGTATCATGCATGAATATAGGATCACGCAAAATATGTCGAGAATTCAACTTTGGATATTGCTATAAGGTGAAAGCTTTGGGTAAATTAGCGTTTCATGCATGAAAATAGGGTCACGCAAAATATGTCGAGAATTCAACTTTGGATTTTGTTATAAGTCCAACCATGACAACAAAGACGTAAGCACGAAAATCGGTTCGGCCTTGACAAAGTTATGGAAGCATGAAAATTTTGGAGAAATTTGCGTATCATGCATGAATATAGGATCACGCAAAATATGTCGAGAATTCAACTTTGGATATTGCTATAAGGTGAAAGCTTTGGGTAAATTAGCGTTTCATGCATGAATATAGGGTCACGCAAAATATGTCGAGAATTCAATTTTGGATTTCGCTATAAGTCCAACCATGACAACAAAGACCTTAGCACGAAAATCGGTTCGATTTTGACAAACTTATGGAAGCATGAGAATTTTGGAGAAATTTGCGTATCATGCATGAATCCTATATTCATCACGCAAAATATGTCGAGAATTAAACTTTGGATATTGCTATAAGGTGAAAGCTTTGGGTAAATTAGCGTTTCATGCATGAATATAGGGTCACGCAAAATATGTCGAGAATTCAATTTTGGATTTCGGTATAAGTCCAACCATGACAACAAAGACCTTAGCACGAAAATCGGTTCGGCCTTGACAAAGTTATGGAAGCATGAAAATTTTGGAGAAATTTGCGTATCATGCATGAATATAGGATCACGCAAAATATGTCGAGAATTCAATTTTTGATTTCGCTATAAGTCCAACCATGACAACAAAGACCTTAGCACGAAAATCGGATCGGTTTTGTCAAAGTTATGGAAGCATGGAAATTTTTAAGAAATTTGCGTATCATGCATGAATATAGGATCACGCAAATTATGTCGAGAATTCAACTTTGGATATTGCTATAAGGTGAAAGCTTTGGGTAAATTAGCGTTTCAGGCATGAAAATAGGG